>JAVLUZ010000676.1:213028-347750 GCA_036768485.1 Mermis nigrescens
TAGAAGTAGTGGATGAGTAGAATTGCTGAAAATATCTGTTAAAAAAACGAAAGTCACCCGTGCAGGCAGAATAAGTACATGTATATGCATTAAACCTCTTCCTGACATTTTTATCACGTAACTGGACGATAAAGCTCACCCTACCGGCAGTAACTTGTTGATTCAAATTTGGCATTAGCATAAAAAACTCCCAAAAAGTTAAAACGGTATAAAAAACATTAATAAGATAATCTCTTACAGCTCTAATTATTATCTCCTTACTACAGCAAAAGGAATAGGCAAGCATCCGATGAGGCGATTGAGGTCAGAAAGAAAATGATCGAGATTGATGATTATTTTAATTAGATAACTTGTCACTATTCTCTAAATTACTCAGTTTTGCCGGGTGAATATTGCTTTGTACGATTTCCAGTATAACCAATCTTTTTATCAGACTTTTTTCAGATCATTTGAAAAGTCCAATACCCCTATGCTAGTTGCATAGCATAGTCAGTCTGTAAAACAATCTTAAGTTTGACACGCTTCTGAACCGAAACCAGTCCCAAAATAGGCATGAATGCTGTAATGCAAAAAAGAAAATCTCAATTGATTATCTGAGCCTACAGCACGCGCAACAAAAATGGTATTGTTGCACTTCTTTATACCTATGTGTTGCGTTTATTTTTCCCGCAAAATTTTACCTAGTTTTAGCGCATGATCTAAAATCCTAACTCTTCCTTAAATAAAAGAAATAGATTCCAGAAACCACTATTTTTTTAGTGAAAATTGCGTTTTTTCTTGATCAATTTGTTTTGCAAATGGTCACTTCGCTCCCCATTTACAGAAAGACAGATAAAAGTGATGATCAACACGCCGCAGACTTTTTACAATATAAATTAAGTCATAATGATACATATCAAAATATTGTTCAGAAGCTATTATCAGAAATTATTAATCTTTTAAAAGCTTACTCACGTGACAATTTGAATATATCCATCGTATTTTAAATCAACACGCTCACTAAAATTTGAGTTACTTGAATAACTTGTCATATTACTAAAGTTTCTTGCTTTAAATTGCTGCTCGTGTGACTGTTAGAGGACATTGTAAACTACGCAAAAGTATAAAAGTTGGTCCGTATTGTGATTAATGTGAAAAATTCCCATGTAAAATTAACACATATAAGTAGAGATATCTGAAATCGTGTCAATCTTTTCAAACGCCATTCATTTAATGCTTTCATTTGATTTATTTTGTGTTTCAAATAGCCACGAAGAGTATTCATAAATTGGAAATTTTGCTTACTGCGAGCTCGCCCTCAATGATAAGATGGAACTTATCGTATTTTATCTTAACCCTTTTCTGCCGCTAAAGGTGCTAGTTGAATATTGTAAGTAGTCACTTCGGAACTAGAGTTGCAATAAAACCCAGGTGAAAAATCTGGGAAGCAACACCAAAGTTACAGCTCCTGTAAAAACTTAAAAATTTACATAATGGATAGATATATTTAAGCTCCTGCATTTCAAAAATAATCTAAAAATTCTCTTACACTACGCGGAAAGTGCTTTATACCGGCCACAGCGCGTAAAAACCGTCTAGAGGTATAAAATATTTGCCCCGCGACTATTACGAATCATTAGAGCCGCCAAAACTTTTCATAAAAATTAGTATTTTCCAGCTTTAGGCAGCCTGACTGGAGTGTTTTGATTAAAAATTCGGAATCCGAATTCGAAGACCCATTCGGCCAAAATATGAGAATTATTTTATCATAAAGTGAAATGTTAAGGGCGAGACAACGCCATTTTTCATAAATATGCTAAAAACAATAAATAGAACAAACGATGTCATTATCCGACGTTTATTTATTTACGGGATATCGAGGGTGTTCTGGTGAAAAATTCGTAGGTAGCTTTAAAAATCTGAAGAGTTGAAAAATTTTTCTATTGATTTCCCCATCAAATTCTTCCCTCAACGCGTTTTGAGTAAAAAATTGTTACCTACATGCCAAAATCCAAATTTCTAACAGAATTGATGATTCTTCTGCTCGCACTAGACAGGAAAACAAAGTTTTTTGTGAAATACTCATAATATTACACTTCATTTGATAATTACAAAAAAATTACTAAGCTAACCTATCGGCTAAATGCTTGTTAACTTTGAAAAGCCTACTTATTCAGCTATAGGCCATCTGGGGCCAGTGTTCTCCTTAATCCCCAGAGCCCGGTGCAATGTTAAGCTGAAAGGCTTCATGATATTTAAAGATCGCAAATGGAGCGCGGCTCCTGCTTGCCTAAGAACCAGAAATTAAGTTTTTTTCCGATGTAAATGAGGTATTTACGACATTTTAAATGCGATTGAAAAATGATATGGCGACAGAAATCAAATTTTTACTTCCAAGCTTTCGTTCTCGCGATATATTGCCAACTGGAACGTTTCTTTAGCTCTGAATAATTTGGTATTAACTCGACTGTGTTCGTGCCATCTTCCGGCCAATTTGTCGCTCAAAACGATGCGCTGAAAAGTAAATAGAAAAAGCTAATCTTGAAGGTATATTTTAAAAAACAAGAGAAATGTTATTGTTATTCTCGTTGTACTTTTCACTGAAAAGCTACTCGGTTTTTTCCATCCAATATATCGAGAAAATTGCTTAGCCACTGGCTTTAACGAAGCGCGGATTGAGATCGTCTTTCCGGATTCAAAACCCCGAGGTAATCTTATATACGGTTTAAACAGATTAAGCGTAAATGTGAGAAAAGATGGACGGCGGACATTTCCTACAGAAAAACCAACAAAGTTCAAACGATTGCATAGTAAAAACTTGGAAATAGCATAAAAACCTGTAAAGCAGCTACTGAAGCAAATCAAAAATAGTTGCAAATAAAGGCTGAATTTGAAAATGGCCGCGATGAGCTTGAATTTGGTGGCACGAGATGAAAATTTGTCTCTTCTTCTCTAAGGGTGACTTTCTTTCGCATTCTTATAGCGTATTCCACATTTTTATTAATGCTTTCATAAGATTGTCATTTTCTTGTTCGTACAAACTCTCATGCATCTCACGGATGTCAAGTATTGTTTGTCTTAACTTGCATTGGTTGTAATACAGAACAGGAGAAGGTATTAAAGTCGTACAGCACAAACAATGTAGTCAGCACAGATTTTATAAGGAAGCTTCAAGATATAAAGTCGCGCGGCATAAAATCGAATTTTAGATGCTTCTATTCGAATTATGAATTCAAACTTTATGAATTTGCATTTTATAAATAAATGTGTATTTAATATTTAAATATTTCTGGTATACCAACCAAGCTTAGATGCTCAGCACCGTACAGAGGATAACTTTTTATGGATACTCTGTATTTTTCTAACGAAACATCCAAACTGTCGTATCGAAGCTTGAAATTATAGCTTCTGGCTATTTTAATGCCTTTAATGAGACTTTTTGATTCACCGATAACATATCTTGTGATAATTTGGTGTTGCGGAACACTTATTTACACGATATTGCGTAATGCGTGGTAATAAATATAATGGCAGCACTATAGCAGATCGATTTAACAAAGCCCAAAAATTAATGCAACGATAAAAATTTTCACTAATTGAATGGGAGGAAAATGGGCACACTTCGGACGGAATAAACCAGAAAAAGATTAAAATGCTAAAGAGACTTACATCATCCCGCTTGGCTTCGGTCGAAGATTGTACAATTTTCTTTGATATTTTCGGCTTTTAAAACTAAAATAAGAGTAAATGAGTAAAAAGGATCAAGTGCAGAAAAATATGGCTTGAACTAATGCCTTAAAAATTTTATTTGATTTAGAGATTATCGAAAATTCAATTTTTTTTTCGCAAATTTTTTTAGCTCATCACTGTTCAGTCTTGTTTAATTTATGCCGCTTGGTCATTAAATTCAGCCAAGTTTAACGATTCTGCTAATTCAGATGTATACGAGTGAATGGACAATCTCAACAAAAATATTTTGGTTTTTTTGGTTATAATTATACTAGCAACTAAAAATGCTCCGTTGCCAAAAAGAACAAACATACATGGAATTGCGAGTTATTGAAGATGTAAAATTATTACACTAGGGAAATTAACCTTTGCGCAAATATTTATACGGAATGCCTAAAAATCAGACTTTTAATCAAAGCAAAAACGAAGTATATTCTGTAGTCTTTAGAAAGTTCATGTCAGTATTCCAGTTTGAGGAATAAATAACTCCAACAGTCTATTTTTGAAAGTTGATAACGAGAGAAATAACAAATTGTTGCCATTACCCAAGTGAACTGAAGTCTGAACGGTGTAGCGTAAATGGCTTAGTAGTGTGGCAAGACACTAAACGTGCGCAAGTAGGTTTTCGCTAAGAACGGTATACGCCACAAAAATAACAATGAACAACAAATTTCAATCTTTTTTTACTGCAGAACGATTTTGAAGTGATTCTACATCAGTTATTCTAAGCTGGATTCCTAAAATGTTTTTCTCAGATTGTTTCCATCAAGTCAGATTTTGAGTTATGGGCAAAAGCATTTTTTGTGGAAGTTGTGCAAAGTACGCCGGCATACAATACAGAGAAAGATCAAAGAAACATTTTTTAATTTCTTTTCGTCTACGGCCAGAATTTTATGTTCTCTATAGGTTACGCAAAATTAAGGTCAATAACTTTTTATTTTATCGGTCATAATTATTAAGTTTTTCACATAAATATGGCATGTACATGTTACTTAACTTCTCAAAGTAATTGGAACAGCCCAAGTGTTGAGCTAGGTAAATTCATTTGAGGTCATGCAGCAGAAAATGTAAAATTTTTGAGATTTAAATGATTTAATTCGAATTTTAATCTAAATTTAAATAATTACTATGAAAAAGCACTTTGCCTTATTACATCTAAACGAGTTAAAATGTCAAAAGCCTGTGATTCAAAGCAGAAATCCTGTGGTATGACGTATATCGGATTAGATTGTTAATTGCTGGTACATGGCGAGGCAAAATTTCGCCAGAATTTTCCGCTTATTCTATGACAAAGTTTAATCTATCTAGCGCAACAAGTTTCAAAATCCTGTGTTCATAATGCCCAAGCAAGTTATAACGCAAAATCGGGCTTACCTTTTCATAGCCTACACTTTACTTCTATAAGATCTGCAGCTTGAAGTAGAAGCATTGGATACCTGTATACATTTCAAATTTTCCATTTAAATTAATGAAATGTTATTTTGTGAAAATTGCGGTGTGTGCAGAATCTCATTCACTCGATATTACCTAGTAGGCAATAATTGTTTGTACTAAGTTTGGCTGCACTTATCGCATATTTGATTCGCAGAGGCATCGACTAATTAATAAATATTTAAACCTTACCATATAAATTAGTGGATCGCTTTGGACGAAGTAAATCAGAAAACTGCCCTAATGCTTTAAAAACTAAATTGTTTATTATAATTATGTTTGCTTATGTGTTTTAGCGGATTCTTTATAGCTCATATTCTTCAAGATTTCTATTATCTTACGAATCAGTGGCATCCAATACGGGTAGTGCAAAAACTTGTGATTCAGTAATTTTTGTATGACCGAAACACTGATAATAGATGCAGAAGATGACTGATTTTTGACGCATCTTATCAAAACTTTGCGCAAAAACAAGCAAAATTTGAAGCAAAACAAATGATAAATGCTAATTAAACGTTTGTCACTCAGAATGCTGTTTTATGACAAAGACACCGTTTCAAACCTATGTACATTTCTAGCGATATTCTTTCCAAAGCAACATTAAACAAAAAGGTTTAAAAAAGTGATTTAATTTTGAGCAACAAGCTCTAAAAACTGGATCGTGAAGTGCCTATGAAGTGATAAGATAATTGAAACAACTCGAAATAGATTTCTTAAGAAAATTAGAAAATCTGCAGCGGTCTGCGTCATTCCGGGTTCAGCGGTGCGATTTCAGTCAGCCTTCACGCTTCCATCATTACGAATAAATTATCGATATTGCTAAACTGGAAAGCAGACTGATAGATCTGCGAAGTCATTTTCGAAAAGTTCAAAAATCTGGTCAAAATTAAAGAAAGTTAGTCAAATTTGAAAACCAGTTCTCAAAAATGGATTTGACGATTCTGCGATATACGTTGGTTAAAAGTTTCGTGTGGTCGAATAGCAACCATAGGTGGGCAGCACCGATATTCTGAGGAGGGGGGATGAAAAAATTTTCAAAGGTAAAGAAATGATCTTTAAAAGTAGTTGTATGGCGAAAACACCATTTTTCGACGTTTTTGATCGAGCACTACCCAATGGCATCAAAACTGCTAAAAAAAAATTTCAAAATTTGAATTGGGGGGGGTATTTTGATTTATGAGGGGGTACTACTTGGGGTTTATATTTCCTAAAAGCCCCTTCCCCACGCCCACGTGTGATAAAACTAGTGGGTTTTTAAGCCTTTTCACTTAGGCTATGTATCTTTAGCAGCTAAGAACCGAGGGCAGTCGACTAATCATTTTTAACGATTTATTGAACGCAATTCAGTACGTATTACAATTAATTATACGGGAAACAATCTTTATTTGCGTAGATCATTCTGGGATTTATATTCTTACGGAAAGTTCTTTGAAAAGCCCTCTTACTCGTTTAAACTTTTGAGTAGCTTCTCCTACACTACTGTTACTCTGTCATTAACTCATTGCATTGCCTACCAGCATTAGAGCCTTTTACGGCTGGCTTGGATTTAGCTAAACGGCTTCATTGCATTTAAATGGTTTCAAAAACCTATATGTGAGTGTCATAATCAAAACTATTCTTAAATAAAATTTGTCATTATGATGACGGGAAAAAAGATTTCTCTGTTTCCTACAATTTTTCCTAAGATTTCGCTATTTCTCATCTGTGAAACCCCTGCTCGAATGCACATCCGCTTACCAGCAGATAGACCAAAAACGATCGCAACATTCACAATAAATAAAAGAAATCATGGCTACGATTAGTGCGTCGGATTATCGAATGAAAGCGAGTTCTGCTATATTGATAGGCCTTGAGACCTGGGTTTATATACAGGAAAAAATCATAAAAATCCGCATGAATTTGTATACCGATATTTCGATTAGACAGGCATCTTGAACAAATTGACCTTTGTCCCGCTTTGTTCTATACCTGCGCTGACTGCATTCGAAATGATATAACAATGCGAAATAAAGAACAAGGGTAAGTAAATAAGCCCTTTTGTTCTTCAAGTTTTGCTCATTGCTATTCCTCTTAACTTTTGATGAATAACTGATGAACCCTCGTTTTATGCTAGTTATCTGTTACCTCGATGGCTCGTCAGAAGCAAAGGCGCAAAACTGTAGCTTACAATCCCCGCTAAACGTTCAGCGTGATCATACTATACGAAAAGCGTAAAGAGCTATATCCTAGATAAGTTATAGCTTGATAACGGCTATATCAAATAGCTTAGCGATTTAGTGTTGTAGATTGCATATACGATAAACTTTTTTTCTCATTTGTGACTGAGTAAGTTATACGAGGCTGATGATTTTACGGCTGACTTATCATAACTCAGAGGCCGGTTTCAATGTATTCGCTTAAACCCACTTGTTATTTGGTGAATTGTGATAAAGGTTAGCTAAGCTTATTAGCTCGATGTCGATTTATCGAAGTTTAATCAAGGCTTAAAGCTAGATTAACGATCTCATTCGGACGCAACAGTACTATCGAGATTTCTCCGCGGCATACTTTTATTCGCACGTTAGCGTGTAGCAGGGGTGGTATACACCCCCAGAAGGCCGAATACCTTTCCCCCAGAAACCAAAATCGCTCCAGAATTCAATTTTTGTAATTTCTTTGTTTTTCCGTCATTTTTTGATGTGAAATGGGATAGTGCTCAATGAGAAAACGTTGGAAAATTAAAAGTATCTTGCCATACCACCATTTTCGAGGCCATTTTTCGGGACCTTGAAATTCCACCTCCTGCTTATATGATAGGAAAGCCTGTTTTTGTGTGTGGTTATAAATATATGTGTTTCTATTATAGTCTGTTTCACATAATCTCGTGCACAAATTCTAAGAATTTTTAACGACAGTAAGCCGAGGTCACGAAACTCTCGTACACCCGATCAATGTTATAATTGCAATCTCTCAGCTAATCGACGGAGATATACTTTTCTAAACTTATGACCGAAGTTGTGTGAAACAGACTAAGTTTAACGATCGTACTTTCTAATTAACTTATGTGTCTCACGATAATATTATAACACGCGAAAGCAAAATTGAACATTGTTTCTGTGCCTCACGGTCAAAAATATTGCAATCGGAGGCGCGAACAATTTTAAAGACATGCTCGTTCGGTACGACAGGTTTCGATATAATTTGTACTTTTAACAAAAAAGGTTTTACGAGCCCAATCTCATTGAGATAATTGACAGCCAAAAAGCGCTTTTGTTGGTAGATTTATCAGAACAGGTGGCTAATATTTGAGGATTATTTAAACATGGCCAAATTGCTTTTGGGAAATTTCAGAATGTGCTGTGCCCTTTAGCTTTTTGGCTAAATAATTTACTGATTACATCGAATATTAAATAAAATCGTCTTTGTAACAAACGGAGGTTAATACTTGTGCATTATTTTTGGAATTCATCTGACTCGTTTGGCTATGGACTGCTAGTAACTCCTGGTTTGTATGCTCAGTTTTGAAGATACACTAAAACGGTTAGCGGCACTAGCTGAGACTGCCATTGTAGAAACACCTAAAAATGAGTTTTGTAAAATCTTTAATTCTGTAGAAAAAGTTTTGGAGATCAAGATAAAGCAAATTGATAATCCTAAATTATTTACATTTTGTAAACATAGAATGTAATAGAAACTTCGAATTCCGGCAAAGAAACATTGAAAACAAAAAATAGAAATGCTCGAAAGTGTGTGCAGCATCTCCGCGCGCACTGTTCCATAAAATTTAACTTTTATTCCATGTTATTCTTCAGCGGAAATCGATGTTTCTAAGACAATTCCTAGTGCAAAATATAGAGAAATAAATGTGAAAATACAGGATTGTCCAATACTCTGATATCAGCGCCTATGACTTTTAACAGGACGAAATGCAAAAAAGAATTTTAACAAAGCACTCGCGACTCACAAAAAAACAGTTTCTACAGCAATTTTGCTCAATTTTATAGTATAAGCAATAACCTATTTATCAAAACTACGTTTATTATTTTTCGTCAAATATTTACGGTTACTTAATTTTTGAAGTTTGCTTGTTTTCCTGATTTTATACTTTAATAGATCGAGACACATCTCTCGCATACACAGTTCTCGCTCGAACCCCAAAGTAGCAAAATGAGTAAAGTACTAAAAACGAACTATATTAACAGAACTAAAACAGATATAAATGTTTTTTTGAACAAATTGTATTGACGTTTATATTTTAGATTTGCATAATTGTATTTTCATCTAATTGAATATCAACCAAAATAATGGAATTTGATTATATTGCAGTTTTGTCGAATATTTTCACTATTGATAATTTGCAAAATTTTAAAATACCTATGCGCCAAATAATATTGATTTTTAATTTTGCCAATTGACCGCGTTATATGTTATATCAATTTTTTCGCGCTTGCCATCAGGTATCCGAGTTGTTTCATAAAAAAAAAATTATTGATTTACTACATCGTTTTACCGCACGTTTTAAAAATTTCGTGCGAAATGACGTATTTTGTGTTTTCCGGTGTCTACTTTTATTTAAAATTGCGTTGCATGCTAAATTATTCGAATAATTTTAGAAATTTCGACAACTTCGTGCGAAAAAAATCATTAAATTTCTTCTACTTCTAGCTAAAACTAAATGAACCAAGTTGAAGAATATATTAGATTCAGGCGAAGAACGAACGTTTTGAAGCTTGATTCACTGCTATTCCTTTATTTTTACTTCCGGTGCGAATGTCGAAAATTTAAAAGTTATGTTTAAAAATAAAGATTGCCTATGTTGAAATAGCCGTTTCTGCTCTTGAAATTGGTTTAAAACTAATTCAGTAGGCAAAATGGTTTCCAGCTCACCGATTAAGTAAACAAAAGTCATCAAAAGATATTATCCGGCCCAGAGCGCTGAAAAGTTGAAATGATGATCACCACCACCAAAATAATTCCACATCACTTATCCATTCTCAAAGTTTTGGCAGACATAAACAAGTCGATTGATTGACCAACAGACTCTGCAGAGTCTATTTGTTCACTTTGATCTTAACATTCTTTACTCCATTTGAAACTGAACCAGTATGTCTAGAGATATCTATCCTCTACGATTCTATACTTTTTAAATGTTATAAGGCGCCTACAGGAATTAGTTACACGCTGCAGAAAAAAACACCGAAATTCGCTATATGTTATTACAATATGCAGAAACTTTACACCTTATTTGCACAGTCTATATTGAATGTAACCAAAAGCACATCGACTTTTATTATAATTCCATCTTTGAAAAACCGCACCTCCTGTGAAGTGTCCTGTTATAGCTGTAGGAGTGACATATGTTGGGGGTACTTCAAGTATATTATAGATAGGTACGTGCTAACGCGCAACCTATTATAAAATTTCTGTAAAACATACTTCGAATTACATGAAATTTAGTACAAACACTTGCGAAAATACGACTTCTTAAAATCAAACGTTTTACACCTACATACTATATTGGCACACTTGACGAATAATTTATTACATAAAATATAATTTTTATACTAATTTTGAAGCTTCAATAAGGTGATTATAATTTTTTAAGCATACCAGTTGAGATAAGCTTCAATGATTTCTTGATTATTCAACCTTAGCTTAATGTTAGCTAAAAGGTTAGACAGCCTCTGATACTTTAAACACCACGTTATTCGCTTTTTTCCTTTATTCCAACTATTTTTTTATCACTACATATTTCATTTAAAATCATTGATGGGATGAATTTCAATCTAATTCCTGTTTAGGCGGCGACTAAAGCCGATGAGAATTCTATTGAGTCTTAAATTTTAAAAGGTCAAAAAAGTCGAAGATTTTATCGAGTTTTTTCAGAAAAGTGCGATTTTTGACGCTATTCATATATCAGGCTCTATCTATTGGCATTAAAGTCGCATGCAGATAGAAAAATTTTAGAAAGTACTTCTAATTTGGGGCCTTTTTTACACCTGCTTGCTGACGCATGCTAGCACTCTCCTTACCTGGAATAGCATATAATTTCAGCGGGCTTCTAACATTTTGAGTAATTACACACGTGCGTTAATATTGAGGAATAATTTAGAAAATTTAATAGAAAACTCATATTAAATGACGAGAATAAGAATCATTCAATAGAGCCTAGCCTTTTTTTAGGCTTTATTGGAGAGTAACGAATAAATGTATGAGAACTTAAATTGACTTAATCAGTAATTTCTATTCAATTATATATCTGACTTAGTACGTGCTCACTACACAAACCATCGCGGGCCGTATCAGCAATGAAAAGGTAACGAGTTTTTGGGAAGGATGCAAGATTTTTCAAAGGTCGATGCGGCCTAAAAATGGTGTAGAAAAAATACCATTTTTGACGTTTCTCATCGAGTACTATCCATTCGCATCAAATTACAAAAAGATAAAAAAATTTCGTAAATTGAATTCTGGAGGAGGGTACTAATTTCTGGGGGTTGCATACTATACGGGCAGCTAGAAAATTTAGGATGTACCAGACAAAGGTCAAAACATGGCCTAAAAATAGAGGTATGGTGAAAAAAACACCATTTTTTGACGTTTCTCATCGAGCATCAAAAAATTGGTATCAAAAATTGCGAAAACTGAAAAATTCTTCAAATATTGAATTCTAGGGGGGTATTTTGATTTGGGGTATTTCAGTTTCTCGAGAGTGCATACCCCCAAACCCCCCACGCCCTGCGTCCAGGTATGCAAGGCAGGGCGGCGGCCGAAATTGCCATGTGTGCGTAAGCGTCCTAGTCCACTTGCAAAAAATGGTAAATTAAAGTTGATAATTCAAGCCTAAGAGCGAAGACAGATTACGCGCTTCGGGGAAGTGCCATAAATGTAGGTGATGACTGAGCAGAACGAGCAAAAGCGTTCTTTTAATTTAAAAATCTTAAAAATTAAATAAGAATAATCAAATAAACAAAATAAATCTAATTTTGAAACCGTAGTCGTTTTAACTATTTAAAAAAACTGATTTTTGCTCGTCTCGTCCTCGATTTTGTTTAATTTTATCCCAAAAATCTCGATTTTCCCTTGGCTATGTCTGGAGACATCGACCCGAAACGCCGTGAGCGCCTTCGCTAGCCAGCAATCAGACCGAAAAAATCATCGCTGCACGCAACAAATATAGAAAAATAATCATGATTAAGACTAGAAGATCGGCTGGAGAAAGAAAGTTAAATGTTGATGATTGTCTCAACATTGTTCCGATTCGACAAGGAAAAAATCGGAGCGAGTTAAATGCAAATAACATATGAAACTTGCGTGCTTTTCGTTCATCAGTTCAGTGCGTATTCCACTTATAAAACTGCATTTTAAATGATTTTGCTCAAAATAGCCGGAAGTGAATGAAATAAAATCGAGGGGTGTATACCCTGTGTGGAGTATTTCGGTTTCAGGGGGGTATTCGGTTTTTTGAGGGGTGTATGCCTGTTTTCATACTCCCATCTCGGCCATGTGTGTCCAGGACACGATGCACTTATGGTCTAGAACAAGATGCGGCAGTCAAATTTTGACGGACTGGGTTATGTGAAACTGCCGAAAATTCAAAAAGCATGCTGCACCAATTTGTTTAGTCTACTAAATTTCGAAGGTAGTTCTAAGGGATTAAACCCAATAAACCCCCACGCCTTTCTCCGGTTGAGATAACGTCCTCGTTTGTGAAATATGGTTCTGAAAAACTGATGATTGCTGCAATACTCAAAATCTATTTTTTCAGATTTGACGTTCAAAACCGACGATGAAACTATTTGTTGCATAAAGCAACCGCTGACAATTTTTTGAAAGTTTTTTAGTTGTTCAGATTGTCTTTTAAAGTTTTAATAGTTTTTTGTGGCATTTTTCCCGAAACGCACCAAACCTAGAGTCGTTTATTAGCTCTTCGCACATTGTACATTCGTTTAATTTATGCATGTCAGGAAATGTGATCCCAATGAGCACTTCGGCATGAATGAATCGGCGTAATTATTATTTCAAAATTTTTAAAATTAAATTTCGCAGGAATAAAAGGACGGTAATCTGCGAACTTTCAAGTAATTTTTGTAATTTTTCCAAGCGAGAAAATTACCTCAAGCAAAAGAAATTAGAAAAGGAAAAATCGCCTTATTAAACTAGGACTTCAAAGACAGTCGAAATTTTTGCAATTTAAAACAAGCACTGTATATTGTCGTTTCAAATTTCACGGTACGACCGTATGTAATTCAGACAGGCCTTGGTTTTTGACGAAACCGCTACTCTTGAACTTTCCTGACAACTAGACGCTGAATGGAGCAGATCCACCTCACCTCTAAATGAAAGATTGCATTCCACAAAAAGATTAATGCCGAAAACTTATATTTAGAAAATGAGAATTAAAAAAGCTGACAGGGTGTGACCTTCGCCAGTAATAATGCCGACCCCATAAAATGGCTATTGATCCCAAGAGTTGTCGATATTACGAAGAATGGTCGTAGAAAGTGAGCTTTTCAAGCGTTTTTAGCTAAATTTTAGCTCAAAAAGTGTAAAAACTTTCAGGCTCCGCGCCTTTTACTGCTTTCTTGTCTAGAATTTTTCAATTTACTCAAATTTGTTCTTTTTAAAATATTTTTATGTATTTACGTCCTAAAAGGAACGAGCATCGTCGGCAATGTCGCCTTTGGCATGTACTTACGATTTTAGCGCAAAAAAGACAATTTTTAAAATTTTTTTGATGCTGGCTCCACTCCATGCTATACAGAATTCCTCAACTAGATGTTTTTTTTGCACTTCTCGAAAGAACGTTACGCGCGCTGAATGGCAGCTAAATGTAGTATTGCCATTAAATTAATGGGAAGCATGCATACAAATTTACTCAAAAATTATATCGAAACATATAAAATTATTTTTAAATTCGAATTTTTTTAGATTATCGACATAAACCCTGATAACTTATTTGTGTCGGTAAATAGGGTGAATGAGGAAAGACGAAAGAGGGAAAATTTTAGAAAAGCAAACAACAAAGGTCGAAAAATATTTTTAAAAATTTTTCCACAGCGAGAAGGGAGCCAATCACGGTTTTATTTATTTGACAAAGATAAATCTCGATGTACAAAGACTTGTCGGGATCGTCTTTGTGCATGTACAAAAATTTTTTGGAGGACAAAAACTGCAAAAAAGTCTGAAATTCGCAATTATTTTAGGCGTTTCGCGCCGAATTGAGTAGTTAAGTGTTCTATATATCTTCAAAATGACCGTAATTGCATTTTAAAAGAACAAATGTCAAATTTTTTGGCGCATTGCGACGTTATGAGACGATTATTAGTGGTTTTTCTCTCGGTCGAACAACTCTGTTTCAACCACACTAAAATCGCTACTGTACCATATAATAGTACCCAAAAATTTGTGTTTACAAAATTTACAAAGACTTATAGGGACCATCTTTATACATGTGCACACGGACCTGGTGCAAAAAACACTGGAACAATGTTTCCGGATGTTCATAACAATTATGCATAAAAAATGGTCCAGAAGGCAGAGCAGACAACAATTTAGAATTTTAATATGGATGTGCTTGGTATTAAGACAGGAGTAAAATGCACGCGTTGGCTTCTTGTGAATAAGAAAAACTAAGCGATTTATTCATTTTTTTCTTAATTCTTCGATGAAATGCAATTTTTTATCAAGTTTTTGCCCTCTATCGGATTCACCACTGGACCTCGCTCGCCGGAATAGTGTTCTAGCCGCTAATTTGTACCTAACATAAAAAAATCGTACGCTCTCTTTCGCCCATTTCTGCAAGACAAACACGATCGTCAAGTATGGACAAAATATTGAATCCAAAAGAGAAAATGGCTGTGCTAGTTTCTACAAAAGAAGACTTAATTTCTGTTACAGAAACTGGATTTTCAGGCTTACTATTTTTACATTGTGTAAGAGAGTATGCATAAATAACACGCACCTATAACCCATCACGTAGATGGTTGCTAGACTTTAAAGTTCATTACAAGCCAGGTACCGCGTGTTCTATGAAGGCGAGTTCCACTTTTTAGCTAGAAAATAGTTTTCTGCAGAAGGCTTCGAATAATGGCATGGCTGCCCTTGTTGTCGAAGTGGAATTATGTTTGTAGGCTTTTGAACTAGCTCTGTTAGATACACATTCTCTCCTAGGCTCGAAGCAATCAATCTACAGTAACGCTAGCAAACGTACACCCAAAAAATACGTGCACATATGCAAGTATGGCATTATAATTGCTCGAAATTTTGGTAAATATCACTCGGATATGATCTTACGAGGGAACAAGTGAAACATCAACCTACATACTCTCTGGTAATAAGTTCCACGGTGTGCCTGACAATAGCCCAAATAAGGCTTATTCTGAAAACCCTCTTTTCGCGCAAGTGTTCTGCTTGGCTGATCAGAACGCAGCAAACAAATTATTAAAGAGCTTTATGATTCGAAACGAAAAGTTTTGCGATCCTTGCCTCATTCAACCTTTCGTACACAGTTGGCGTTAGGTATCTTGTAGAAGCTCTTAGGCGAATAGGTCGTTGATTAAAATTCTGATTTGAATATTAATGTATTTAAATGCAGCTGATCGTGTCGGGCCGCATCCGCGGAAGGCAGGGGTCAAGATAATGCCAGCAATTTTCATTATTCTACAATTTTTTAGGCTTATTTCTTATTTATTAGTTTGATCTTTTCTTCTTTCATTCTAATCTGTTCGTTCATATTAGACTTGTGTGCTATTTCACTTTTGCATATTAGGTTATTATATGCTTTATTTTATAACACTTCTATTTATTTTTTGTCATGAAGATTTTTATTTTGTCGTACACAATTATCTTATCTCTCATTCGCTTGTCGACAGGAGCACGGATTAGATAAGATGTGGACGTGTAAAACCTGGGAATCCATTCCAGAATTGAATTTTTGGTGTTATTTTAGGCAATTTTACACCATCCGTCCTTCCCACAATCAGAGAATTAAGCTGCTGCCCATGTACGTTTGGGACCAGTAGCGAGCTTATGGGGGGCGAGACTTTGACACACTGAATTCGACTTCTCTCGAGTATCCGGTAGACAAGACAAGAATTGAATTTGCGGCACTTTTTCCGCTATTTTGTTCCATCAGACCTCCAGAATTAGATCATTACCCATCCATGAGCTGTTCTTCTGATTAAGAATAAAAAATGTTTTGGAATCAAATACATTTAAATCTCGTAGGGAATGGGCACAAATATTTATAAATTCGAACGTTTCTTGGCGAACTCTATAGTGTATCATATAGAAAGAAAAAATTTTAAAAGTTCAAAAATAAAGTTTGTTTTTAGTATATAAAAAAGTAATTTCCAACAACCACACGAATGATTTCTCAACGATCCATCTCAGATCGACTAGGCTGAAAAATTTTTTTAATTTTTTGAACACATAAGTCTGGCTTTGCAAAATAAATATATAAAATTAATAATTGTGTGTGATGCACCATTTTGATATATTCACTGTCTGTTAGCAGTGGATCAAATTTATATGAAAAACAATAAACACACTTCCCTTTGTTTTGTTGATTCATCAATCCGAAAATTATTTAGCGCGAAGTGCTGCTAAACTTGTGATGGAATTGTGTGGGCGTTTTTGAATTCCTTCTTGAATAAACTTCAGTGATACTCGTACGTCTTGTATTGTTGTCAGCATAGGTGGGCAGCAGAAACATTCTGGGGGATGGGGGAGCAAGATTTATTAAGTTCAAAAATGGTCCTAAAAATGTTGGTAGGGCATAAAAACACAATTTTTCAATGTTCCTCATTGAGAAATATCTATCAGCATCTAAAAAGTTGCTAAAAAAACAAAAAAATATCAAAAATTAAATTCTGGGCGATGTATCTTGGTTTCTAGGGGAGGAAATATCCGGCCTTCTGGGGGGGAGTGTATGCCTCTTCCCACGCCCATGTGCAGAGGTCAGTCCTTGTCTGATTTAACGGGTGTCCACTAAAAAATGAGACTGGGTTTTAAATAATTTATTCAACAACTACTGCATCAAACCAGACAAACAATACACTGTTCGACAGTTAATCTTTATTTCTATCGAATGCTATACTTGGCGATTTTCTATCACGCCATGTCGTCGAACCGAATCAATTCTTCCTTTGGTACTCACTGCAGGCTTGTGTACAACATCTCGATCAACTTTTTCAAGCAGTACTTGATCCTGGTGCTAAGCTGCTGCCAATATTTGGCTTGCCAGCCATTAGCATACACCAGAGACTTAAGATAAGACCAATAATCTTCAATTGGTCGAATCTCAGGAACGCAAGCGGGATTCATGTGTTTTTCAACAAAAGTGACGTTTTCAGCTTTCAGGTAATCGAGAACAATTTTGGCGTAATGCGAGCTAGCTTGATCGGGCCAAAACACGTATTCATCCTGACTATAGTTCCCACGGATGTAAGGAATCAACCGACGCTTAATACATTCCTTTAAATAACGCTGCGACGTGATGGCGTAACCGGACTTGCGGATGAAACTTTGCGAAATGCCATCCGGAGTCCGATTGCAACTCAAACCAAAACGTTTTTGCTCAAATTTGGCTTTTTTCGTAAATGTTGACTGATTCCTTACATCCGTGGGAACTATAGTCAGGATGAATACGTGTTTTGGCCCGATCAAGCTAGCTCGCATTACGCCAAAATTGTTCTCGATTACCTGAAAGCTGAAAACGTCACTTTTGTTGAAAAACACATGAATCCCGCTTGCGTTCCTGAGATTCGACCAATTGAAGATTATTGGTCTTATCTTAAGTCTCTGGTGTATGCTAATGGCTGGCAAGCCAAATATTGGCAGCAGCTTAGCACCAGGATCAAGTACTGCTTGAAAAAGTTGATCGAGATGTTGTACACAAGCCTGCAGTGAGTACCAAAGGAAGAATTGATTCGGTTCGACGACATGGCGTGATAGAAAATCGCCAAGTATAGCATTCGATAGAAATAAAGATTAACTGTCGAACAGTGTATTGTTTGTCTGGTTTGATGCAGTAGTTGTTGAATAAATTATTTAAAACCCAGTCTCATTTTTTAGTGGACACCCGTTAAATCAGACAAGGACTGACCTCTGCACATGGGCGTGGGAAGAGGCATACACCCCCCCCAGAAGGCCGGATATTTCCTCCCCCTAGAAACCAAGATACATCGCCCAGAATTTAATTTTTGATATTTTTTTGTTTTTTTAGCAACTTTTTAGATGCTGATAGATATTTCTCAATGAGGAACATTGAAAAATTGTGTTTTTATGCCCTACCAACATTTTTAGGACCATTTTTGAACTTAATAAATCTTGCTCCCCCATCCCCCAGAATGTTTCTGCTGCCCACCTATGCTGACAACAATACAAGACGTACGAGTATCACTGAAGTTTATTCAAGAAGGAATTCAAAAACGCCCACACAATTCCATCACAAGTTTAGCAGCACTTCGCGCTAAATAATTTTCGGATTGATGAATCAACAAAACAAAGGGAAGTGTGTTTATTGTTTTTCATATAAATTTGATCCACTGCTAACAGACAGTGAATATATCAAAATGGTGCATCACACACAATTATTAATTTTATATATTTATTTTGCAAAGCCAGACTTATGTGTTCAAAAAATTAAAAAAATTTTTCAGCCTAGTCGATCTGAGATGGATCGTTGAGAAATCATTCGTGTGGTTGTTGGAAATTACTTTTTTATATACTAAAAACAAACTTTATTTTTGAACTTTTAAAATTTTTTCTTTCTATATGATACACTATAGAGTTCGCCAAGAAACGTTCGAATTTATAAATATTTGTGCCCATTCCCTACGAGATTTAAATGTATTTGATTCCAAAACATTTTTTATTCTTAATCAGAAGAACAGCTCATGGATGGGTAATGATCTAATTCTGGAGGTCTGATGGAACAAAATAGCGGAAAAAGTGCCGCAAATTCAATTCTTGTCTTGTCTACCGGATACTCGAGAGAAGTCGAATTCAGTGTGTCAAAGTCTCGCTCCCCATAAGCTCGCTACTGGTCCCAAACGTACATGGGCAGCAGCTTAATTCTCTGATTGTGGGAAGGACGGATGGTTTAAAATTGCCTAAAATAACACCAAAAATTCAATTCTGGAATGGATTCCCAGGTTTTACACGTCCACATCTTATCTAATCCGTGCTCCTGTCGACAAGCGAATGAGAGATAAGATAATTGTGTACGACAAAATAAAAATCTTCATGACAAAAAATAAATAGAAGTGTTATAAAATAAAGCATATAATAACCTAATATGCAAAAGTGAAATAGCACACAAGTCTAATATGAACGAACAGATTAGAATGAAAGAAGAAAAGATCAAACTAATAAATAAGAAATAAGCCTAAAAAATTGTAGAATAATGAAAATTGCTGGCATTATCTTGACCCCTGCCTTCCGCGGATGCGGCCCGACACGATCAGCTGCATTTAAATACATTAATATTCAAATCAGAATTTTAATCAACGACCTATTCGCCTAAGAGCTTCTACAAGATACCTAACGCCAACTGTGTACGAAAGGTTGAATGAGGCAAGGATCGCAAAACTTTTCGTTTCGAATCATAAAGCTCTTTAATAATTTGTTTGCTGCGTTCTGATCAGCCAAGCAGAACACTTGCGCGAAAAGAGGGTTTTCAGAATAAGCCTTATTTGGGCTATTGTCAGGCACACCGTGGAACTTATTACCAGAGAGTATGTAGGTTGATGTTTCACTTGTTCCCTCGTAAGATCATATCCGAGTGATATTTACCAAAATTTCGAGCAATTATAATGCCATACTTGCATATGTGCACGTATTTTTTGGGTGTACGTTTGCTAGCGTTACTGTAGATTGATTGCTTCGAGCCTAGGAGAGAATGTGTATCTAACAGAGCTAGTTCAAAAGCCTACAAACATAATTCCACTTCGACAACAAGGGCAGCCATGCCATTATTCGAAGCCTTCTGCAGAAAACTATTTTCTAGCTAAAAAGTGGAACTCGCCTTCATAGAACACGCGGTACCTGGCTTGTAATGAACTTTAAAGTCTAGCAACCATCTACGTGATGGGTTATAGGTGCGTGTTATTTATGCATACTCTCTTACACAATGTAAAAATAGTAAGCCTGAAAATCCAGTTTCTGTAACAGAAATTAAGTCTTCTTTTGTAGAAACTAGCACAGCCATTTTCTCTTTTGGATTCAATATTTTGTCCATACTTGACGATCGTGTTTGTCTTGCAGAAATGGGCGAAAGAGAGCGTACGATTTTTTTATGTTAGGTACAAATTAGCGGCTAGAACACTATTCCGGCGAGCGAGGTCCAGTGGTGAATCCGATAGAGGGCAAAAACTTGATAAAAAATTGCATTTCATCGAAGAATTAAGAAAAAATGAATAAATCGCTTAGTTTTTCTTATTCACAAGAAGCCAACGCGTGCATTTTACTCCTGTCTTAATACCAAGCACATCCATATTAAATTTCTAAATTGTTGTCTGCTCTGCCTTCTGGACCATTTTTTATGCATAATTGTTATGAACATCCGGAAACATTGTTCCAGTGTTTTTTGCACCAGGTCCGTGTGCACATGTATAAAGATGGTCCCTATAAGTCTTTGTAAATTTTGTAAACACAAATTTTTGGGTACTATTATATAAAGGCGAAAAGGATTTATAAAAATGGTGCTCAGCTGTCTATCTGAGAGAAAAACCATCATTATCTGTTCTGATAATTGTTGTATTGCAGCCAGTATCTGATATTTGTCTTCGTATGCCAATGGATAATGCTTCAGCAGTAATGATTTTGTTGATTTATCTGTTTTGTAAACGTTCAGGTGACATTCAGATTTCAGACTTTGAAAAGCTGGAATCTGGAAAATCTTCATATACAAAGAGGATAACTGAGCAAGTCTTTGTGCTATCTGAGATTACCTTGACGAAATAGTATTAGTAACCATGGATGAGCCTGCTTTGCAGAAAATTCTTTGTGCATATTTTTTTCATCTTCATATTATTTTGGCCTTCCTTTCTGTCTTTCCGAGTCACCTTACTATTTTGATACAATGGGAGTTTGAATCTGTTTGTGGAGACTTGCAACTGGAGAGAGCGCATTGAGGCCTTCGTTGGAAGCCTTGATGGTGAATTCGTGAAAAATCTGCATGTTGACTTTGACATCTTAGTAACAGCATATCTGCTTACTATCTGCTAGAATCTTTCTGAGAAGTGTAAACATTCAGTTGAGTACCTCCTATGAAAAGCAGGATTGCACTAAGTAGTTTCTGAGAATGATTCTGCTTGCAAACGAAGATATCCCGTTTACACAATGATGATGTCGTTTCCAGATGCAGACATAAAAAGAGTGTTTCAAAATGCTCTGAGTGAATGAGCGCTCTGCATAGCAAGGCACACACAGAGTCGGAAAATTCTGAGACTTCTGCTTCTGCTTCTGTCTAGTTGAAATGGGAAGTTATTTCCAACGCTTCAAAGATTGATAACCCAAAGCACTTACACACTACAAGAGTGTTTCACTGCTCTATGAAAGTGTTCAACTCTGTCAGTGCGCACACACACAAAGGAGGTTTGTATGAATTCTTGTTTATGACTTTTATTTGAACGAAGACGTTTCCATTCTAGCATAGGCTGTGAAATGGGATATATGGAGCTCAAGCACAAACTAAAGAATGAATGGATGCTAGTCCGTACTCGGTGACTTGAATGATACAGCAGTGCTTGTTTTTAGAATTACCAAAAAGAATTTCGACTGTCTTTGAAGTCCTAGTTTAATAAGGCGATTTTTCCTTTTTCTAATTTCTTTTGCTTGAGGTAATTTTCTCGCTTGGAAAAATTACAAAAATTACTTGAAAGTTCGCAGATTACCGTCCTTTTATTCACCACGGAAATTTTAATTTAAAAATTTTGAAATAATAATTGTACGCCGATTCATTCATACTTGAGGTGCTCATTGGGATCACATTTCCTGACATGCATAAATTAAACGAATGTCCGCAATGTGCGAAGAATAATAAACGACTCTAGGTTTGGTGCGTTTCCGGAAAAATGCCACAAAAAACTATTAAAACTTTAAAAGACAATCTGAACAACTAAAAAACTTCAAAAAATTGTCAGCGGTTGCTTTATGCAACAAATAGTTTCATCGTCGGTTTTGAACGTCAAATCTGAAAAAATAGATTTTGAGTATTGCAGCAATCATCAGTTTTTCAGAACCATATTTACAAACCTGAGGACGTTATCTCAACCGGAGAAAGGCGTGGGGGTTTATTGGGTTTAATCCCTTAGAACTACCTTCGAGAATTTAGTAGACCCCAAACTTCTTAAATTGAATTTTCGGCATGCTTTTTTGAATTTTCGGCAGTTTCACACTAACCCAGTCCGTCAAAATTTGACTGCTGCCCATCTTGTTCCTAGACCATAAGTGCATCGTGTCCTGGACACACATGGCCGAGATGGGAGTATGAAAACGGGCATACACCCCTCAAAAAACCGAATACCCCCCTGAAACCGAAATACTCCACACCCAGGGTATACACCCCTCGATTTTGTTTACCATTCCGCTTCATTTCGCATTTGAGCAAAATCATTTAAAATGCAGTTTATAAGTGGAATACGCATAGACATTGAACGAAAAGCACGCAAGTTTCATATGTTATTTGCATTTAACTCGCTCCGATTTTTCCTTGTCGAATCGGAACAATGTTGAGACCAATCATCAACATTTAACTTTCTTTCTCCAGCCGATCTTCTAGTCTTAATCATGATTATTTTCCTATATTTGTTGCGTGCAGCGATGATTTTTTCGGTCTGATTGCTGGCTAGCGAAGGCGCTCACGGCGTTTCGGGTCGATGTCTCCAGACATATAGCCAAGGGAAAATCGAGATTTTTGGGATAAAATTAAACAAAATCGAGGACAGAGACGAACAAAAATCAGTTTTTTTTAAAATGGTTAAAACGACTACGGTTTCAAATTAGATTTATTTTGTTTATTTGATTATTCTTATTTAATTTTTAAGATTTTTTTAAATTAAAAGAACGCTTTTGCTCGTTCTGCTCAGTCATCACCTACATTTATGGCACTTTGAGAGCGCGTAATCTGTCTTCGCTCTTAGGCTTGAATTATCAACTTTAATTTACCATTTTTGCAAGTGGACTAGGATGCTTACGCACACATGGCGATTGCAATTTCGATACCGCCTGCCTTGCATACCTGGACACCAGGGCGTGGGGGGTTTGGGGGTATGCACTCTCCGAGAAACCGAAATACCCCCAGAAATCAAAATACCCCCTAGAATTCAATATTTGAAGAATTTTTCAGTTTTTTCGCAATTTTTTGATGCCAATTTTTTGATGCTCGATGAGAAACGTCAAAAAATGGTGTTTTTTCGCCATACCTCTATTTTTAGGCCATGTTTTGACCTTTGAAAAATCTGGTACATCCCTAGAATTTTCTAGCTGCCCACGTATGGTATGCAACCCCCCAGAAATTGAAGTACCCTCCTCCAGAATTCAATTTACGAAATTTTTTTTGTCTTTTTCGCAATTTTTGATGCGAATGGATAGTACTCGATGAGAAACGTCAAAAATGGTATTTTTTTTCGCCATACCACCATTTTTAGGCCATCTTTTGACCTTTGAAAAATCTTGCATCCCCTTCCCAAAACTCTGGTACCGCCCACCTATTGTGCCTTGATACGGCCCGCGATGGTTTGTGTAGTGAGCACGTACTAAAGTCAGATATATAATTGAATAAGTACTGATTAAGTCAATTTAAGTTCTCATACATTTATTCAAATTCTCTCAATAAACCTAAAAAAAGGCTAGTATGAATGATTCTTATTCTCGTCATTTAATATGAGTTTTCTATTAAATTTTCTAAATTATTCCTCAATATTAACGCACGTGTGTAATTGCTCAAAATGTTAAGAAGCCCGCTGAAATTATATGCTATTCCAGGTGGAGAGTGCTAGCATGCGTCAGCAAGCGGGTGTAAAAAAGACCCCAAATTAGAAGTACTTTCTAAAATTTTCTATCTGCATGCGACTTTTAATGCCAATAGATAGAGCCTGATATATGAATAGCGTCAAAAATCGCACTTTTCTGAAAAACTCGATAAAATCTTCGACTTTTTTGACCTTTTAAAAATTTAAGACTCAGCCCGAATTCTCATCGGCTTTAGTCGCCGCCTAAGCAAGGTGGGGTGAAATTCATCCCATCAATGATTTTAAATGAAATATGTGAGTGATAAAAAAATAGTTGGAATAAAGGAAAAAAGCGAATAACGGTGTTTAAAGTATCAGAGGCTGTCTAACCTTTTAGCTAACACATTAGGCCCCAGGTTGAATAATCAAGAAATCATTGAAGCTTATCTCCAACTGAATATGCTTAAAAAGTGCGCAATCACTGCCTTATTGAGCTTCAAAATTAGTATAAAAATTATATTTTTATGTAATAAATTATTCGTCAAGTGTGCCAATATAGTATATGGGGGTGTAAAACGTTTGATTTTAAGTCGTATTTTCGCAAGTGTTTGTACTAAATTTCATGTAATTCGAAGTATGTTTTACACAGAGAGCTTTTATAATAGGTTGCGCGTTAGCACGTACCTATCTATAATATACTTGAGTACCCCCAACATATGTCCTCCCTACAGCTATAACAGGACACTTCTGGGAGGTGCGGTTTTCAAAAGATAGATTATAATAAAAGTCGATGTAGCTTTTTTAGTTTACATTCAATATAGACTGTGCAAATAAGGTGTAAAGTTTCTGCATATTGTAATAACATATAGCGAATTTCGGTGTTTTTTTCTGCAGCGTGTAACTAATTCCCTGTGAACGCCTTATAACATTTAAAAGTATAGAATCGTAGAGGATAGATATCTCTAGACATATATCTTTTGTTTTTTGAATTTTGGTTCAGTTTCCGAATGGGAGTGTAAAGAATGTTAAGATCAGGAAGTGAACAAATAGACTCTGCAGAGTCTATTTGGTCGAGTAATCGACTTGTTTATGTCTGCCAAAACTTTGAGAATGGATAAGTGATGTGGAATTATTTTTGGTGGTCAGTGATCATCATTTCTGCAACTTTTCCAGCGCTCTGGGCCGGATAATATCTTTTGATGACTTTTGTTTACTTAATCGGTGAGCTGGAAACCATTTTGCCTACTGAATTAGTTTTAAACCAATTTCAAGAGCAGAAACGGCTATTTCAACATAGACGTCTTTATTTTCGAGCATAGCTTTTAAGAATTTTCGACGTTTCGCACCGAATGCTAAAAATAAGGGAATAGCAGTGAATCAAGCTTCAAAACGTTCGTTCTTCCGCCTGAATCTAATATATTCTTCAACGGTTCGTGCCGGATTTTAGCTAGAGTAGAAGAAATTTAATGATTTTTTTCGCACGAAGTTGTCGAAATTTCTAAAATTATTCGAATAATTTAGCATGCAACGCAATTTTAAATAAAAGTAGACACCGGAAAACACAAAATACGTCATTTCGCACGAAATTTTTAAAACGTGCCCTTTTTGGGCTAAAAACGATGCGTACACGTCATCAGCAATTTTTTTGACGTTATGAACGACTCGATCTTTCTAGATCAGCAAAGCATGAAAAAATTTGATATAACATATAACAACGAGTTAATTGAGCAAAATGCAATCGAAAAATGATTATTTGGCGCGCCACAGAGATTATTTTTAAATTTTCGCATAAAATTTATCAACTGGACAATTGATATTCAGGTAAAAACTTTCGCAATATGATGAAAATTCAAATTGATTGCAAGATAATTGATTAGTGTTCCAATTAGGTAGAAATGCAATTATGCAAATCTAAAATATAAAACGATCAAACACAGACCCCAATTTCAAAAAAAAAACATTTATATCTGTTTTAGTTCTGTTAATATAGTTCGTTTTTAGTACTTTACTCATTTTGCTACTTTGGGGTTCTGAGCGAGAACTGTGTATGCGAGAGATATTAGTCTCGATCTATTAAAGTATAAAATCAAAGGAAAACAAGCAAACTTCAAAAATTAAGTAACCGTAAATATTTGACGAAAAATAATAAACAATAGTTTGATAAATAGGTTATTGCTTATACTATAAGTGAGCAAAATTGCTGTAGAAACTGTTTTTTTGTGAGTCGCAAGAGTGCTTTGTTAAAATTCTTTTTTTTGCATTTCGTCCTGTTAAAGTCATAGGCGCTGATATCAGAGTATTGGACAATCCTGTATTTTTCTACATTTATTTCTCTATATTTTGCACTAGGAATTGTCTTAGAAACATCGATTTCCGCTGAAGAATAACATGGAATAAAAGTTAAATTTTATGGAACAGTGCGCGCGCGGAGATGCTGCACGCACACTTTCGAGGCATTTCTATTTTTGTTTTCAATGTTTCTTTGCCGGAATTCGAAGTTTCTATTACATTCTATGTTTACAAATGTAAAATAATTTAGGATTATCCAATTTGCTTTATCTTGATCTCCAAAACTTTTTTCTACAGAATTAAAAGAGATTTTACAAAACTCATTTTTTAGGTCATTTCTACAATGGCAGTCTCAGCTAAGTGCCGCTAACCGTTTTAGTGTATCTTCAAAACTGAGCATACAAACCAGGAGTTACTAGCAGTCCATAGCCAAACTTGAGTCAGATGAATTCCAAAAATAATGCACAAGTATTAACCTCCGTTTGTTACAAAGACGATTTTATTTAATATTCGATGTAATCAGTAAAAATTATTTGGCCAAGCTAAAGAGGGCACAGCACATTCATAATTTCCCAAAAGCAATTTGGCCATGTTTAAGTAATCTCAAATATTAGCCACCTGTTCTGATAAATCTACAAACAAAGCGCTTTTGGCTGTCAATTATCTCAATGAGATTGGGCTCGTAAGAGCATTTTTGTTAAAAAGTACAAATTATATCGAAACCTGTCGTACCGAACGAGCATGTCTTTAAAATTGTTCGCGCCTCCGATTACAATATTTTTGACCGTGAGGCACAGAAACAATGTTCAATTTTGCTTTCGCGTGTTATAATATTATCGTGAGGTGTACATAAGTTAATTAGAAAGTACGATCGTTAAACTGTAGTCTGTTTCACACAACTTCGGTCATAAGTTTGAAAAGTATATATCTCCGTCGATTAGCTGAGAGATTGCAATTATAGCATTGATCTGGTGTACGAGTTTCGTGACCCTCGGCTTACTGTCGTTAAAAATTCTTAGAATTTGTGCACGAAGTTATGTGAAACAGACTATAATAGAAACACATATATTTATAACCACACACAAAAACAGGCTTTCCTATCATATAAGCGGGAGGGGGTGGAATTTCAAAGGTCGAAAAATGGCCTCAAAAATGGTGGTATGGCAAGATACACAATTTTCCAACGTTTCTCATTGAGCACTATCCATTCACATCAAAAAATGACGGAAAAACAAAGAAATTACAAAAATTGAATTCTGGAGCGAATTTTGGTTTCTGGGGGAAGGTATTCGGCCTTCTGGGGGTGTATAACCACCACCCCCTGCTACACGCTAACGTGCGAATAAAAGTATGCCGCGGAGAAATCTCGATAATTACTGTGCGTCGAATAGAGATCGTTAATCTAGCTTTAAGCCTTGATTAAACTTCGATAAATCGACGTGAGCTTCAACTAAGCTTAGCTAACCTTTATCACAATTCACCAAATAACGAAGTCGGGTTTAAGCGAATACATTGAAACCGGCCTCTGAGTTATGATAAGTCAGCCGTAAAATCATCAGCCTCGTATAACTTACTCAGTCACAAATGAGAAAAAAGTTTATCGTATATGCAATCTACAACACTAAATCGCTAAGCTATTTGATATAGCCGTTATCAAGCTATAACTTTTATCTAGGATATGAAAGCAAACACACGCTTTTCGTCTGTGTATGATCACGCTGAACGTTTAGCGAGGATTGTAAGCTACAGTTTTGCGCCTTTGCTTCTGACGAGCCATCGAGGTAACAGATAACTAGCATAAAACGAGGGTTCATCAGTTATTCATCAAAAGTTAGAGGAATAGCAATGAGCAAAACTTGAAGAACAAAAGGGCTTATTTACTTACCCTTGTTCTTTATTTCGCATTGTTATATCATTTCGAATGCAGTCAGCGCAATTTGCATCAATTGTACTAGAAAAGCGGGACAAAAAGGTCATTTGCATTTTTTAGTTGAATTGCCTTTGTCTAATCGAAATATCGGTATGCAAATTCATGCGGATTTTTATGATTTTTTCCTGTATATAAACCCAGGTCTCAAGGCCTATCAATATAGCAGAACTCGCTTTCATTCGATAATCCGACGCACTAATCGTAGCCATGATTTCTTTTATTTATTTGTGGTGTTTTGCGATCTTTTTCGGTCAAACTGCTGGTAAGCGGATGTGCATTCGAGCAGGGGTTTCACAGATGAGAAATAGCGAAATCTTAGGGGAAAAATTGTAGGAAACAGAGAGAAATCTTTTTTCCCGTAAATGATCGTAATGACAAATTTTATTTAGAATAGTTTTTGATTACATGACACTCACATATAGGTTTTTGAAACCATTTAAATGCAATGAAGCCGTTTAGCTAAATCCAAACCAGCCGTAAAAGGCTCTAATGCTGGTAGGCAATGCAATGAGTTAATGACAGAGTAACAGTAGTGTAGGAGAAGCTACTCAAAAGTTTAAACGAGTAAGAGGGCTTTTCAAAAAAGGACTTTCCGTAGAATATAAATCCCAGAATGATCTACGCAAATAAAGATTGTTTCCGTATAATTAATTGTAATACGTACAGAATTGCGTTCAATAAATCGTTAAAAATGATTAGTCGACTGCCCTCGGTTCTTAGCTGCTAAAGATACATAGCCCTAAGTGAAAAGGCTTAAAAACTTCCACTAGTTGCTATCACACGTGGGCGTGGGGAAGGGGGCTTTAGGAAATATAAACCCCCAGAAATTGAAATACCCCCTCATAAATCAAAATACCCCCCCAGAATTCAAATTTTGAAATTTTTTTTGCTTTTTTAGCAGTTTTTTGATGCCATTGGGTAGTGCTCGATCAAAAACGTCGAAAAATGGTGTTTTTTCGCCATACAACCACTTTAAAGATCATTTCTTTACCTTTGAAAATTTTTTCATCCCCCCTCCTCAGAATGTCGGTGCTGCCCACCTATGGTTGCTATTCGACCACGGAAACTTTTTAACCAACGTATATCGCGCAGAATCGTCAAATCATTTTGAGAACTGGTTTCAAATTTGACTAACTTTCTTTAATTTTGACAGATTTTTGAACTTTTCGAAAAATGACTTCGCAGATCTATCAGTCTGCTTTCCAGTTTAGCAATATCGATAATTTATTCGTAATAATTAGGCGCATTGAGAAGGCTACCGAGGCTAACCAATCAAGAATCGCACCGCTGAACCCCCGGAATGACGCAGACCGCTGCAGATTTTCTAATTTTCTTAAGAAATCCTATTTCGAGTTGTTTCAATTATCTTATCACTTTATAGGCACTTCACGATCAGTTTTTAGAGCTTGTTGCTCAATTAAATCACTTTTTTTAAACCTTTTTGTTTAATGTTGCTTTGGAAAGAATATCGCTAGAAATGTACATAGGTTTGAAACGGTGTCTTTGTCATAAAACAGCATTCTGAGTGACAAGCGATTTAATTAGCATTTATCATTTTGTTTTGCTTCAAATTTTGCTTGTTTTTGCGCAAAGTTTTGATAAGATGCGTCAAAAATCAGTCATCTTCTGCATCTATTATCAGTGTTTCGGTCATACAAAAATTACTGAATCCCTGAGATTTTTTGCACTGCCCGTATTGGATGCCACTGATTCAATGAGATAATGAGAATCTTGAAGAATATGAGCTATAAAGAATCCGCTAAAACTGCCATAAGCAAACATAATTATAATAAAACAATTTAGTTTTTTAAGCATTAGGGCAGTTTTCTGATTTACTTCGTCCAAAGCGATCCCACTAATTTATATAGTGAGTTTAAATATTTGTGTATTCGATCGATGCCTCACCGAATCGATATGCGATAGTGCAGCCAAACTTAGTACAAACAATTATTGCCTACTAGGTAATATCGAGTGAATGAGATTCTGCACACACCACAATTTTCACAAAATAACATTTCATTAAATTTAAATGGAAAATTTTAAATGTATACGAAATTGTCAATGCTTCTACTTCAAGCTGCGAATCCTTATAAAGTAAAGTGTAGGCTATGAAAAAGAGTAAACCCCGATTTTGCGTTATAACTTGGGCATTATGAACACAGGATTTTGAAACTTGTTGCGCTAGATAGATTAAACTTTGTCCTTAGAATAAGCGGAAAATTCTGGCGAGCTGCCTCGCCATGTATTTTAGCAGTCTTTACAATCTAATCCGATATCGTCTATACCACAGAGTTTCTGCTTTGAATCACAGGCTTTTGACATTTTAACTCGTTTAAGATGTTAATAAAAGACTAAGTGCTTTTTCGCCAAAAGTAATTATTTAAATTTAGATTAAAATTCGAATTAAATCATTTTAAATCTCAAGAATTTTACATTTTCTGCTGCATGACCTCAAATGAATTTACCTAGCTCAACACTTGGGCTGTTCCAATTACTTTGAGAAGTTAAGTAACATGTACATGCCATATTTTAATGTGAAAAACTTAATAATTATGACCGATAAAATAAAAAGTTGTCGACATAATTTTGCTTTAGCTTACCATAGAGAATATAATTCTAAATGCGTGCAGACGAAAAATTAAAAAATGTTTCTTTGATCTTTCTCTGTATTGTATACCGGCGTACTTTGCATACAACTTCCACAAAATGCTTTTGCCCATAACTCAAAATCCTGACTTGATGGAAACAATCTGAAAAAACATTTGAGATCAGCTTAGAATAACTGATGTAGAATCACTTCAAAATCGTTCTGCGGTAAAAAAAAGATTGAAATTTGTTGTTCATTGTTATTTTTGTGGCGTGTCCTGAATTCTTTGGCGAAAACCTACTTGCGCACGTTTAGTGTCTTGCCACACTACTAAACCATTGCAACTACACCGTTCAGACTTCAGTTCACTTAAGGTAGTAAACAACATGATTTGTTATTTCTCTAGTTATCAACTTTCAAAAAATAGACTGTTGGGTTATTTATTCCTCAAACTGGAGCCACAGCTATGAACTTTCTAAAGGCCGCAGAATATACTTCGATTTTTGCTTTGATTAAAGAAAGTCTGATTTTTAGGCGTTCGTATAATATTTTGCACGCAAAGGTTAATTTCCCTAGTGTAATAATTTTACATCTTCAATAACTCGCAATTCCATGTATGTTTGTTCTTTTTGTTCCAACGGAGCATTTTTAGTTGCTAGTATAATTATAACCAAAAAAACCAAAATATTTTTGTTGAGATTGTCCATTCACTCGTATACATCTGTAGTCCAGCAGAATCGAGGTATAGCACAGCTGGGTAATGACCAAGCGGCATGTAAATTAAACCAAGACTGAACAGTGATGAGCTAAAAAATTTGCGAGAAAAAATTCAGATTTTCGATAATCTCTAAATCAAATAGAATTTTAAGGCATTAGTTCAAGCCATATTTTTCTGCACTTGATCCTTTTTACTCATTTACTCTTATTTTAGTTTTAAAAGCCGAAAATATCAAAGAAAATTGTACAATCTTCGACCGAAGCGCCGCCAAGCGGGATGATGTAAGTCTCTTTAGCATTTTGTCCTTTTTTCTGGTTTATTCCGTCCGAAGTGTGCCCATTTTCCTCCATTCAATTAGTGAAAATTTTTATCGTTGCATTAATTTTGGGCTTTGTTAAATCGATCTGCTATAGTGCTGCCATTATATTTATTACCACGCATTACGCAATATCGTGTAAATAAGTGTTCCGCAACACCAAAATTATCACAAGATGACATGTTATCAAATTTGAATCAAAAAGTCTCATTAAAGGCATTTAAAATAGCCAGAAGCTATAATTTCAAGCTTCGACCACGACAGTTTGGATGTTTCGTTAGAAAAATACAGAGTATCCATAAAAAAGTTTATCCTCTGTACGGTGTTAGACATCTAAACTTGGTTGGTATACCAGAAATATTTAAATATTAAATACACATTTATTTATAAATGCAAATTCATAAAGTTTGAATTCATAATTCGAATAGAAGCATCTAAAATTCGATTTTATGCCGCGCGACTTTACATATCTTGAAGCTTCCTTATAAAATCTGTGCTGACTACATTGTTTGTGCTGTACGACTTTAATGCAATTCTCCTGTTCTGTATTACAACCAATGCAAGTTAATATTGATCACTTATTAAGACAAACAATACTTGACATCCGTGAGATGCATGAGAGTTTGTACGAACAGAAAATGACAATCCTTATGAAAGCATTAATAAAAATGTGGAATACGCTATAAGAATGCGAAGAAAGTCACCCTTAGAGAGGGAATAAGAATTTTCATCTCGTTTAACATACCAAATTCAAGCTCATCATAGCCGTTTTACAAATTCAGCCTTTATTTGCAACTATTTTTGATTTAGCTTCAGTAGCTTTAACTTTTACAGGTTTTTATGCTATTTCCAAGTTTTTACTATGCACAATCGTTTAGACTTTGTTGGTTTTTCTGTGAAATGTCCGCCGTCCATCTTTTCTCACATTTACGCTTAATCTGTTTAAGCCGTATATAAGATTACCTCGGGGTTTTGAATCCGGAAAGACGATCTCAATCCGCGCTTCGTTAAAGCCAGTGGCTAAGCAATTTTTTCTCGATATATTGGATGGAAAAAACCGAGTAGCTTTTCAATTGAAAGTACAACCGAGGAATAACGTAATAACATTTCTCTTGTTTTTTAAAATATACCTTCAAGATTAGCTTTTTCTACTTGCTTTTCAGCGCATCGTTTTGAGCGACAAATTGGCCGGAAGATGGCACGAACACAGTCGAGTTAATACCAAATTATTCAGAGCTAAAGAAACGTTCCAGTTGGCAATATATCGCGAGAACGAAAGCTTGGAAGTAAAAATTTGATTTCTGTCGCCATATCATTTTTCAATCGCATTTAAAATATCGTAAATACCTCATTTACATCGGAAAAAAGCTTAGTTTCTGGTTCTTAGGCAAGCGGGAGCCTTTGCATATCCCATTTGCGATCTTTAAATATCATGAAGCCTTTCAACTTAACATTGCACCGGGCTCTGGGGATTAAGAACCTCATCCCCAAGATGGCCCTATAGCTGAATAAGTAGGCTTTTTAAAGTTAACAAGCATTTAGCCGATAGGTTGGCTTAGTAATTTTTTTTTGTAATTATCAAATGAAGTGTAATATTATGAGTATTTCTAAAAAACTTTTGTTTTCCTGTCTAGTGCGAGCAGAAGAATCATCAATTCTGTTAGAAAATTTAGTTTTGGCATGTAGGTAACAATTTTTTACTCAAAAACGCGTTGAGGGAAGAATTTGATGGGGAAATCCAATGAAAAAATTCCCGCTTCCAAGCTCTTCAGATTGCAAAGCTACCTACAGATTTTTTCACCAGAACACCCTCGATATCCCGTAAATAAACTAGTAAACGTCGGATAATGACATCGTTTGTTCTATTATAGCTGTTTTTAATAGCATATTTATGAAAAATGGCGTTGTCTCACGCCCTTCAACATTTCACTTTATGATAAAATAATTCTCATATTTTGGCCGAATGGATATTCCAGAATTCGGATTCCGAATTTTTAATCAAAATGCCTCGGTCAGGCTGCCTAAAGCTGGAAAATACTAATTTTTATGAAAAGTTTTGGCGGCTCTAATGATTCATGTAATAGTCGCGGGGCAAATATTTTATGCCACTCTAGACCAGTTTTTTACGCGCTGTTGACCGGTATAAAGCACTTTCCACCGTAGTGTAAGAGAATTTTTAGATTATTTTTTGAAATGCAGGAGCTTAAATATATCTATCCATTATGTAAATTTTTAAGTTTTTACAGGAGCACAACTTTGGTGTTGCTTCCCAGATTTTTCACCTGGGTTTTATTGCAACTCTAGTTCCGAAGTGACTACTTACAATATTCAACTAGCACCTTTAGCGGCAGAAAAAGGGGTTAAGATAAAATTACGATAGGTTCTAAAAAATAACTAATCATTGAGGGCGAGCTCGCAGTAAGCCAAAATTTCAATTTATGAATACTCTTCGTGTGAACCAACGTTCTTGAAACACAAAATAAATCAAATGAAAGCATTAAATGAATGGCGTTTGAAAAGATTGACACGATTTCAGATATCTCTACTTATATGTGTTAATTTTACATGGAATTTTTCACATTAATCACAATACGGACCAACTTTTATATACTTTTTGCGTAGTTTACAATGTCCTCTAACAGTCACACGAGCAGCAATTTAAAGCAAGAAACTTTAGTAATATGACTAAAGTTATTCAAGTAACTCAAATTTTAGTGAGCGTGTTGATTTAAAATACGATGGATATATTCAAATTGTCACGTGGAGGCAAGCTTTAAAAGATTAATAATTTCTGATAATAGCTTCTGAACAATATTTTGATATGTATCATTATGACTTAATTTATATTGTAAAAAGTCTGCGGCGTGTTGATCATCACTTTTATCTGTCTTTCTGTAAATGGGGAGCGAAGTGACCCATTTGCAAAACAAGATTGATCAAGAAAAAACGCAATTTTCACTAAAAAAATAGTGAGTTTCTGGAATCTATTTCTTTTATTTAAGGAAGAGTTGGGATTTTAGATCATGCGCTAAAACTAAGTGGGAAATTTTGCGGGAAAAATAAACGCAACACATAGGTATAAAGAAGTGCAACTGTTACCATTTTGTTGCGCGTGCTTTATTTGAGCTCAGATAATCAATTGAGGTGCTCTTTGCATTATTTTAGCATTCATGCCTATTTTGGGACTGGTTTCGGTTCAGAAGCGTGTCAAACTTAAGATTGTTTTACAGACTGACTATGCTATGCAACTAGCATAGGGGTATTGGACTTTTCAAATGATCTGAAAAAAGTCTGATAAAAGATTGGTTATACTGGAAATCGTACAAAACAATATTCACCCGGCAAAACTGAGTAATTTAGAGAATAGTGACAAGTTATCTAATTAAAATAATCATCAATCTCGATCATTTTTCTTTCTGACCTCAATCGCCTCATCGGATGCTTGCCTATTCCTTTTTTGCTGTAGTAAGGAGATAATAATTAGAGCTGTAAGAGATTGTGTCTTATTAATGTTTTTTATACCGTTTTAACTTTTTTGGGAGTTTTTTATGCTAATGCCAAATTTGAATCAACAAGTTACTGCCGGTAGGGTGAGCTTTATCGTCAGTTTCATCCGTGATAAAAATGTCAGGAAGAGGGTTTAATGCATATACATGTACTTATTCTGCCTGCACGGGTGACTTTCGTTTTTTAACAGATATTTTTCAACAATTCTACTCATCCACTAGCTACATTTCCGCTAAAGAAGAATGCCGACCTATCTGTGGCTCATTTACATATGTTCGGGGACGTCACTGTTGAAACAATCTGCTACAAAGATATCGAGGCACAAAAGACTGCTGAATTTGGGGCAGGTTCGTTCACTTATAAGACACTTCATGGATTTCATTGCTACATGCGTGTCCTGCTTTCTAATCTCAAAATCATAGTACTCGAACTAATAATTATAAAAGACTTAACATTAATCAGGGATGCCTTTTTGTAAATCTTCGGTAATTTCTATAAGTGCAGTGATGTATAAAATGTACCTTAGTCACGCATTGCGAATTTTGCTGCGATACCCAAACATTTCTATAGGAAGTCGACAACAGGTCTATGAAATCTATCCTACGCGTGCGAATTAGCGTTTTTCCGGCCTTTCACATTGTCACTTTTATTTAAAATCGCTTTCGATGCAATATATTTGAATAATTCAGAATTTTCTAACTCTTTTTAGCGTAAAAAGCAATTAAATACCTTTGACTTTAACGAAATTAATTATTTTCCAGTTAGGGCATGAGGACAATTGGAAGGTTGAATTACTGCTCGATTTCTTGTATCTGTAGAGTTTAATGCAGAGCGTCTTAAATTCTCGAACGTTTTTCTTGTAAACAGAAGGAAACTAAGCTTAAATTCCTGTTTCTGCTCCTGAAATCGGCTTCTGGCAGCCTGCCAAAAATAAATGTCATTGATACTCGTTCGCATGTATTATTTGGCGCGAAGCTTCAAAAAATTTTGAGGAATTATGAGCACTGACTGCCAGATTCTTCAGAATACCGCTTAAAGATTAAGCTGGAATAGACAATTCTTATCTCATGGTCAAATGTGATTCGATTTAATCGTGTAGCCCTAACATCGCCGCATCGAGGCTTGGCGTACAACCATACATGGGCGTAAGTTGGGGAAAGGCGTGCTAAAATCCTTTGAAATCCGAATATCCGGAATCCAGCGGACTTCCCTTCATAGCAATTTCGGCGGTTTTTTTTGCGATTTTCGTCCCTTCAGATCCCCTCTCAGAATTCAGTTGCTGCCCATACGCATTAATGCATAATGTACGCCTAAAATTTAAAAGCACTATTTATCTCACATAAATAGAATAATGCATGTGGTCGAGGTCGTGAAGGAGTAAAATCAATAATCTGTGGTCAGGGAGCGGCTCACTCCTTACTTTTTTCCACAGACTAATGTTACGTCAAAGAATTCCAAGAGGAGATATGACGATGCTTATAGTATGATCAAAAGAGCTAAAATTTCATCTAAGCATCTGTCACCGCCCCACATCTATGCGTGGTTGTAAATTAAGACTCATGGGTGGCCTTGCTGGGACTGGTGGCAATCTTTGGCGGGAACGATGCATGCACAGCATGGGAATCCTGGGGGGGGGGGTCAAAACCGAAGAATTTTTTAGAAATACTTTTTTCGGACAGAAAAACTAAAGGTGTACGTCAAAAACACTGTTTTTCGATGCTTTAGAGAATGCTCATTTTTTCTAGGACATAAAAACGTAGAAAAACGTTCAATAAAATTCGAAAAAAATTGACTTAATTGAATAAAATATAGTCATAAAGTGTGTAAATGGCGCTAAGTGCCGAAAAGTTGAGATTTTTGAACCAAACATGAGCTGGAAACGATCAGAAGGGCACACTTCTTGCAAGTTCTACCATTTTTTACGAAAAGTCGACAATTCAGGGGGCACAGCCATTTAGCGGGGCGGAGACGGTCAGTTGCCATTCTGGAGTGTCAAACACCCACTCCCAAGAGTGTGTTTGGCGGGAGTAACCCTGAAAAGCTAAGCAACTCGTCCTTGCTGGAATGTGCGGTGTCATTGATTCCACAGAGACCTAAGAGCGGAGATACGTGATTTGAATAGCGACGGTTGGAATCAGGCATGCAAGAGTTCAAAATTTGGGTGGGTTTAAATTTTTCCTTAATTTGGCAGAACACCGTAAATTGGCCTAAAATCGCATGTTTTTGCCAGCATGGCAAGTATTAGCGGAACCATCTCCACATCGTTACATTCATATATGCCAGGAAGCAGTGGCGGATCCAGGATTTTCCTAACGGGGGGCGGAACCCTAACTTGGGTGGAAAAATTAGCTGTTTTAACCTTAAAATCGCTAAAAATCGCTCAAAAATCTTTAATTTTGCGCACTATTTTGGGTCCATGGAAGGAGGGGGCCGCCCCTCCCCCGCCCCCCTGAATCCGCCCCTGCAAGGAAGGAATTCGGAATAAACGGCCAGCACATTTTTAAGGATGCGAGCTAATATCAAATTTAAAACACTTAGAAATTTAGAAGATTTCGTTAATAAGGAATTAGTAAAAAATAGTTGAATAGAGTATAAACTTTTAAAAAATTCAAAAATCAAAGTCCGGGTGAAAAAATGTTTAAAAAATTGTTTCATTGAAGATAATTATTAGAACAACTAGGAAAACATATTGCGCTAGAAGACTGGGAAATCATTGAAAATTTTCTTAATTCAATCTTAGTCGAGAATTTTTATGAGTGTAAAATTAATTTTCTTCCTGCTAAGAGATGATTTCAATATACCTTTTGATGGAAATAATCTAAGAAAGACATTGAACTCTTGCTTTGTTTTTACGCTATATTCAATAGAATTGAAAATCATTTTATTGCCCAGAGAGTTTCGATATCGAAATGAATGGCGGCGACTGCAGAACAATCAATGGCTCTGAAGAATACGCTAACCGCTACGTAAGATAATCTCTTAATTGCACTGAAATGAATCTTGAATGTTTTATAGTAGTGCCCTCTAAATTCGCAATCGTAATCAGCCTTTTTTTCAATTTATATTTTCTGTTTTTATAACATTTTTCAAACTTTTAGAATGTTTCTTTGCTATGCATATGGAATACGGTAAAGAAAATATACATTAAATATATGTTTTTTCTGTAAGGATTAGAGGTCTCGAACATTGTTGAGTACTTTTCAGCTGAATTGTCCTGAAGAGGAAAAATTTATTCCGCCCGTAATTTCTCTCACCAAACGATCAAATTATTCGGAGAAACCTCTCAACTACCTTGTAAAAATGCTTAAGTTTCTATCTTTGATTAATTGATGATAAAGTAAAAAATACTCCAAAAAAACTCGCATGAAGAAAAAATTAATATATTTGGAATCGCCCTCATTAAGGACATAAAAGGAGACGATTAGGAAAGAAGCTACATATGTATTTGCCCAAAGTCGCACAAATCTGTCAATAAGCAGACTTTCTTTAAGCGACGCAAAAAAATCGTAGTTATCCTGCGGTTTCTGAAAAAATTTAACCTTCTTAACATAATTTCGAATGCTTCATATAAGAGAATATCAACATAATCTAAAGAATACACTTTTTTTGTGAATCGCTTGCAAGTTGCAAAGCTAACTTGCATCGTTTCGTGACTGATAAAAAACTAACTGCAATTGTATTTAGAGGTGCCTTATGTTATTACCATGAGCGTTGTATAGCAAGTAAACCTGGCGTCAATTGGTTACTGCACACCATACCTGAGCGTAGGGGGAGGAGGGGGTTTGAGGGAGTATACAGCCTCCAAAAATTCAAATACCCCCCATAAACCTAAACACCTCCCAGAATTCAATTTTATTTTAAATTTTGTTTGTTTTCTCGATGAGTAAGGTCGAAAAATGGTATTTTTCGCTATACCACCACTTTTAAACCCATTTTTTGACCTTTGAAAATATCTTGCACCCTCCAGAACTTTATTTTATCATTAATTATTAATTTTATTATATTTTATTAATTATTAATTTTAATATATTCACCATAGCTACTGAATAACCAACTTGCTGTTTTTTTCAATCACATCTGGTCCAATAGTTTATTTCAATCTGCAGGCCGCAGAAAATACTTCGATTTTTTGCGTGGTATATTCACCTTTTTTTGTTCCATCGCAGCTTTTTTCTCTGCTAGTTTCAGTGATATCTACATAGTATCCATCTTAAATTTTCTCAGTGTAAAAATTTTTGATTAAATTTATTATAAATTCTGTTTATTTAATATATTTTTTTCGGATTTCACCTTATTGTACTTGAATGTTTTTGATATAAATCTCTCTTAATTGCTTTCAATCACGTTCGGAAGGGTTTAGATTTTTGCGTTTCCTTCTTTGATGATCAATAGAATCGTATGTGTACTGTAATAAAACTGACCCCTCAATTTTTGCATAAGATATGAGAGGCCTGCTGTGCTAATCTGATTTCGCATGGATTGGGCCCACACATGAGTGTTTGGACTTAATAATTTGGGTATTAAGCCCTCACAATTGAAAAACGTCAAAGTCTCCTTTAAATGTTCGAATTGTTTTTACCCTCATGCTTTTTAATTCTAATAAATAAAGCATAGTAATCAATGTCATAAAATGGGTTTCCCGCCTCGCTACTATTTACTCGCTCTTATCTGACCTTGAAAAATTTTTGATTCACCCTTTCAGAAAATTACGCCGCTCAAACGATCTTACTTACTCTGTTCGTAGAACTCATTCATACTCGAATTACTTTTTGAAATTACAGATTCGTGTGAATTTAAAGAATGGCTTCATGAACCAGTCCACATTTTCCATCGATACCCGTGCTAACTACCTGGAGAGTCAAAACAGTTCAATACTATTCTATTCAGTCGATGACCAGGAGATTGCCTTTGTCTCTCTTGTTTATAACGTATGAATTACATCACAATTGCACATTAATATAAATTTCTTAATCTTACAATTATGAGCAATCTTGTATACAACACGTGCATCCCTATATTGTCAAAGAAAGGTTTCTAAACATGAGTACCCATGGGCGTGGGGGACGAGGGGTCAAAGGTATAACATGAGCAGCAATGAAATTCTGGGCAGGGTAGGGGTTTCGATGGATAAAATTGCGCAAAAATTTAATTCCTAGAGCTTGATCGATTACTGAGAATCTTGCAGATTCTTGTAGTCCAGAGCCCCATAAACCCCATGCCCATATGTGGTCAGAGCGCGTCAGGTTATTTCAAAGTTTTTCCTTTTTCCCAAATTTTCACTTTGAAAAGATTTTTTTTGCGAGTTATGGATGCCAATATATAGAGCTTGATGAAAATAACTCTATGCCTTTTTGCCTCTAAAAATATTCATTTTTTGGCTCTAAAATTTATTGACACTCACTGTCTGTCCACGTTAAGGGCGCTGTCCTTGTAAGGACGTGCGTCGCATTTGATAAATACATTTTTTCTGGTTCACAGAACGTTTGCCGCTGACCAACCTAATGATTTGACGTATTTTTATTAATGGAAGGGAATCCTTGTTAATGAAAATTTTGGCCATTAACATGACGTGTTAACGAGACCTTTTTGTGCGTAAAATAGTAATTATTTTTTTAGGGTTTTTCAGCAAAAAACCGGAAAAATGCGCTAGTTTTAAGCGCTTGATTTACATGTTCCAAATCCCATCTTCGTGCGATCTTAATGATTTTGCATCTATTTGTTTAACGAATGCTAGCATACAGTAATTACTTTGCGACAATTTTACACTACTGATGTCTGCTAAGATTAAATTATGTCAAATTAGTCAGTTTTCAGAGTTTTTTGAGCAACAGGAAAGCAACAATTGTAATTTAACTTGAATTTTTGATTTATTTAAATCTAGCAAAAAATATTGATCAAAAAATATCGATACGTAGAATATTATGGCATTTTTGAACAACTACATATATTTAAAAAAAGAAGACATGCATTACTGAGGCATTACACAGGTAGGAAAAAGTAGCATTGCTATTAGGGTCATTAGCAGCAAAAGCTGATGAGGTCGTGCTAAAAAAATGCTGCTACTACATGTATTGATATTTTCTTTCAATTAGTACTCGTATGGAGAACGGCTCGGACTCAACGAAAGGTCTCCAAATGACTCGAATTTACTCATATCAAACGGCTTGGATGGACAATCGCTTAATCTAAGCTGCCAAAATTTCATATGGGTTAAGCTCTATTTGCAAAACAACGGAAGTACAATCGAAGTGAGCAAACACGTAACAGTTAAAAACTTTAGGAGGGCTTGTTGTCCATTCCGGAGTATAGGGATTGAAAGAGTTTTAATATTTTGCTAAACCAACTTCGAGAAATGGCCAAAAAATTCAATTTTTTGTGCAAAAATAGGTTAAGGGTATAAAAAATTCAAGCTTTAGGGGATAAGGGACGACCAGCCTTCGGTGGAGATTACCGTTCCACAACCTTTTTGTGCATGCAAGTGTGCGCAATCGGTGATGGATTCATTTTTTTCTGATTTGTACATGAAAATAAAGTTTGTCTAAAACTACTGAAAGTAGTTTGAGATATCCCTTCATTGCGCGAAGAGCAATTCTAACCATTTTATAGCTAAATTAATCCATTATTGCAAAACTTTTTTAGAATTCCACTTAATCTCCAAAGAAAGTTGCTCTCACGGATTTTCAGTATAATTTTAATGCAAAATCAGGGATAAATCTTTGGCAAAGATAGAATCGATGCATATCTGGCATAAGAACAAGGATCGCGCACTCATAAAATCCGTGATCTGATAAAAAATAGCAAGAAGATTTTGGTTTTGGGACGCAATCTCGTAAATAATTTTGGCGATTTTAGCAAAAGTATATTTGAAACACCGTTCTTCTTTCATTTCGCGATGTCGCTGCAATTTTTGTGAAAATCGTAATTTTTATTTTACAGCGAAATCGCCGCGTGGAATAATAGAATTTTTCAACACATGTAAAGGCTTAGGTAGGTAACCACCATTCGTTTCGACGTTTATAGTTTTTAACGTTCAATCGACATTCCCTGCTGCCAACAGGGGCGGATTTAAGAGAGGGCAGGGGGCGGCTGACCCTCCCACCCCCACATTGGCCGAGAGTAGTTGGCGTTGCAGTGATTCTTGGTCGTCATTCGTCAGAATTTTTCAAATTTTTGCAGTGCTTCGCACCGGATAATACCTATTACTTACATTTAATTACTTAATTTGCGCCTGGAAGCCATTTTTTACTCATGGAATAGGTTTCAAGACAGTGTAAGGAATAGAAATAGCTATTCCAGCATAGATTTCATCTATTTACAAGCATACATCTTAAAAATTTTCGAAGCTTAGTCTTGAATACTACAAATACAGGGAATAGAGCAGTAAATCGGGCCTTTCAACGTCCTTCAGACTAAATTTCATGAATTTTCTAGCGCTATGCTCAGGATTTTCGCTGAAATGAAAGAAATTTAATGGTTTTTGCGCACAAACTTGTTAAGAATTTCAAAAAAATTTTGAGAAAACGTTGCGTCGAGAGTGATTTTAAATAGAAATAGAGGACGTAAAATGCAGAAAAAACGGCATTTCGGACGTGAAGGGAAATGTTTTGGACCTCTTTTAGACTGTTTTTGGAAAATTTGGGGTACCGCCACCTTCCCCTTGAAAAATTCCTGGATCCGTCACTGGATGCCAAGCCAACATGTATACTTTCAGAGGTTTGGCGAGTTTCGACCTTCCAAGAACAGTTGATGACCTCTGCAATGTAGCTGCGACCCATAAGAATTGTCATTTTTTCGAAATAATCGTATAAAGTGTGATTTTTTAGCCGTTTTAAGCTGACTTTTGGCTTAAAAGCGCCGTGTTGTTGGCGCTTCGCGCTATATGCTCATTTATTTATTATACTGTATGAAATTAGCCCAATTTTTTAGAATTTCCCTATTTTTTATGCTCTAGAAAAATCGGGTATTCTGTATCGTTGAAAAGCAGTATTTTTAACGTGAAAACACCCGCTGGCATCGAAATATTTCGTGAATCGGTAACCTGCAGACAAAGGATATGCAACTCGTTCTATATCTTTTGCATATTTTGACATTTTATCAGCGAATCTAGAACTATTTTAACAGCCAATATTGAGCGCGACAAAGAGAAATTATGAAGTAAAATTGCACACTGATTTGACCATCGGCCAATCCAGTGCTTTCGGTGGCACAGACCTTAGAAAACCCGTCGTCCTGCGTTTGTGGACCCAAAATTTTCCATCTAAGATTTGCTACGAAGTTCCACAGGAGGCTAAACCATTGGCAAACGCCAATGAATCGACCACCGTCGCATCGGAGGAAGCAGAAACGAATGAGTAATTTGATTTTTACCCTGCATTTCAAAATATTAGTGTCCGATTGAAATTCTTTCCGAATAAAGATTATAATCTACGCGTACATTCGTCAAAATTTTATGATTTCGAAGCATACGTATTCAGTATGGAAATTCTGGGTGGGGCGGGGGACAACTCTGAAAACTGTTTGTAAATTGCCTACTACGCGCTGATTTTTTTGACGTTTTGGATGTTGCTCGTTCTTTCTTGAACATAGGAACAAAGAAAATTTCAAAAAAAAATTTGACGAAATATAAATTTAATCGAATATAGCCAAAAACTGAGTATAAATTTTTGAACTTTAGTTTTAAAAGTCAGCTAGAAATAGACTATTTTCTACGGCTTTTTTTAAAGATTGACAATTTAGGATTGGAGGTCGCAGGCATACATAAGCAGCACCCAAATTCTGCGGGCGGGAATAGAGATGAGTGAAATCGTCAAAAACGTTATATGAAATAGAATCCGGGGTCTACAGTAATCTGCGGGCGGGAGATTCAATTTCGGCGGGTAAAACCCCCCCACCCCAAATTTCTCTTAAGCTTTTGAATAAAATATAATTGATTGTTCAATTTTGAAACACGTTTTTGTGCTATAAGGAATTCGAATTCTCGAATAATTACAGTGCTGGCCCCAGCAAAACTGCTGGGGATTTGTGGCGACATTTCTGATATTCCGACGAAGCCTGAAAAACTGTCGTGCGTTTCTAATTTCACTTCGGAAAATTGGTATTCTTGTGTGCGATTGGGAAAGATAACCTTAATCTGCTCAATTTTGAATTAAATTTCGAGCATAAATGTAAAGGCGTTATTGCAGACAATTTATTCATTTTTTTAGATTTACATCAACGAAAATTCCTGGCGAAGTTCGTTAGAGTGCGCCTATGAAATTCGCTTGACCTGCAAATTTATGTTAATAATTTGATTTTTGGCTAATGTTTGAATGATGGAAGCTATAGAAATCAATTATTCTTATGAAGTGTGACTCAGAATAATTGTTGAATAATGGTGATGGACGAGAACCCTGTATTATTAATTTTCTCGTTATTAAGCGCCGCGCTCGGATTTATTTACATTTTTTGGATGTACAGCAGTAAAAAATTCATTTGTTTCGACTTCTAATTTTTGTAAATTTCGGTAGGTATAAGATAGCACAACAAATGAGTGTAAGAGTAAAGCTCGACCTCCCAAACAGCGTCATTATAGTCCCAGAAATGACAGGTAGTCCTATGAACACGAAGGCGAGGGGCAGGTTTGCGACCCCGATAAGTTAAATAATCCCCCGCATATTACTGTAGATCCCCAGAATTCTATTTTTAGTAACAATATTGGCGACCTTTGGATATTTCGCACACAACCAGACCCCCCAGAATTTTCTTGCTGCCCATATACGGTCCTATAGTCCGTTTTATTTAACTTGACGATTTTTGAAGAAATGTGAAGTGCATGCTTACAAAAAACAGGCACGAAACGTGTTTTTGTGCCAGAGTTTAGGCTTTACACCTTCACATTTAACTCAGTATAGAGTTTGAAGAAACACGTCCAAGTGCGATATATTACTTCTAAGGCGTACTTTATCTTTAAAATACTTTGCGCGTCTTGATTTATAACCGGCGATGTTGGCCATCCTAAAAAAGGTTAAAAATGTGTTTTTCAGTCCACCAGCAAGGTGTAAACGGAAACTCTAAACCCTGCGCGTTTTTAGGGTCGCTTAGAGAAGGTCTGATATTGAGCAGAGTTTGCTACATTAGGCATGTGCATTACATAGCTTTTTATAGCTTTTACTTACTCCCTCCCTTCTACATCCTTAATAATCCACAATCCCAGGTATATATCATATTTTTTTGTATACTCGGAGCATTTTCTTTGATTTTTAGAATAGTTCAGACCATCTAATTTGAAATCAATGTGATTGACAGACAAAAAACGATCAAAAACGTATTTTTACTCCAGGTTGTAAACTTTACACCACTAGAAATAAGTCTGTATTGAGTTTAAAGAAACGCGCCCAAATGCGATTTGTAAGCTTTGCAGGCGCACAGCTGACCCTCCTATCTTGGGGGGACCAACACCAATTTAGGGGGGATCTAAGCCAAAAATGGCACGAAATAACGTGTAAAAAGTCATATTTTTTGGATTTTTTCTGAATTTGGGGGTCGTACTCTACTTTTACAATATTTTTCACATCTTCATTTTTAATCGGAGCGTTTGGCTATGCCAAAGAGGGATAAAACGTATTTTCTGCGTTCACCTCCAGAGTTCAAACTTTAAACTACCAATACTTAGTCTACATTAATCTTACATGAATGCGATCCGTCGTGTAGCACTTAAATATCAGCATTTTCCATAAATAGGCTTTCTGGGAACTCTTATACGAAAAGTTTGGCAGACAAAAAGAAGTGAAAAATTCGACCAAGTATCTTTCACACCCAAATTTTCGAACACTTTACACTCCCATTCGTCGACAAATGTAATATTCAAAAGAAAAAGAAATGTATTCAGATAATTCAGTTCTCTACTATTTTATACCATTAAATTCCACGAGGCATTCATGCTCAGTTGTGTACAAGACGGGCGAGAAAACTGTCACAAATTTGTATGGGTTGTAATTTTATGTCTAAACTTTACACATTAAAGCAGGCAGTATTCTGTGTAAACAGCAATAAAAAGATGGTGCATAATCCTTCTATTATCTATTGATTTAAAAAGCAACAACTCCCAGATGTGTCCCGTTATAGCTGTAGGGTGCTCATATGTTAAGGGTATCCAAGTATATTACAGGTACGCGTTACCTATGATAAAACAAGAAGCACAAAGTATATCAGAGGTAGCGCCTTAGCGCATAATCATAATATACAAGGGTAACCCTAAAAAACGTCTACCCCCGGGACACATCTAAGAGTTGCGGTTTTTCAAAAGATGGATAAAAAAATTCACCGCTGTGTTTTTCTCTTTTTTTAGTTTACACCCGGTGTGTAAAGGGCGTAGAAAACAGAGCTTTTTTAAATTCTGCTAGAGAGCTCGACTTATCTAATTTAGTTTTGCATTCTGTTTAGTCTGATTCCTTCAAATTTGTAGACAAGCGACGAAGCTCAAAAGTAAGTTTTATTTTTTTTAAGAAGTCACTTATTTCCATCGTGGCAGTGTAGAGAGTGTGAAGAGTCTGAGAGTGAAAAACACATTTTTGGCCTATTATTGTCTGCCAATAACTCTGTGTATTAATCACAAAAATTTTTTTTCGATAGAAAAATACGACGGCATAAGGGTTACTTTATGCTTCCGGCAAACTTTTACACTCAATACGGAGTCAGATCTACGGGTTTAAACATGACATTTTCGTGAATAGTCCAAAAGCAGTATTTGTCTAAGATTTTTCCGCCAACTTCTCCGTTTACAAGTTGTGATAAATTGCATAGAATAGAAATAGAGCACCTTGCAAGGGCTAGACGGCCCAGCTAAGCGCATTTAAATAGTTCAATATTGATTTACTTATGGAGGTGTAAAATTGAAAATCAGGGGTTTAATATTGGGCGAAAAAACACGTTATTTTACCGTCTTTGATTAGTCAATATCCCAAACATTCTGCAAAATATATGTTTTCCACGAGAACGTACTACAATTGAGGGCTACAAACTGGCTCACACGGAATTTTTTCTACACTCAATGGGGAGATAGATAAATATTTTTAAAGTGTCCAATGTGGTTGATGGTTGAAAAAATACGTTTTTGTCTCTCGATTTGTTCGCCGCTTTCTCTGTTTAGAAGTCAGGTTAAGTAAATAAAATAAAAATAAAGTACTTTTCAAGAAGTAAACAACACGGTAATACAAATTGCGTTTATTTGCATCTAAATTTAGCCTTTTCGGAGGTATAAAGTCAAAAATTGTGCTGCTTTATTTGTATTTTTGTCTTGCTTTTATCTGCAATTTCTCCAATTATGAGTCTAGACATCTTCACAAGTCCAGAATGTTCCAGGTGTCAAATGCTTTATGCCGATTAGGCGCGTTTGTTTACACTCAACAGAGGTGAAAATCGTTTACATCTAATATTTCTTAGTCTTTAAACCAATGTGAAGAGTCAATTTTTCTATAAATATCGATTGTAAATTCAGAATGGTATCCAAATAACGAATGCAACGAAATTTCTCCTCAAACTCGAAGGTTGCATAAAGTTCACACTGAATTTTAAGTTCACTTCTAAAAGCAATAAATAAGCTTTATTTCTTTGAAGATTTTCTAGGTAATGTCAGAATTACAAATCGGACTATTAGTTTTTTCTGACCTATTAGTAGTTCCAAGTTTACACTATGTATTTATTATTAAAATATAAAGTTTACATTAAAAATTTATTTTACTTCCAGAGCGTTGCAAATTGTAGATTTTTTCAAAATATGTACTAATATAGTAAGGTTGTCTCGCATAAAAAAAGATAAGGCTGATGTACAGAACAATATTGCTTTTCGCGTTCTTGGACTGCTGTCGTAGCATGTTACCGTATATGTTTACTGACTGATTCACTGAAATAATGCTAATAAAGCGCATAGTATCAGCAAAGAAAAATGCTCTATGGAATAAAAAAGACGATTTTACTTTGGATTGTGGATTAATAATAATCTAAAAGTAGGGGAAAAGACTACCTATGTAAATGCCTGAAGTCGCAAAATCTGTTAAAAATCAGACTTTTCTAACCCTCCGAATAAGTGTAACCTCCCTTAAATCATTTCAATGCTTCACATAAGAGTATCTAAACATAATCTAAAAACATGCTTTTTGTAACGTGCTTGCAAGCTGCAACGCTGACCTGCTTCAAATCGTGATTAATAGAAAGCTTATTGCAATTGTATCTAAAGGTGCTTTATTTCGTTATCATGAGCATTATAGCATGCAAACCTGACGTAAATTGGTTATTGCACACAATCGCCTGAAAAGTCGCTTCTAGTCTACTCCATCTAATTTCCCATAGCTGTTGCGTTGCTAACTTGCTGCTTTTTCAATTGTTTTAGTTCAATAGTTTATTTCAATCTGCAGGCCGCAGAATATATTTATTCTCTAAAGTTATTGCCGCAAAATATTGCGAAAAAATGGATGAATATGTAAAAATTGTAAAAAATATCTATGCATATTATACAAATATTTAAATTTATACTGCACTACTAATTATTTATGTTTTATGCAATTTTGTATTTTTGACCATAGTTTCTTCATTATTCCTGCATTTTTTCGTTTTATATATTAGTAGTTAAAATACCGCTGGAAGCTGTTGAAAAAGAAGAAATATGCAAAAATAATTAAGTTTTGTCTTCATTCATTTCGTGTAATGACGTTAAGTGCATAGCTGGTTTTCTATGCTTTTCAAGCGATTTTTGTAGCTATTTTCCGACGTTACGATGTCTGGCTTTTATGCTGCCTGAAATAAAACAGCGAACGCTGTATGTTCTAACAAATACATTCGGAATATTTATATAATCCTGAAGCATCTAATACATAATAATCATTTGCCTTTATCTTGTCTATTACCGAATATAAGTTAAAAAATATCATATTAATAATTTTAATGTTTATTATCATTATTATTATTTGTTATTATTATTATTACTATCACCATTGATATTATTATTATTATTATTATCATCATTACTATTATTATTATTGTTATTATTACTATTTTTATTAATATTATTATTATTAATATTTTTATTTTTATTATTATTATAAATATTATTATTATTATTATTATTATTATTATTATTATTATTATTATTATTATTATTATTATTATTATTATTATTATTATTATTATTATTATTATTATTATTATTATTATTATTGTTATTATTATCATAATAATTATTATTATTAAAATTATTATCAGCATTTTTATGAATATATTTCTTTATTTTTCATATTACTATTTTAATAATAATAATTATTATTATTATTATTATTATTATTATTATTATTATTATTATTATTATTATTATTATTATTATTATTATTATTATTATTATTGTTATTAGTAATATTATTATTATTATTATTATTATTATTAATAGTATTATTAATATTAATAATAATAATATATTATTATTATTAATATTTTATTATTATTATTATTATTATTATTATTATTATTATTATTATTATTATTATTATTATTATTATTATTATTATTATTATTATTATTATTATTATTATTATTATTATTATTATTATTATTATTATTATTATTATTATTATTATTATTATTATTATTATTATTATATTATTATTATTATTATTATTATTATTATTAATATTATTATTAATATTAATAATAATATTATTATTATTATTATGATTATGATTATTATTATTATTATGATTATTATTAATATTATTATTATATTATTATTATTATTATTATTATTGTTATTATTATTATTATTATTATTGATATTATTATTATTATATAATATTATAATAATAATAATAATAATATTATTATTATTATTATTATTAATATTATTATTATTAATATTATTATTAATATTATTAATATTATTATTATTATTATTATTATTATAATAATTATTATTATTATTATTATTATTATTGTTACTATTATTAATATTAATATATTTATTATTATTATTATGAATAATATTTTATATTAATATCATTACTAATATTATTATTATTATTATTGTTATTATTAATAGTAATATTATTATTATTATATATTATTTATATTAATATAATTATTTTTATAATTATTATTATTATCATTATTATTATTATTATTTTCACTTGTCATTATTATTATTATTATTATTATTATTATTATTATTATTATTATTATTATTATTATTATTATTATTATTATTATTATTATTATAATTATTATTATTATTATAATTATTACTATTATTATTTTCACTATTATCAATATTATTATTATTATTAATATTATCATTATTATCATTATAAGTATTACTATTATTATTATTATCATTATTATTATTATTATTATTATTATTATTATTATTATTATTATTATCACTATTATTATTATTATTATAGTATTAATATTATTATTATTATAATTATTATTATTATTATTATTATTATTATTATTATTATTAGTATTATTATCATCATTATCATTATTACTGATATTATTATTATTATTATTATTATTATTATTATTATTATTATTTTTATTATTATTAATATTATTATTATAAATATTATTATTATTAAATCATTATTATTAGTAATAAAAAATTTAGTTTCCAAATCACAAGCTCAAAATTTTGACTTAATATTCGAATCTAGGAAATGAAAATTTATAGCTGAGAAACAAAATTGAATTAAATATCGTTTTACCGAGGACCTTACCACTTGATGAGACGGTTTCTCTAAGATCCATTCTACCTACGAAACAAAATTGTTGCGGCAGTGGTTATAATTGAAAAACAACAAAAGTAACAAAAAACAGCAAAGGGCTTACTCTGACTACCTATCCGCCTTTGTGCACTATTATTTTAAAAGCTAAATCAAAGCGTACAATAATTATTATAGGAGAAATAAAATGCACATATAATAAGTCGATCGGGAAATTGTTGTTTTAGAAAAGAACTTATGTAGAAAAAATCACTAAGGGAGGATATAAAGAAAGGAAGTTAAATGATGGATATCCTTTCAAATAGTAGATTTAATTGCAGAAAATGCATTCCAGAATTGCAAAATTGTCAGCCTAGTAATAGTTAGGCACGTCGTCATCTCTTTTATTTCATAATTTAAAAAATGAAGAAATTAAAAGTTTTACGAGTAAATGACGTCCTATGATTTGGCACTTTCGTGAAACGAGAGCTTTTGAGTAATTTTGACCCGACTGTATAGCGAAACTTACTTTGAATTAATCGAGCAACTCTTATAAAGACTTCAATTTTAAGTGATTACCGGGTTTGAGTGACCTACGCAGTGGCAGCAGCCAAATTTTGGGTGATCCGACTGGGCAGAATTGTTAGAAATGGCACCGAAAATTTAATTCTGGGGTCTATCAATTCCGAGGATCCAGACCCCCAGACACCTCACGCCTATGTGTGATGGGTGACCACTAATCATTTTTCGAAATTTAAATCATTATTGAGAAAAATTGGTATCAGCGGTTTTTCAGGTAAGAGTCAAAACGTCGATTGCGTCTCAACAGCCCCATCAGTCCCAACAGCCTCACCGCCCCAGCAGCCCCACTAAAAATCCCAACAGCCCCTACGGGTCGAACAGCCCCACCAGCCTTAACAGCCCCACTAATAATCCCGACAGCCCCGCCCATACCATCTGTCCCGCCAATCCGAACAGTCCCACCGTCCAAAGAGCCCTGTAACTATGGCTAGTTGCACGACCTGAACTCAAGTTCAAACACCTATGACGGGCCGTTCTTCCTCGCCAGTCACCGTGCCAATGACAAGCCTTGATAGGGATAGCCTATCACGCTCACCAATCACTGTATGCCACTAGGCTGTGCCAATTATTTGCCTTCCCTTGGCTTCGGCAAATCGAAGATGCAGCGTCTTATTGACGGCGCTGCAGTTGGTTAATTGATATTTACCGTTTAAATCGTGGTTTATGTTGAAAGTGGTGATAAAACTCACTCAGATTTCACTTTTGTTTAAACACTATTTCGGCATGCAAAAGCAAGCGAACACTGATCAGTGGTGGGTCTTCGGGCCTACCCACTTTGCAGAATCTAACAACCCCACCAAAAATCTTTACAGCTCCGCCGGTTTCAAGAGCACCACCAATCCCAACAGTTCCACCGTTCCAATAGTCCCACCGTTCCAATAGTCCCACCGTTCCAATAGTCGCACCGCTTTAGCCACACACGGCCTGGGGAGCGGAATTCTTGGGATTGAACTTCCCCGAGAAGCTATCAAAGCCCCCTCAAATTGTGGTGGATCCCTAAAATGCTACTTTTATTACATTCTTCGGTTACTTTACCTTATCAGACCCTAGAAATTTGGTCCAATGCATGGTCTCAACTGTCCCACTGCGCCAACCATAGATATACAGCACGAACTTAAGTAGGGGGACTGTGAAAAGGTCAAGTTCGACTTTTGTACTTGGAGTTGGTTTTATGTCTATGAGAGCCATTATTTTTGTTTAGTATTGAAAAGGCATCATTCATATTAGTATTCATAGACTTTGGGCGGCTACGAAGCCCTTCCCCTTGCTGCAGAGCTTTACAGGCTTCATCGAAAAATTGTGCAGCTTCTCGCTTCGGGTGTTCCTTGGTTGACTGAAAAAGGGGTTTTCCTTGGAGCAAATCAGCCTGCTATATTTGAACCTGCCACTACAGCATGTTTTCCAACTTGCTTACCAATCGATTGTAAAATAGGGACGGCCATTCTGAAAAAGCGACCGATAAAAGCTGCCTAGACCAACACCCCGCTGGTATGGGATGCCTTTCAAACCCTCCAACCCATAGCTTGACTGCCCCGTGTAGTACTGAATCCAAAAATTGTAATTGTTCGTATGAAATTGGACTTGCATTCTTGTGAATTACTCCCTTAAAGTAATATGAGTATTCATAGACTTTCACCCCAATCAAAATCTATACCAGTTCGAGCTGCTCTAAAAAAGTACCTTCCTTGTTTATGGTCTTAAAAGTGGTCGTATGGCGAAAAAACACCATTTTTTGACGTTTCTCATCGAGCACTATCAAATGGCATCAAAAAATCGCTAAAAAAAGCAAAAAATTCAAAATTTGAATTCTGGAGCGTGGGGGGTATTTCAACTTCTGGGGGCTGCGTACCCCCCCCCCCCCGAAATCCCCCCACGCCCATGTGTGGTCCCGTCTCGCTAGACCCACCGTCCTGCTTAACCCACCATCCCGCTAGACCCACCGTCCCACTAGACCCACTTTTTCGTCCCGCTAGACCCACCGGAAGTCTCGCTGATCCCACCACGTGCATAATGAGATGTCCTGCTAGACCTACCGCTTTGCGACCGTACCGCTTAACCCACTGTCTCGGAAGACCCACCAGAGAAGAATATTATGTACGCTTATAAGGAAAAACAGAAAAGCTTGCAAAGTGTATTCATTCGAGTATATATGTTTAGTCAAATATATGAACAATTAATTAAAGAATAATTACATTTAATTATCCACCTAATCAAATAAATTAAATTAATTAATAAATAAATTATGTATATTATTGCATGAAATTGTGTACATCACAAATTATAACATGTAAAGAAGATATGTGCATGCGTGCATGCATGTCTATGGCAATCGTAACCAACTAGCCATCGCAACAAATGTTTTTCACTTAAGCTTCTTGATTATTTTTAAGACTCAGACTGTATTTACTTAATGCTTAATAATTTATTTTAAAATCCATTGATTCATTTTTCTTCTAATAATTTTAAAGTTCATTACATTAATTTTTTATTCATTTTATGGAATTTGAAAATTTTAATTAATTCATTAACCCTAACTGATTAAGTAGGTCATAATTAATTAAATTCCTCATTATTGAATCAAAATTAAATTGATTAATTGTTGCCCGAATAAATAAGCTCCTACTTAATAATTACTAAGTCATAATCATTTAATAACCGTAAAATAATCAACTAAAATTGATTAGTTAACTGATCAATTAGTTAAATTCTTATTTAATCAATCAACTTATTACATATTATAGTAATAAGACCTCAATTGATCTTTTTATTAATTAAATAGTCTTGACTAATTAATGATCAAAATTATTTAATTAAATATTCTTATTAATTAACTGCTCCTATTATTTATTAAAAATTAATTATTTAATTTACTAATAATTTGGCTCTTGATTGATCAATTAGGTGTTGATTAATTAAATCTTTATTAATTAATTTAATTCTTAGTTATTTGACTCCTAAATAATTACACTTATAATTAATTAATTAGTTAAAAACAAAATTGATTGATCAACTTCTAATTAATGAATGTATAAACTATTATTTATTAATCCTTAATAATTAGTTGCTGATTTTTAATGTGTATAAACTATTGATTATTGATCCTTATTAATTAGTTGCTGATTTTCAATATACCTATCGACTTGTCATATTCGAATGAAGTACCTATGGTAATTATATACAATCGCACATTCATGAAAACAATCTAACCGCTTGTTATTGACTGTCAAACACCACAAGCTTGCTTTTAAATTTATGATTACAAACAATTTTGCAAATTTACTTAAGCGTCTTTATATATATTTTTCATTTCATATGTAATATGTATGTCTTCATTTTTTCGGGTGGATCTTCCGAGACAGTGGGACTAGCGGGACGGTTGCAAAATGATGGGTCTAGTGGGACACCTTATCATGCACGTGGTGGGTCTAACGAGACTTCCGATGGGTCTAGCGGGACAAAAAATGTGGGTCTAGTCGGACGGTGGGTCTAGCGGGACGGTGGGTCTAGCGGGACAGTGGGTCTAGCGGTAATCCAAATATTCAAGTAAAACTGGCTTAGTACAGGAAATTTAGTAAAAATTTATTATTCTTCTCGGGAACCCAGTGATCAAAGTAGCCTGTTGGCATATCCATGGATTGTGCTTATAAGTATAGAGCGTTGAACTCGAGGCTCATTATGGTTGTCATTGGTTTTCTAGGGTTGTTGCAGATATAAGTCTCAATATTTTATCGCAAGTCGGGTCATGATCATATTAAGACCTCCCCTCATGCTTGATGTAAGTGCATAGTATAAATCTTTGGAGTAGGATGCAAAGAGAGCAAATTGGTTTTCTGGAATACTTTTGAAAAGGTATCGTTCTGTGGTGCCTGGTAGTGACATGGCCTCCCTAAAAATATCAATTCTAAATCTATCCCAGTACAGCAGGGCCATTGTTGTGCAAGCTTCTAAAAATGGAACAACATCTCTGAGATTATGAAATATAAGGTAGTCCTTCAGAGTCCTCATATTGAACTGTTTCCAGTAGGTCAGACATTGTTCATAATCATCTATGCTTAAACATTCTTCTCTTAGGGTGCTGTAAAATGCTTCAGGAAAAGGCATTCTAGTTCCAGATAATTTATCAAAAGAATCTAAGTATTCATATGGAAATTTAGCTTTTCTGAGACTTGCCTTCATAGCTTTCATAAATGCATCTAAGCTAAACCCCTGAAGCTACATAGATACTAATATCTAGAAATTTAAAAAGATTAGTAAATTGGCAAAGTGTTGAGACATTTCTCTGAATAGCTTTTGGCCATTTATTATTTTGAGGATCCTTACGTACTTGCTGTATGAGAGCTGGAAACAAGTTACGTTTTATCAAATTTCGATCATATTTTCCTGAGTTGAAGCCTAGACAAGTTAGCTGAGTGCAGTACCTGTATAGCTTCGCCTTAGCTTTTGCCAGCTTACTTAGGAACCCTTTTTCTCTCCTTACATTGCTCTCTTCGTGTTCTTTAATGTATGCTTCCTGCCTTTGAATTTTCATATCAATCTGATTAAAGATATCCTGGAAATATGGTAAAAGTAGAGCACTTTTTGCTTGACGAATTTTCTCCACATGCTGTAGTAATTGTAAGACAAACTGATCAGGCTCTTCAATAATGAAGCATGTTGGCTGAAATCCTAGCATATTTGTATGTACTGCACATGAAATCGGTTAACGCTGTGTTATGAACTACAATTTATCTGAAGCTGTTGATTCTTTTCTTATTAAAAGTGCCTAAAAAAAGAAATGATTTTCTACTGGAATGTTAAGATTAGCCAGCTCTTCAAAAACAGTTCTCTTCAGTTGGAAGACTTCAACTGGAAACTTATGTTTTTTTCTCCTTGACTACAGTGTTTCTTTGCATGATCATTCAGGTATTCTGATTTTTGAACAGTCTCCTACACATGATGCACATATATCGCTTTGCATACTGATCGAGATTTATGATGGGTTAGATCAGAGACAGTCATTGAAATTTAATAGCTTTTCATCTTTTCCGAATGGTTTTCTTCCAACAAATGGCTGTTTGCTTATCAGCATCAATATGAAAACACTGAATATCTGCTTTGAGCCATTTCTCTATCTTTTAAAATCAGTGTATGGAACTCCTTCAAAATTTTCAGTGTTTGCTTAATGAATTCTTCTTTTGACAATACTGTACAAAAAGCTTGTAAATTGTGTCAGCTTCACAAGTTTTCCACAAGACATTGTGCTAAGCAACGGAATGAAGCAGACATTATCTTTAAACCTGTGTCTGCTACTGTCAAAAGTCACATGCAAGTATGCCGTTGATATGCATTAGTTTCAGGAAGTTCAATATCAGTGCAACCAGCAACAATATTTTTTAGCGGAGTTATAAAAAATTCTACATTTGTTATAGCCTGAAGTCTCCATTTGTATCTGGGCGGCTGAATTTTTCTTCAATATCGATTTCTTGAAGCTTACTAGCCGAATCTTTTATATCATTGCTATTCCTGGTTTTCCAAGAAGAGTGAAATCATTTTGGCATGCATACCAGTAATTGCTAATGCCACTTTCCCGATTCTTTAAAATAGAACTTATGCTGCATCCACCCGAAAGACCTCTTTTCATTACTGAAGATATCGTTGAGCAAAGCTAAATCATTGCCGGTTATCCAACGATAATTATATGCATGATCAAGCACATCATTTATGCTTTTAGTTGTGCAAGTTAAATGCCAGTATTTTCTGACTTCATCCCAAACATTGTCAGGGTAGCCGGACAAATATTCAGGAAGAAAACTATCCTCAGGCCTAACTGTATTTTCAACGTGCTCAGCTACTTCTAATTCGGGTCTTGGATTAGCTTTTACTAATAAGCATGCTTTCATATGAGTGTCTTAAAAAAGATCTAATGATTACAATAGATGCACTTTTTTCTACATGCCTAGTCTCAAAATGCACACAAAGTTTCTTAGAAGAGCCTAAAAATGATGCACATGAAGGGCAGCGATACCTTGCAACTACATGCGCAGATTTTATATGTTCTTTTAATCTGTTAGGACGCGTGAATATTTTATTGCAAGTTATGCGTGTGAGCAGCTTACGCACTGGTGTAATTCTGACGTTTTATGGCATTTTTTACAGAAAATTTTAATTATAGACTTTGATTTCTAGTCGGATAACAATTTAAAACAAAAATTTCTGATGTTTATAGACTTAGTCGGATAACAATTTTAAATCGAAAATTTCTGATATTTATAGACTTAGTTGGTGACAATTTTTAAGAAAAAAATTTTAATATTTATAGACTTCGGGAGGATGGACAGGCCCGGGCACGCCCAGACATGTTCAGACACGTTCTCTGTTGAATCCAGTGACGAAGGTGTACATTATATGCTCATATCAATAAGATAAAACATGACCCACCCTACTCTGAAAATTTGCGCCAAATCCGTCTTCTAGTTCTTATAATATAAGTGCTTTATGAGCAAATGTAAAGTAAATTGGTATACTGTGGGCTGTGCGCTAAAATTTGTAACGTAGCACAGGTAAGATTTATTTATTCAGCCCTGAAAATTTCAACCAGATCCGGCTGTTGGTTTTTCACTTAAACCTATATATGCAAAAAGTGTAAACTAATGCTGGTATACTGTAGGTACTACCTCAAAAATTTTTTATAGTTTGCTAATAAAATATTTATCCTACCTCTGAAATTTAAGCCCGATCCGACTGCTGGTTCTTGAGATAGGCCCCTTCAAAATTACCCACAGGGTAATAACACCCAGGGCCCCATGGAACAGCGGGGGTAGCTGAAGGTGGACCCCTCTCAAACCACACAGTTGAAATTTCCTCTCCCGGGCCCTGGGCCCCTGGATCTGGGCTGGCGCGCGCCTCCCTCACCCAGTTACACTACCACGTTAGTTGGTTTAGTAGACATTCCCCCCTGGGAAATTTAAGCCACGCCCCCCGCCTATGCTATAACACAGGCCATGTTATAGCATTGCGGTCTAAGGACCCCGGTATATTACTCCTAAAGATTTGAAAAAAATTTCTCTGGAGAAATTCACCCAATGGAATAGCGAGGGTAGCCAAAAGGCGGACCCACGAGACTGACCCACGTAGGAAGGCCTCTAATGGTTAAGCATAGAGCGGACCCTCAAAATGCGATTGCAGGGGGCCTCTTTACTACTTTGCGGAAGAAGTTTTCCGCATCATGCGAATGGCTTAATGATTCACAGGCTACAAACTGGCTCAAAGGAGTTTATTTACACTCAGTAGGGAGGTAGGTTTAGATTTTTGAAGTTTACAATGTGGTGTATGGTGGAAAACACGTTTTCGTCCGTACTTTTGTTCGCCACTTGCTCCGTTTAGAAGTCGGGATAGGTTGAATAGAATAAAAACAAAGTACCTTCTAAGGTGTACACGTTACAGCATATTGCGTTTAGTTACACCAATGTTTAGTATTTTTGGGAGGTGTATAGTCAAAATTGGGTGTGTTAAACGTGTTTTTGTATTGGTTTTTCCATCAACTTCTCTGGTCAAGAGCCCGGACATGATCTTGAGTCTAAAAATATACCAGAAATCAAACGTGATTCGCCAGATACGTACGTTTGTTTGAACTCAACCGTAGTGTAAAGTGGTTTACATCTAATATTTATTTGTCTTCAGGCTATTGTGGAGACTTAGTGTTTCTTATAAATGTTGATTGTAACATCATAGTAATTTCAGAATTACGAATCAGACTAAAATCTTCTTTACACTCTGTAGTTGCGTAAAGCTTACAGTGGAAATTAAGTTTAGTTCTAGAGCTTTGTGGAAGCTTAATTTTTTCAATATGTTCTACTTAACGTCGGAAAAACGAATCTGACTGTTAGTATTCTCTACACCCAATCGTTGTGTAGAATTTGCATTATTCATTTATTGGTAATGTGTACTTTACACTACAAATTTATTTTACTTTCAGAGCGTTGCGAAACATGAATTTTTTTTCAAAATATGTTCTATTAGGTCAGGATTACGAATCTGACTATATGCTTTCCTTACATCCAGTAGTTGTGTAAACTTTACCTAAAAATTTATTTTAGTTCCAGAGCTTTGCAGTACCAAGCTTTATTTTAAATGTCCCAGTAACGTTAGGATTACAAATCTTAGCATAAGTCTTCATTACGCCCAATATTTGCATACAGCTTATGCTGAAAACCTTTGACCTGTTTAAAAGGTGAAGTTGTCTTGTTTAAGAAAAGATAACGCTAATGTTCAGAAGAATATTGTTATCCGCGTTGCTGGATTGCTAGGATTTTTGTGGCATGTTACGGTATGTTTCTACTGACTGATTTACTCAAATCATGCTAATTAAAAGTGAGGGTACTAGCAAAGCAAAATGCTCCGATGGAACAAAAAAGACGAATATACTTGAAATTGTGGATCATTAAGGATATAAAAGGAGGGGCCTAGGAAAAAGCTACCTATATGCCTAAAGTCACGAAATCTGTTAAAAATCAGACTTTCTCTGAGCAACGCAAAAAATTGAAGTATACTTTGCGGCGTGTGAAAGAATGTTACCTTATTTAAATAATTTTTAATACCTCACATAAGAGTGTAATCTAAAATGTTTACTTTTAGAAAATTGCTTGCAAGTTGAATGGACTCTTTTGAAGCAAATGCGCGATCAGATCGATGTATCGAAGCAGCGAATGGACGCCCCAAGCACACTTGCACTTTCTTTCCTTTTTCTGATTGCGAATTGTTAGATTATTTCGTCTTAAAATAAATTTGTAGATCAACAAAATACTCCTCGGTCCAGAAGTTTTACGCCGAGCTAATTCAATTGTATTCCCTGCATTGAGATAAATAATACAATAATTAGGTACACAATTTCGTACCAATTGATGGCCAAAAACGAAACTATTCATTGACCAGAAAGCTTTCTGACGAAGCGCGTCTGTTGCGAAAACTATCCCTATGTCGTACGTACGCCTGGGGCTTTTAGATTTTCAAGGATGAACATACCTTCTACGATGCTGACTTGTGTCGTATAGTGATTGATTGAAAACTAACTGCGATATTGTATTTAAAGGTATTTTATTTTGTTATTGTGAGGATTATAGCAAGAAAACCTTTTGTCAATTGGTTTGTGCAACAAACCGTTGCGGGTATGCAAGCGTACCTACATGTAGTCTGTTTCACATAAGCGCGTTTCCTACTGCTTTAAACCAACAATTTCTTTGATTGTCTTGAAAATGCATAGCTAACTTGCTGCTTTTTCAAACGCTTCTGGTTCAATAGTTTATCTCAATTCGCTTATACTTCAATTTTTTAGCGTTGCTTAGAGAAAGCCTGGTCCCGGATTCACCCTGCAGGTTTAAGTCTGGCTTAATGTTAAGCGTGGCTTAAACCTGGCTTATCGGTTTCAATAAAAGTATGGTTTAATCCAGGCTTAAACCACAACCAAGGATCAACCTAACTTCTCATGTTTAGACCAGATTTAAGCCTGGCTTAAGCATGGCTTAAGACTAGCTTAAGCCTAGCTTGGTCACACCCGTCCAAATGAAAAGTTAAGGCTTATCTTATTTAAAAAATTGTGTACAAAACTATCAAGAAGTTACGACTGCTGCAGGGCAGTCATAAGTCCATCTACCCATGATTTATTAGAACAGTTCGCTTGTTTCTCTAAACAATCAAATGAATTCAATAGGAAAATGAACGTGCAGCTTACTTTAACGACTGTTATAAAAGGCAGGGAAATAATGGAAAAATTCATTGTTTTCATTGAGCGAAATAGGCGTATATTTTTTATTTGGCGATGCTTACAAGCGAACCGCCAATAAACGCGCTCTCCGTAAAAACTGGTAAGTTTCAAAAACATTGACAAGCGAATGTGCTTATTTCAAAATTTAAAAGCAACTTGCATGTCATATTGTGATGTGACGCGTTCTCGCTATTCACCATACAGCCTATGTTTTGCACAGATCAAGCCAGGCTTAAGCCTGGACCAATAAGCGTGACTTAAAAATTTATTGAAACCCGCTCAAAGTCTGGATTACCGATCCAGACTTCAGCCTGGCTTAAGCCTAACTTGACTTAAAAACACTGATCAGGAAATTGAGCCCGGCTTACGCCAGGCTTCAGCCTGGCTTAAGCAGCGACTTTTATCAAGACCAGCTTAAGCCACGCTTGCAAAGCCAGGCTTAAGCCAGGATGGCTCTAACTTTAGGCCATGCTTAACTTTATTGATACCGGGTCCTGATTTTTTAACGATTTTGCGACTTTAGGCATATACATAGGGAGCTATTTCCTGGTCCCCTTCTTTTACATCCTTAATAATTCACAATCCCAAGTATATTCGTCTTTTTTGTTCCGTCGGAGCCTTTTTTCTTTTGCAAGTATAAAGTAATTTTTTCGGTTGCATAATTATTGCCGCATTGCTATCTGCTTAATTATTAAGTTCTTTTATTACTTTTGGTGTTACATACATAGATCATACATTTACTTCATTGGTCATTGTTTATCTTTTTCTGCGTAAAGTGAATGTACGCTTATATAAAAAATATTTAGAAGGAGAGTGCGCAAAGCATCAGGCCCCATAAAGCAAAAACCTCATTGGGTAAGCAGATCAAGATCAATACTAGAGCACGGGTTTTCACGTAAAAGGAATAACATTTTATTTGGAAGATTTCGCGGAAATTCTATGAATACTCGTGCATACTAACGTGAAAACTACACCACGGCGTGGGGGTTATGCAGGGTATGCGCCTCCCAGAAGGCCGAATACCCCTCCCCTACCACAGACACACCTGGGCGTGGGAGTTAAAGGTATGCACCCTCTGAGATACCTTAGTGATGTAAAAAGATCCAGATTTTTACCCAGATCCAGATCCGGATAAAGATCGGGTTCAGATTTTCTGGCAGATCCAGATCCAGATCAGATAACCAGATCAGAAAATAACCAGATCCAGATTCAGATCATTTTGCCAGATAAAAATTTAAAAATAACCAGATACTGATCTAGATCCAGATAAAAATATTTTTGTGCAGCAATTTGTATTGCTATAAAGCAGGGCATAAAGCGCCCAAGCCCACATGGATTGGGGGGTCTCCGGAGGCAGGACTCATTTAACAGCCCCAAGAGGAGTCTGGGGCAGAGGCGGGGAAAATTTGCATTTTAGAGCATTTACATAAAAATGATATCAGTAAAAATAGCTTAAAAAGTAAAAGTCACAAGTTTAGACTTTTACCAATGGGCATGAAATTGAGGCATGAAAAATGTAAAAATTATTCCAACAGCTTTAATTGACAACTTTATAAACAAAACGACAATAAATTTTCACAGAACGTGAGATGTCTGGAATGTGGCAACATTGTGGTTAAACAGGAGAAACAAATGCTTCTTTCGATTGCTTGTAAGAGAGAAAGGATGTATTTATTATTCTAGAGGGATATCACTGTCAAATAACAAACGATTAGTTACCTAACAACACAAAATGCAATACTATGAAGAAATCTGCTTAATTTCAATTCAACAAAAAAAGTGCAGTTAATATTCATGAAAAATGAAGATGCACCTACTAAAACTATACATGTACAGCATAGAAATTCTGGGGGGTCAAGGCCAAAATTTTTTTCGAACATCAGAAGAATCGATAAAAATGGCCCATGGGCATTAAAAACATTGTTTTAAGACGTTTCTCGATGTCGCGAATCCACTGAAACAACTTTTATAACAAAAATTTTTTGAAAAATGTCAAAATTTTCTCATTTTTAGGCAAAAAAGTCTCTCAGAGGTCAATTCTGATGATAATTTATGTGAAAAAAAACAACCTTCAATATATTTTTATCACTTAAATTACTTTCCTGCAGAGCTCAGAGCTTTAAAAATTTTTCTAAAACCAACAAAAATTATGCGGGGTCAGCGGCACCTTTTGGCCATTCTAAGGGGGGTCAGCACGGATATGGGGTGGGGTCGAAATTCCCAGCAGACTCCCCCCCCACCCCGCGTGCATGGGTGATGTCCGCACCTGGGCGTGAGGGGTTCGGGGGGTATGCATCCCTTGAGAAACCAAAATACCCCCAGAAATCAATTTTTTTGATTTTTCTCGTTTTTCTCGCAATTTTTTGATGCCAATAGATAGTGCTCGATGAGAAACGTCGAACAATGGTGTTTTTTCGCCATACCACCATTTATAAGGCTATTTTTTTATCTTTGAAAAATCTTGCATCCCCTCAAAATTTTCTTGCTGCCCACGTATGGTGATGTCTCAGCAGCCCCACCAGTACCAACAGCTTCACCGTTTCAACAGCCCCACCAATAATCCCAACAGCCCTACCAATCAAGGGCGGATTTAGGGGGGCGAAGGCGGGCGACCGCAACCCCCCCCCCATTGGCCCAAAATAGTGCGCAAAATTAAGGATTTTTAGCGATTTTCGGGTTAAAACAGCTAATTTTTCCGCCGAAGTCAGGGTTCCGCCCCCTTTGGAAAATCCTGGATCCGGCACTGCTACCAATCCCAACAGCCCCACCAATCCCAACAGCCATACCGTCCCAGCAGCACAACCAGTAATCCCAGCAGCCTCAACATTACTGCAATTACTATTATACAATATAATATAATCAGGCAATATTGATTTTTTAAGAAAGATGTTTTTTTGACTATTTTCCGAATTCGTATATTCCATCAAGACCATAAACGAGTGTTCAGGTTTACATTTTCAGAATAAGTCTACCTGAGAAACTGGTAGACCTGCCAGAATTGAAGCCTCAGCATTTGTGCGCAATTCAGGATTTTGCCTCATTCAAGTCAACTCGCAAGATTATATTCCTGCTCATTATGGTCTACTCTATACTGCCAGAAAAAAATGAAAAAGATTCTAGTGAAAAAAGGAAAGATAAGTGTTAAAATTAAATGAAAATCGAAATTTTCATGCTAATCTGCTTCAAAATAGCCAGAAAATGTAGATTAGCGTAGTTTTAACGCTATTTTAACATTCATACCAGTTTTAGGGTCAATTTGTGGCTCAAAACTCATTCTCCAGAGCGGTCGTGCTGTGCATCTATGATTATAACAGTGAGGCACTTGGAAACAGCATTGGCAGCGAACAAATTGTGTGGGTCTGCTACATTAAAGTCACCAAAAAATGTGCCAAAAATAGAATACTGAGGGTCTAACAAAATTTAGGGGATTCCCAGAATTTCGGGTTGGGAGTGAAACTCAACTATTCCTTCCCCCCACGCTTATGTGTGCTTAGGACAAGTGCTACTGTTGGAACGGTAGGACTGCTGGAACAGTGGAACTGCTAGGGAATTGATGGGGCTCATAGGACTAGGTGGGGCTGTTGGGACTGGTGGGGCTGTCGGAATTATTGGTGGGGCTGTTGGGATGGTAGGGCTGTTGGGACGGTGGGGCTGTTGGAGACTGGTGGGGCTGTTGAGATACAATCCGTGCATGTAAGGCTACAACTAATTAGATGACCTGGTCTACAGTAAATCGTAAAACTGAAAGAGTACCATCGTGCAGAAATAACTTTCATGATCTGTTCAACCAGATATAGATCCAGATCCAGATAAAGATCGGGTTCTGATTTTCTGGCAGATCCAGATCCAGATCAGATAACCAGATCAGAAAATAACCAGATCCAGATCCAGATGATCTGGATCTGGATCGGGATAAAAAGATCAGATCCAGATGATCTTTTACATACCTACTGAATACACCCACAGAAACCAAAATACCCCTCAGAATCCAGTTTTTGAAATATTTGTCGAATATTCTTGATGCCAGTGGATAGTGCTCGATGAGAAACGTTAAAAACTAGTGTTTTTTCGCTATATCACCATTTTAAAGCAATTTTTTACCTCCGAAAAATCTTGCACCACCAGAATTTTGGTGTTTGCCCACGTGTGCCCACAGAAACCAAAATATCCACCAGAATTCATTTTTCGAATTTCTTTGCGTTTTTTTCGCAATTTTTTCAATGCTAATGGATAGTTCTGGATGAGAAACGTTAAAAAATGGTATTTTTTCGCCATACTATTATTTTGAAGATAATTTTGTGACCTTTGAAAACTCTTGTACCACCGAATTTTGGTGCTGCCCACATATGATGACAAATCTTTTTTTCATTCAGAAACGCATTAAAACATTTAACATTAAGCAGCTCAATGTTTTCAAACGCAAAAGCCTGATGCCTGTTGTTATTATTGTGAAAACACCGCTTCCGAATTCAAAGAAGCATTCAACGTTTTTAGTCCGAATTTTTGATTTTTATCTAAAAGTTAATCGTTACTAAATCAATGTAACTTGATTAGCTCGGTGTGAATCTTTCATCAGCAAAACGAGTCAAGATCATCAATGTGATACTGACTAATAAATAATCGGTTGTGTTTATTGACTACTAGCTGAGCTGCCCGGCGTTGCCCGGGTTGAACTTAGGCCTGATAGCTGTATGGGATTGAGATGTCACTTGTATATTTAATTTTTCGGGACTCTTAATGTTTTTAGGATATTTTTAAAAGAATTGTTGGTAAAAATCACATTGTATTCTTTCGATTTTTTTAAAATGTCTCTTGTCAACCATTTTTTGATTGAATCCATATTTTTGACGTTACCGAATGGTTTTTAAAATTTTTTTAGCCAAAATCATATTTTTGATGTTCTGGGATGTTCTGGAAATTTTTTGATCAAACCCATATTTTTGATGTTTCGGGATGTTTTGGAAAATCTCTTTGGTCTCTTATATCACACCTATCTTATATCATTGCCAATCTTGTAGCACAGGGTATCTTATATCCCATCCTATCTATAGCATTACCTATCTTGTAGCACAGGGTATCTTATATCCCATCCTATCTATAGCATTACCTATCTTGTAGCACGAGGTATCTTATATCACGTTCGATCTTATAGCATTGCCTATCTTGTAGCACACGGTATATTATTTCATGTCCTATCTCATAGCATTGCCTATCTTGTAACACAGGAGTATCTTATATTACATCCCATCTTACAGCATTGCCAATCATGTAGCAACGGGATATCTTATATAACGTCCTATTTTATAGCATTGCCTATCTGTTAGCAGGGGTGTCTTGTATCACGTCCTATCTTATAGCATTACCTATCTTGTAGCACGGGTGTCTTATATCATGTCCTATCTTATAACATTGCTTATCTTGTAGCACAGGGTATCTTATATCACGTCCTATCTTATTGCATTGTCTATTTTGTAGCACGGGGTATCTTGTACCACGTCCTATCTTATAGCATTACCTATCTTGTAGCACGGTTGTCTTATATCACGTCCTATCTCTTATAGAATTGCCTATCCTGTAGCACAGGGTGTCTTATATCACATCCTATTGTATAGCATTGCCTATCTTGTAGCACACGGTATCTTATTTCATGTCCTATCTTATAGCATTGCCCATCTAGTAGCACTGCGTAGGTTATATTGCGTCCGATCCTATGTTATAACGTATGCAGCGGCTGACAAGTACTGTAACCCGAAAATATTGTAAAACGAATTTTGTCTCATTTTTGAAATTTTGCGAAAAATCGGCCATGTCCCGAAAAGTGCTATGCTTTAGCATGGGACTGCCTCCCGCTGTTCCTTGTACAGGGTGACTGGGTGGGATTGGTGAAATTTGCCCGCTGGTATCGTGGATATAATTGAGAAATTAAATTCTGCGAATCATCTTTTAATTTCTGTACGCTTTTTTTAATTATATTTTTTACAATATTTATTTGTTAAATAATTATTTTTATCATTATTTATTTATCTACTTCTTATTTCATTTGTCTCTTATTCTTCATATTTACAATGTTTATTCAATTTGATTTTAAATTTTTGATTCACTATTCATATTTATTTTTTATTTTTTCTACTTCACGTGAGGCATTGTTTGTTTTTCTTTACATCACTTAATCCATAGTACTCGCATTATATTTGAATTACTAAGATAACCCCTTCTAGTGCACATCTGATAGGTATTATATAAAACATTTTGTCACAATGATGTTTTGTCATCATGAATTATTTTATCTGGGGATGCTTTGCTAGGCTCACTCATTATTCTTTCCTCTCCCCTTAATTTTCATGATAAATTTTGTACATGCATCTCAAGTGCCAAGCCAAGCAACAATTGATTGTCTTTGTTACATCGTTTATCCGGACTTTTTTACTGAATCATTAGTCATTCTTTAATTTAAAGTACTTACAGTAAACGGTAAATTTCATATTTTCGTTCTGCTAATCGAAGACATTTAAATTTTTTCACTGTTTTTCATTTCTAATTTGTTGGCAGATTTTTATTGATTTTTGAATGCAGAGGTAACCTTTTTTACTTTCCTGCTTGCCTATCAAGAAGTATAATCATAGATAGCGCGTTAACGTCTACCTATAATATACTTGGGTACCCCCGACATTTGCCTACCCCCTAACAGCTCTAATGGGACATTCCTGTATTGTATGGTTATTTTATCAATAGATGTTAAAAAATTAGCTGCCCGTTTTTTTGTATGTTTCAAAACAATGCTCAGTGTGGAAAGTGCGCGTTAAGTTTTACTGTAATAATACAACATATAGTTTCTTAAATTTTTGGCAAGTTCACGAATTTTCAAGCTCAGTTTTGCATTCTGCTTAGTCTGGCTTTTTTAAATGTTGACATTGATTAAGGTAGATAGCATTTTCTATTTTTTTTGTTGAAAAGTCTGCTAACAAATCCGGTTATGAGTCCTCGGAATTTGTTTCAGCAGAAATCTACTACGGTCAAGAGCTACCTTCGGCTTACCAGAAAATTTTCGTACACTCAACACGGAGTTAGATCAAGGGGTTTACATTTTACAATCTAGTGGATATTTTAATAAACAGATTTTGTCAAAGATTTCTCTGCCAATTTTTCCGCTTATGAGCCGGGATAAATCGCTTAAATAGAAATTAAGTACCTTCTAAGGGCTACACGTCGCAGCAAAACGCGTTTAAAAAACTAATTATTGAGTTACTTATATAGCTGGAAAGTTCGAAATCAGGGGTGTAGAATGAGCGAAAAATACAAATTTTTCCCTGTTTTGACTGGCAAATATCTCAAATATTTTGTGGAACAAACGTTCTCCATATGCAAACTTACCACGATTAAAAACCAAATTTTTTTGCACTAAATGAGATGTTCTTATTTGTAAACTTCACAGTGTGTTGGATGGTGGAAAATATGTTTTTGTCCATTTTTTTATTCGCCACTTTCTTTGTTTAGGAGTCGGAATAGATCAAATAGAATAAAAATAAATTGTTTTCTAAGAAGCAAACTTCATAGCAAATTTTGTTCGTTACATCAATATTTAGCATTTTCGAGAGGTGTTATGTCAAAAATCGAGTGAGTTAAATGTGTGGTGTAAAGCGATTTACATATAATTTTTATTTGTCTTCAGGCCATTGTGAAGACTTTAATTTTTTAAAAATGTAGATCGTATTATTCGTATTATCAGAGTTATTTCAGAATTACGAATCCGACTGGAACCTTCTTTACACTGTGTGGTTATGTAAAGTTTACACTGCAAAACAACTTTGGTTTGAGAGCCTTGCGGTAGCTTAATTTTGTTTCAAAATTTTCTACGTATCGTCAGAATTACGAACTTGACTGCTTGTTTTCTCGACACCTAGTAGTTGTGTAAAGTGGCACAATTTTTTCTGTTAATGTGTAGTTTACAACACAAATTTATTTTATTTTCAGGGCGTTGCAAAACGTACACTTCTTTTCAAATATAATTCTGTAGGGCCAGGATCACAAATCTGACTTATCTTTTGTTTTCACACTGTAGTTATGTAAAGTTACTTAGTTACTTAAATTGAATGAAGTTTCAGAGCGTTGCAGCAGCTTAATTTATTTCGAAATGTTTTATGTTACGTCAGGATCACGAATCTGAGCGTAAGTATTCTTTACACTCAGGAATTGGCATAATGTTCACGCTGAAAACCTCTGATCCGTTTAAATAAGGTACGATTGTCTTGTTTATCAAAGATAATGCCGATGTTCAGAACAATATTGTTTTTCTCGTTCTTGGACTGCTGTCATTGTTGTGGCATGTTACCGTATATGTTTACTGACTGATTTACTCAAATCTTGCTAACTAAAAGTAGGGTGCTAGCAAAGAAAAATGCTGCGATGAAACAAAAAAAACGAAAAGGATGGGACTAGGAAAAAGCTAATGAAGTATATGCCTAAACTCACGAAATCTGCTGAATACTAGACTTTCTCATGCTTCACATAAGAGTGTTAACATAAAAAATCGAAGTATATTCTGTGGCCTACAGATTGAAATAAAATATTGAAGAAAAAATGATTGAAAAAGCAGCAAGTTTCAGTAGGTATGGGAAGCAAGTTTCAGTAGGTATGGGAAATAAATGGAGCAAACTAGGAGCGCCTTTGCAAGCCAATTGAATGAAATAGAAAACAACGATGCATTCAAGACAATCAAAGAAATTGTTGGTTCGAAGCAGTAGGAAACACTTTAGCTCACGTGAAACAGACTTAAAGTAGGTACACTTGTATGCGCGCAATAGCACTTAGTTTTCTAACAATCACGATACGAAGCAAGTAAGCATTGCAACTACCAAGCAATTTCCGAAAAGAATGATTTTAGATTATTATACACTCTTATGTGAAGCATTGAAAATTATTTAAAGAAGGTTACACTTTTTTCAAAGGCGGCAGAATATACTTCGATTTTTAGCGTTACTTAGAGAGTCTGATTTTTAGCAAATTTTGCGACTTTATCCATATACATAGGTGGTTTAATCCTAGTCGCCCCCTTTAATATTTAATAATCCACAACCCCAAATAAATTTGTCTTTTTAGTTTTATCCGAGCATTTTTCTTTGCTAGTTTAAAGTAAGCTCATCTTTTTTTTGTTTCAGCGGACTATTTTTCCTAGACATAATTTAGTGATCGCCGGGGCAAGATTTTCGACTCGGAGCCGGGATTGATTTTCTGTATTAAGGCTATCAGCTTGAGATCGAAAAAATGAAGTCTGAACTTTTACTTTTCATAGACCATTACTAGAAAAAGATCACGTTTTGAGACATTGAAATCGCATTCAATATTATTGACTAGTCCCTTTTTTGTACTTTTTTATGAGTTGAAAGTGATTTTAAGATAAGTAAAATCCTGTTGTATTGAGAAGATTTCATTGAAAATTCTTGTAAACACCGGTTTCATTTGCTAAATTTTTCTAAATATTGTCGCATTGAATAAGAAAAATTCTGATTAAGTAAGTGCTAAAAGTCGTAAAACTATTACTTTTCAGCAGATATGCAAAGATGACTTGCCTTATTTCATCGCTGACTCGATTTACTAATTGATCACGAAAGGTAAATCTTAGAAGAAGTACACATAATTCTTGTCAGACATCTTTGCAAAAAAGCAGGTTGTGCTACAGTCATAGGCAAGTACAGAAAGTCCCGCTTGAACTATTGAATAATGATTATATCATCATTGAAGTTAAAGTGGCATATATGGTAATTTAGAAATGAAGTACGATTCGGTTATCACAGCCAATGCAATAAATTTTCTTGGCCACGGCCATTTATCGACCCGTCCCAGCTGTGACTAGGGATAGCCAAAAACGGTCGGGCATTGCCCAGGCCGGGGCCCTTCCGATCACTACTACGAAATAAGAGTTTATAACGCTCTTTCTAATTTATTATACTCGTTTTATTATATTGATTTGAGTGCTTATTTAAAATTAAGACCAAATACATAAATAAACATGAAAACAAATGAAAAAATAAGTTAATTTTATCTAATATCCTCGACCACCCAATATATTTTTACCTGAAAACCATCATGTATTCAGAAAAGTGATACGACTGAAAAAGCTTTTAAAGTCTAATAATCGTAATAATCAGGCCATAGCTGAGTTAAACCACAACCCGGATATCAAACCATCGCCATGAAATTTCAAATAATGCGGATTATGGGAATCAGCTTCCTATGAACTTCCCAAATGGTGCCCGTTAATATGAATCTGTCAATTAAAAAAATTGTAAGTTGCAAAATACACTGTATTTCGTAAGCGAATACTGGCAAGCAATGAGAATTTCAAGAGAATGTGTAGGTAAGCCTGAAAAGGTTAGGCAAAGTAATATGCAACACTAAATTACAGGACTTTTAACCGCTAAATTGTTCACCTTAGGACCAATTTTTAGGATTCGATTGAAAAATACGGAATTCGGAATAAAAAAGACAATTCAACTTCGTTACATTGACGCACCCAAATCACCCCATGTCTTAACAGAATGAGAAACGTGCCATTTTCATTGAGTACCGATCAAATACTCTATCCTTACAATTTCGCTGAAAGATTTTCTTTATTTATGCTTATGTCTTTGTAACAGTCCATGAATTTTTTTATATTGTACTTTACTGACATTCTCATAATCACCTTGTGACACGGAAAACCAGTTTCGGCGACAAATTGAATATTATGTATGTATATAAATTAATTTAGTAAAAGAGTGAGTATATTCAGACCTCTTTACACCTTAACCTGCATATTAACATTTAATGTCAACGAGGGTCCTCTGAATTCTTGGGATTAGGCTCTCCAGGTGCTTTACGCTATCTTCAACATTTGCAAATTTTTGAAATTTTTCTAGTGAGGTTGTTGTTGATGAAGAAAAATTAAATACGATTCAGAATTCCTTTTTTTCTAACAGTAGGTAATATGCAATCTCGAATTTTCAGAGGACGAGCGAATGAAATTTTTGAAGGTCAAGTTTTCTCGTGGACAAAATATCCCTAAGACAGGCCGTATAGACGTGGATGAATGAAATCTAAACTTAATTTGCGGCTTGTAGACGTTTTTTAGCTTTTTTGTGTTTCAAATTTAGTTTTATCCTTTTTATGGCCTGAATTTTACTGCATTTTCCATTTAAAATTCGTCTTACATGCATGTTAGCATATAACTGGCTATGTTTCACTGATGAATATTACAACCTTTTCAATCACAAGTCTGAGGATTTGAATTCTGAGATCAAAAAGTAGAACACACAGGCAATAGTGAAATCCATTAGTCATATTTAAGATGACCGAACCTGCGCTAAATTTAACAGGCACTGGCGGTTTGCCGTCTTTATAGCAGACCGTATCAACAATAACGTCATCACCAAATATGCGCAAATAAGCCTCAGATAGGTTGGTATTCGGATCCAAAGGAAATCTAGCTGCCTTGGCATTGTTCACAAAGATCTGATGACAAAAGCTGCTATACACATTAATACAATCTTGCGAACACTGAATATTGAATGAAAAATCACAGATGTAAACGTTATTAGCAGACTCGATGCTTATGACTTTGCAGTAATATAAAGAGCGCCCAAAAATGCTAATACACTCTTAACCAAGATTTAAAATGTCGATTTTAGATTTTATTTTAAAAGGGTCCGTGTAGCCGCTCTCAGCGACGTTTCTGGACCTTGCACTATAAAAATAATTAGAAAAAACAACCGATTTCTCAGGCTGAGGTCACAAGAAACAATAATCGAGCATATAAAGGATTGGGATCAAAGGGTTAGTCAGTTTTCTTCTAAATATCGCGTTATGTTATCGAATGAATCTTTATTTCGATTTTGAGATGAGAAGTGCGAACCTTCCCTTTAATTTTTTTGAGCAATAAAAAAGTCAAAATATAATTAGCGGCGGATTAAGAATTTTCGTTAGAGAGCGCATCTCATTAAAGAGACATGCTCAGTATAGCCAGTCTGTAAAGTGGAGGATTAAATCCGTCAGAGTTTTTGACATCATAGTGGCATAGACTATGAAATAGTGTTACTGCTGTTTCAATTATTAATCAGATGCATTAAAATAGCGATAGTTGCACTTTTTAAACTCATTGTTTCCATTTTTTCCCTCGATAGTTTTCTTTTATTTTCTGATGGTCCACACCTGGAAAATCTTCCGCTACATGATCATCTTCTCGAAGCTGAAGAAACTGATTGGAAAAATGAAGTTTTTCGCTTTAAATTATTTTTTAGCGTTTTCAAGCATCTGATTTTGACTGCAGTTTGAAATAAGACAAGAAATTTTCATGAATAATTCAACATATTCTCATTTTTGTAAAAAAGCTACCCAGCAATATACGTAGTTTAAATTTGAGAGAAGTGCGTCAAAGGATGAACACCAAGCTCGAAAACCAGTAAAAATACTAAAATCGAGGTAAAACTACCTTATTTCACAGTTTTTGGTCAATTTTAAGCTATTTTGTAGAAACTTTTAAGTTTTTTTATCAATTTTTGGCCTTCATTTTGCCTCTTTCTCATAGTGAAATTTCATATTCTCTTATTCTAAGGAATCTAGAAACATTCCTTCGTCCCGACGTGCATGTGCATGTCCGGTCATCAACATATATCCTCAGCAAAGCTGGGGTATAGGGGGTCGCGTAATGAGCTTTCTTGAGCCAGCATGTTTGCTAACAACATTAAAAGTACATTAATTCGCTTTTTTGAGTGAAAGCGCCAGAAAATAAATTTATTGAACCGGCACATCTACATGCATGTTCCCTATTGAAAAAACAATTATTACTGAGGATTAGCAGCATTTAGCGGGAGCGGATTAAGAGAGCACTTTTAGGCTTAATATTCCAAATCACGAAAGCACAAAAGATTGAGGTGACTTTCAGTGCTATGCAAATTTCAAAATTCAAATTGGAGTCCGGATATCGTACGGTAAGCTCCAGAGGGTCTAATATGCGTAAGAATCAAATGGTTTATCCTACTCTGGTGTAAAAAATGCTACATTATCATTTCAATTCGATTTAAAAAAACGACGCATCACTAAAAGATTAATTTTCACCAGCAAGCTATCGTTCTCGTGACACAAATCGAGCTGGAACGTTTCCTTAACATAGAATAATGCTTTCACATATATAGTTTGATCGAGCCGAATTTTGCCTAATTTGTTGGTGAAACTGATACGCTGAAAAGCGAGATAAAAATCGATACCGGAAGGCATATTTCAAAGCAAAACAAGCCTTATTACATATTGCGTCGGTTCCACTTTCACCTGAAAAGCAACGCTGTGATTTGCGTTCAAAATGTCCAGAAAAAATCTTTCGGCTGTGGCTTCAATGAAGCGCGGACCGAGATCATTTTTCCGGATGCAAAACCCTGACGCAATGGCAAAGTAGGCGGCTAAAGTCAGATGCGGAAATTTAACGACAATCGAGTAAAACTTAGGACAGAAAAAAATCATAAACATTTTAAAAAACTGAAAACTACCGAAGCCAAGTCGACAGGAGATATTGATTTCTGAAAGCAGGCTTTACCTGAATATAGAGATCTTCTAATGATTTCGCCTAAAAATTCTATATGAGATAAGAAATTCTTGCTCTCATTCGGACGACCATCCGCATTTTCATCACTTCATCCATATTTTTACCACTTCTCCCACCATCAAAACTGCTGAAATTCTGTTTCTACCAACTTTTGCACATTCCACAGATTGTGGAACGCAGTTTTATTTGTATTAATATCAGTCAATTTGAATTTACATTTGTGTAATACAGAGCAACTTATAAAAAAATACATTTTAGTCGTACGGCATATAATGCAGCCTGCACAGATTTCAAAAGGAAATTTCAAAATGTCAAGATAGCGCAGCAGATAATCTAAAATTCCTAATATCTGAAATGATTGAATTCGAATTTTAATCTAAATTTAAATAATTAATTTTTGCGGAAATGCATTTAATATTTTTGACATCTCAACCGAGTTCAAATGTCGCAGCTTGTGATACAAAGCAGAAACTCTGTGATTTAGACAATTTAAGGAATACACTGTAAAGACTGCTAAAATACATGGCCACGCAGTACGCCCACATTTTTCGCTCATTTTAAGGACGAAACTTTTATCAATTTAATGCAACAAGTTTCAAAATCTTGCGTTCACAATGCCCAAGTTATTATGCGCAATCAGGATATGCTTTTTTATTTATACATGCACTTCATTTTATAAGGATTCGCAGCATGAAGTGGAACCTTTTGACAATTTCGCATAAATTTTAGATTTTAAATTTTTAATTTAATGAAATGTTATTTTATGATAATTTTGGTGCGCGCAGAATCTCATTCACTCGATATTACATAATCGGCAATAATTGCTTTTACCAAGTCAGGCTGCACACACCGATTCGGTGAGGCATCGATCAGATTCAAAAATATTCAATCTCACCAAATAAATTCGCGGGGTCACTTTGGACGAAGTTGATTAGAAAAAATGCCGCGATGCTCAAAACACTTACTGTATCCTGCTGGGTGACGTTTCGGTCAAAAATTGTACAATTTGTCGCATTATTTTCGGCTTCTGAAATCTGATATACGGGTAAATGAGAAAAACGATCAAGAACAGAAAAATAACTAAAAACTATTACTTACAAATTCTATTAGACTTAAGGAACGTCCAAACTTCGAATTACTTCAGTCTTGGATTTACCAACATACTGCTTAGTGCTTATCTATCATATAAGTTCAATTTGTCTCGATAAATTAATTGTTTGCTTATAATTGTATGCTTATGGCAGTTTTGGCGGATTCTTCATAGCTTATATTCTTCAAGATTCTCATTATCTCATTAAATCAGGGGCATTCAATATGGGCAGTGTGAAAAATCCTAGGAATTCAATTTGGATGGCCAAAACACTGATAATCGGGGCAGAAAGGTGACAAAACTTTGCGCAAAAACAAGCTAAATTCAAAGCAATAAAATGCTTATTAAATTGCTTGTTGCTTAGAATGCTGTTTTTATCACAAAGTCACGGTTTTAAATATGTACGTACATTTCTGACGATATTCTTCCCAAAGCAACGTTAAACAAAAACCTTTGATAACAGTGATTTTAATTTAGCATAAAGCTCTCATATCTGATCATGAAGTGCCTATAAAGTGAAAAAATAGCTAAAATATCTCGAAATAAGATATCTTACTTAAGCTTCTATACAATAGTATAAAATCTGCAGTGGTCTGCGTCATTCCGCGGGGGTTCAGCGTTGCGATTCTTGATGGGGTGGCCTCCTCAGCCTTCTCAATGCGACTAATTATTACGAATAAATCAACGATATTACTTTGCTGAAAAAAACTGATAGATCTGTGAAGTCATTGTTTAAAATCTTCAAGAATCTGCCAAAATCATAGAAATTTACTTGAATTTAAGGCCTTTCATCATAATTTGTCGATTCTGCGTGAGGCACAAGGATTAAAAAAGTTTTTGTGGTCGAAAAGCATTTAGTGGAAGTTTCTAATCCTTCCCAGCCAGCAGCTAAGCACCGTTGGCAGTCGACTAATCATTTTTATAACTAAGTATTGAAAAACATTTTATTGAATGCAATTCTTTTTGTATCACATTTGAAGGAGACCATCTTTATTTGCGAAAATAATTCTAGGATTAAAATTCTGCAAAAAAATCATTTTATCGAAAAAGCCCAGTTCTTTCTTACTCGTTTCAACTTCTGTTCCAACGTCGATTGGCTTGGTAGGGCATGCAAATGATGCAGCAGTCCGTGGAATGCGATAACAAATCTTTTCTGGAAAAATTTGGGGCGTCAAATGTAAGACGAGAAGATTCTTAAGCTCTTCGCAATCCGGAGAATGGATCTCTAGAGTGGGCCAATAGTGTATTCTGCGCTGCGAAAAATTCATTCATAAAATGGTGTGCAAATTAATTTCCGAATAAATTGTAAGCTCTTGACAGCTAAGGGATTTCAGTATGGTCCAACATATTCCAGACGAAATAATGGGTCTCAGGAAATATTTTCAACTTTTCAAATTTCCATCATATCTGAAGGCAACGATATATTAGTTTTTTTGATACCAGTCGAAAACTGAATGTTTTTCTATTGTTTTATTGACAATATAGAAGATAGTCGTCGTATTTCGATTTTCAAAATTCATACCTTTGTTGTGGATAAACTAAAGAACAAGACTCTAAAAATACGATCGAAACAAGCACGTAACTGATTACAAATGTGGACGGGTAGCCGGCCTTTTCGGGGGACGGAAAGTGACGAATGGCCTGAAAATTCAAGCCGAAAATGGAAAGGACATGGAAAAATGGTCTAAATAAAACACATGCTTCTGTCAAAATTGGATATCACATATCCCAGATTTAATTAGACCGAGCTGGCGTTAGGATTCTCAAACCGTCATTATATCTATATTTCGCAGTGAACCTACTTTGCTGAAAATTATCAAAATTAACAATGATGTCATTCTTCGATAACATTAGTTTCTTCAATAATCCAGTACACTGCTCAGTTATAGCTGAGTACTTTTCCTTCGTGAATTGCTGAGTTTCAGGGCCTTTTGCACGAAATCCGGTAGAATAAATTCAGACGTGTACGTTCTATCCGACAAATATGTATTCTGATCATATGTTAGGCGCTTTAGATTGCAATTTTTCATATCATAAATTTCTGATGGAAATTTCACTTCTCAGCTAGAAATGACATGTAAGCTCAGAACTCTTGTCATCTTCAATCTTATTTCAAAATAGAGTTATGCTTGCCTGAGGAGTCTTTTAGGGAATTAAGTTGCAGGGAATATGCAGAACTTCAATTTTATATTTCTGTAAAAGTTTGCGTTTGAAACAATTAGTACATACGATGAGCATTTGAATTTTACACACCAAGGTGTATAGTAATAATCATCTTATATAAGTGTCAACGCAATTTTATTAGGAACTACGCAAAAAAATTGTAAATCAATAGCTAGAAATTTTAGGTGGGAGTCCATGTCCATTTCTAGGGGAAAAACGTCGAATAAACTCAAAATTTTTGCCTAAAACAGCAAAAAAAAGCACCTAAAAATGGCCCAAATAAGAAAGATTTTTCAAAACTAAGAAAGCGGTTAAAAATTTCCTGACTTTTCTTGATTGGGTGAACGACCAGCTTTGGTTGGGGATCCCCGGATTGTGACCCACTAGACCCACCTTCCCACTAGCCCGACTTTTTCGTCCCGGTAGACCCACCGGAAGTCTCGCTAGACCAACCACGTGCATAATGAGGTGTCCCGCTAGACCCACCGTTTCGCGACCGCCCCGCTAGACCCACTGTCTCGGAAGACCTACTCGAAAAAATGAAGACATGCATATTACACGTGAAATGAAAGATAGTTATCAAGACGCTTAAGTGAATTCTGTAAAAAATTTTGTAATCATTAATTAAAAAGCAAGTTTGAGGTGTGCAATAGTCAATAACAAGCGGTTAGTTTGTTTTCATGAATGTGCAATTGTATATAATTACCATAGGTACTTCATTCGAAAAAGTTTCGTTATTATCAGCTTCACAGACTGACATCGCTGACTTCATATAACGAATTAAAACGAAATTAGCGCCACCGAAATCCATGGCTCGATTTGAAATCAAAATTTCTATATAGTATTTGAAGCGATGAAAAAAGTGAGCATATGGACATTAACGCTCCTTAGTCCTATTTTTAAAAATAGATTCGAATTTATTGACAATGACCTAATTAACATTTTCGATTTTTTAGTGAGAATTTGCAACATCCGCTCGGCGCGATTATTATTGAGCCGTCTTTGTCGAATGCCTACATGGTTTTCATCATATTCATATGTGCATATCTGTACTCTTATCGGAATGCAGTGTCAACGCTTCAATCTGTGTGCCTACTTAGTATACGGAAATTCCCTGATCAGAGCATACAAAGAGTACAGTACCATTACGATAATAAGCAAAAAATGCACTCTGAAATGTGTTTGACAAGAGTGTATTCCTTGACATGAAAAATACAAATTCATTCTTAAAAAATTATCGGCCATGGCTGGTTACATACCATTGCCACACACATACACGCACATATCTTCTTTGCATGTTATAATTTGTAATATACACAATTCATGCAATAATATAAAAATTTATTCATTCAATTATTGAATTTAATTGATTAGGTGGTTAATTAAATAAAATTATTTTTTAATTAATTATTTATACATTTGACTGAACATATATACTTGAATGGATACACTTTAAAAGTATTTCTGTTTTTGCTTAGAAGCGTACATAATTTTCATCTCTGGTGGGTCTTCCGAGACAGTGGGTCTAGCGGGACGGTCGCAAAACGGTGGGTCTAGCAGGACACCTCTTTATGCACGTGGTGGGTCTAGCGAGACTTCCGGTGGGTCTAGCGGGACGAAAAAGTGGGTTTAGTGGGACGGTGGGTCTAGCGGGACGGTGGGTCAAGCGGAACGGTGGGTCTAGCGAGACGGGACCGATCCCTGTCCTCTCATTATACGTCTTAGCATGTTCATCATAAACTTCACTGATCTATGCAAATACTATTAATATATTAATAAAAAAGTGAGTAGAAGCATGGAAATATGTCCTGATGGAACAAAAAATATCGATTATATTTGGAAACATGCCCTATTTAGGATATAAAAGACGGGGATTAGGAATAAATACCCATGCTTGCATGCTGAAAAATTAGGCTTTCTTTGAGCAATGCAAAAAATTGAAGTATATTGTGCGGCCTCCGAAAATGAAGGTGTAAAACATTTTTTGCTGATTGACTTACGGAAATGCTTAGGAAGAAACTTTAATGTGTATTAAACATTCAGTTTTTTGCTTATCAATTTCTCATTTTCTGACGATATATAGCCAATATTTAAAAATATCATTGATGAATTATCGAACTCGCATCTTATTTCTTGTAATTTTGTATTCTGCTCAAATATTCCTCCTGTTATTACGCACTGTCGTCCTGATTTAGTCGCAATTCTTATAGTCTTTCTCATTATTCTTACCCAGCCTTATACGTTTTGATGCTAAATATTGTTTGTGTGCGTGTTTAATTAGCGCAACTGCTGCGTTGCCTGAATTCGATTGCACTTAAAGTTAATAATCCGCAATATTTGTCCTTTCTTTTTACTTCAAAAAGATCACTTCCATTTGGATCATACTCTGTGTTTTTCCTTTGTAGGTCGCATAATATACTTCAATGTTTGCTTTGCTAAGAAAAGTCTTATTTTTAGCATTCATGCATGTATGCAGAGGTGACTTTTTCAGTCCCCGTCTTTTATATCATCAATAATGGATGATTTCATGTATATTCGTCTTTTTTTGTTCCATCGGAGCAGTTTTTCTTGCTAGTAGCAAATGTTCAGTTTCCCTTACAAATATTGACTTTCCGCCGTTTTTCAAATATCGAAGAGTTGATTTCTTCGTCAAATGACTGCTTAATTCGACGGGAGTTCCAGCCCAGCCAACTGGTATCATCACATTTGAGTCATTCGGGAGTCTTTCGTAGAATTCATCATTTTCCATTGAATTCCACTAATAAACGAATGAATAATTGATAACGAGTAGGAGAATATGTTTGTAGTATTTACCTGTTACTGCATTTTATGTACTTTGCTGGCGGCCATAGATGGGCGGCATCAAAGTTCTAAAGAGGATTGCAAGATTTCTCCAAAAATCAACAAGTCCTTATAATTAGTGATGTAAGCGAAAAAACACCATTTTCCAACGTTTCTGATCGAGCACTCTCCGTTAGCATCAAAAGATTGAAAAAAATTATTCAAAAATTAAATTCTACGGGAGGGAGTATTTCGGTTTCTGGGGGTGCATCACCTTCCCCCAAACCCTTCATGCCCAAACATGCAGGCGGCCGGCTCTATTGTATAGGCAATAATGCCCTTCATTCCTTTTGAATAGATCTCTGAAAGCGGAAACAAAGATTTCTGCAAAAAAAATTATTTAGTTAATTAAAGGAAATTCTAAAAATGTTTAGCAGTTCTCGTCAAAGCTTTGTAGACTATAGCGCTTCAAATGCGCAAACGTATGGAATAAGAACAGTAGGTTTAGCTTTCCTGAAACATTTTTTCAAAAATAAGCTTACGACAAGTTATTGGCAGTTGGCGATTGATTCAGCTTAAATAAGAGAAAGTTAGGAAACCTAGGCATTTTCGAACACATTTTCGAAGATATTAAAATTCCTTTTTCTCCATGACAAACGATTTTTAATGAAATTAAGATAAAAAGGGCTATGTATTTCCCGTATAAATGGCGGATTCCGTTGGAATCCGCAATCGATGAGATGAATAATCATAGTATGTCGGCATTGATCTAAAAAATAAACAAAGGCAAGGCATAAACAAAGGCAAGGTAGTATAAATACTAAAAATTGATATATTTGCAAGAGAAACAAAGATTTTTCGGTACCATACGGACCTTGTGCATGATCACCACAAATTCCTAAAATGAACATTTCTGGAGTTCAACCAAATCTTGCTCTTGTATGCTCTATTTTGAGTGTAAAGCAAATCAGCACTGGATGAGAGTAGTGCTGCATGCGATGCCAGCAGACTCATGCACTTGCTCAGAAAATCTTAATTTGTGCAGCATATAGTGCTAAACGAGCCAAAGGACAGCATCCCGTTACAAGCATTTTAGATGTACCAGAGAAATCATAGAAAATTGACTGTTTTTAGCGTTTTCAGCTTTTCGCGCAGAAGTGTCTATTTATCGTATCTTGGCGCCATCTTTGCCTAATTCTCGACTGTGTTTTTCCGATTTTAACGAATTTTTTTCCATTTTTTTTATTAACTTTCTATTCTTTTATGCTGCGGAAAGAATAAGCATCGTCTGAAAAGTCAAAAAATGCTTTCACGTGTAACAATCATCCGAAAGCGGGAAAAAGTACTTTATAAAAAAGGTTCCTAGGCTATCCTCGGAATTCACACGTTTTACATGAATGACCTTGTAGCTAAGTGGAATATTCAAAGTCTCGCGGCTGTCGTCCCCGTCGACTGAATAAAGGTGTGCTCTAGTATTCTGACGCTCCCGAAAATAAATCGTACTATAAACCGAAAGTGCTGATCCGTTCACGAACCCATTCATTAATTTTATACGAACCTATAATTGTAAGAAACAACATCAGTTAACTAACAGTCGAGCGAAGTGGTATGTCATTATTGTCACTCTTTTCTAGCAAATTATCTCCGAATTTCGGTGCGAATGCTATGTGACTTTTAACCATACGTGTTGTGGGGTTCTAGGGGAGGGTAGGAACTCGAGATTGGCTAGTGAACCGGCAAAGTGGCTGCGACACCCCCAAAACTGACAATTTTTCGAAAATCGTAAAAGTTTAAATTTTCGGATAAAGATTTTTTGCTATATTATGTTTAATTTATAGATTTTGAAAATTTTTTCAATAATTTTTTCTAAAAAGAACTAGCATTGTTCGGGACTTAAAAATAGTATTTTTGACGTATATCAATCGTTTTCAAACCAAAAATGACACTTTTGAAAATTTTTTTGCGCAATACTACGAGAACTTCATTGCTTTACATTTACATTTTTTATTTTAAAAACGCGTCTTGCTTCATTAGCGCCTTCTGCGCCAGCAAAAGAATTCACTTTTAACTTTTATATTTAACCATGTGACTTTCTAAAAAATATTTGGATCGATTAGCACCACCTTTCGGCTTATAATCTCGTGTTTCGTCAATTTGGTTCTATTTTAAACATTTTATTACTTTATTTATGTTGACTGTTATGCCTGTTACTAATTTTTAACTAATAATTAAACATAGTTTTCTTAAATACACAAAGCAATAAAATGGCTAATGGACCATGGAGGCGAGCATTCTGCAATGCATGCGCAGCACGGGATTTCAGTCGGCAGGACCAGAAATTTTTTTTCTAAAATGCTTGTTTAAACGGCTTGCAAAAAAGATGAGTAGGCATCAAAAATACTACTACTCTTACTATTCGATATAGAAATTTTAAAAAATTTAAAGGAAAATCCATAAGTTAACAAAAACATATCTAGTCTAAATTGGATGTTTGAAAAATATGGCACTAATCCATAAATAAGGACGTTTTCTATGATTTTTCTAGAAAATTGCAAATTTTGTGTTGCTCAATGAAAGTTTTTGTCAGATTTGTGAAAATTTTAAGCGGGGGGGGCTGAAAACTCAAAGATCATCTACGGAGGCAAGCTGATGCAAAACATGATTCGACTCGGTCAAATTTATAATATATAAACACATTTTATTCAAAAACTGACGACCTATTAGAACCTATAAATTCTTAATATCGGGGGCAAGCGAAATGCAATTCGCTCTTACAGAAAACCAATTTAAGTGTAAGCGAAATGCAATTTGTGATTGTCTAGTTGTCCTAAAGCTACATGCAATTTAGTCAAGTCGTTTTTTATTAGTCATGGGCATCTATCAGAAGCATTACTTACCTTTAAGGCCCCGTAAATTTGAATTGATATAGCACTAATGAAAGTTTTTTTTCTTCCACAGAATAATCAATTATAAATCAAAATTTGCACGTATCTGCTACCTCATGCAGATTAAAGCGGTTCATATGTAGAGACAACACCCCCCCCCCCCGTAAAAAAGTGCAGTCACTCGACTCGACGCAGACTTCACTAATTAAAAAATTAGAAATGAAAGAATATGAACCAATTATTCTGATTTCAAAAATGCAACTCGCCTTTAATTATAATTTTTGCCTTATTCGATGCAACGCAACTAGAATCTAATCACTATAACTGAAACTTCATCATTTCCTGACATTGTTAATAAGCTCTCAGACTAAAAAACCGCATACAATTTGCTCAGTTATCTGAGAAATTATAACAACAACATGCGGTTCATTTTTTCAACCATCCTGCATATCCACTTCATCATAGGTAGCGCGTTAGCGCGTAGCTATAATATACTTAGGTATTTCTAACATCTGTGCACCCCCTACAGCTATAACGGGACACTTCTGGAAGGTGCGGTTTTTTAAAAAAAATATAATAGAAAAATTTGCTGCTCGTGTTTTTTTGTTTTTCTTGAAACTAAAAACTGACTGTGTAAAGAAGCTGTAAAGTTTTTGTGTAACGTTATAACATAGGACAAACTTTGGGACCTTTTACTCCGGCATGTGGACAACTGAGTATTGATGACTCGAATAATTAAGCAGCATAGGGTTATAGAGGGATGAATTCTACAGAACGCAATTTTTTTGTTTTTTTGAAATTCGCATTAGTTCTCGAATGGCAGTGTAAAGAGTGCGAAAATCTGGGGGTAAAAAAGCACTTTTTGGTCGAGTTTTCAACCTGCATATGTCTGATACTAATTTAGGTTATGAGTTTTTTTAAATGTTTTTCAACTGAAATGTAGAGCGGATCAAGGGCTACATTCTGCATATAAGCAAAGTCTTCTACGCTCTATGGTGAGTTAGATCCTGTGGTTTAAAGTTTACACTCTAGTGGATGGTGTGAAAAGCGGATTTTAACTAAGATTTCTCTGCTAAATTTTTCCGCTTATGAGTCTGGGTGAAATGAATATTGCAGTAATAAAATGCCTCTCAGGGGCTACACATCGCAGCAAACCGCATTTAAAGAAAGCGCAATATTGAGTTATTTATGGGGGTGTAAAGTTCGAAATCAGAGGTAAAATTGGGCTAAAAAAATTTTTTTTCCGAATTTTTGATTAATAAATCATAACAAATAATTTTTGCAAGAGAATTTTGGCACACAGAAATGTACTACGATTTAATAGCTACAAATTGTACCAAACCGAATTTCTTTAAACTCAATGGGGATTTCATTACGGAATTGTAAAGTTTACGTGTTCTAAATGATGGAAAATACGTTTTTGTTGCGTTTTTTGTTCGCCACTTTCTCCGTCCAGAATTCGGGATAAGTCCAATAGAATAAAAATAAAGTGCTTTATATCGGGTGCATGTCAAAGCAAATTGTCTATACATTAATATTTAGCGAGTATAAAGTCAAAAATTCGGTGTTTAAAATGCGTTTCTGTCTTGTTTTTTCTGCCTGCTTCTTCGGTTATGAGTCAGGGACACGATTATCAAGTCTAGAAATGGACCAGGAACCAAATTTGATAAGCCAGTCTGGCGCATTTGTTTACATTACACAGTGTTGTAAAGTGGTTTACACCTATTGTTAGTTTGCCCACAGAACATTAGGGAGACTTAATTTTTTTCATAAATATTGATCGTAATATCGGAACAATATCAAAATTACGGATTTGACCAAAATCTTCTTTACACTAGGTGTTTACATGAAGTTTACACTACATATGTATTTATCTTCGTTTTTGAGCATTCCAGAAACCTAATTTTTTCCTGGAGTTCCAGAATTTTCCAAAGAATCAAATGTGAGACGTCACGTAGGCGCGTTTGTTTACATGCAACAGTGATGTAAAGTAGTTTACACTCATTGTTTATTTGTCCTCAGACCATTGTAGAAATGCAATTTTTTCATAAATGTTGATAATAATATCCGAGTAATATCAGATTTACAAATCGGAATAAAATCCTCTTTACACTAGGTGGTTGTGTAAAGTTTACACTGAATCTTAGCCTTAGTTCTAGAGCATTGCCAAAACCGAAATTTTTTCCTAAGATTTAAAAATTTAAAGGGAATGAAATACAGAAGCGTCAGTTGTGCGCGTTAGCTTACACTCAGCAGTATTGCAAAGTGGTTTAAACCTAATGTTTATTTGCCTTTAAAACATTATTGAGACTCATTTTACTATAAATGTTGAAAGTAATATCGGAGCAATATCAAAATTACGAATCCGACTAAAATATTCTTTACGCTATGTGTTTATTTAAACTTTACATTACGTGTTAACCTTAATTCGATAGGCTGGCAGAGACTTTTGTAACTAAAGTCAAGAAATTTTCAAGGATTAATATGTGAGACATCAATTAAGTGAGTTTGTTTACCCTCAAAAGTAATTTAAAGTGATTAAAAATTATGTTAATGTGTCCTTATATTATTGAAGAGATGTAATTTTGTTTTAAATGGTTTGAATAAAAGTTAAATCCTTCTTAGCCGTGTTTATAATATGTATTACAAAATCATGCACATGGAGAGCAATCGTTTAATTGATGTAAATTGCTGCCAAAGTTGTTTAAAATGAACCAGCAATCACACTACTGTGCACAGAAGTCGACAAAGATATGCAGCTTAATTGTAATCATGTACATTAATAAGCCGTAAATCGAAAATACACCATTTGGAATGGAAAAGACTGTAGTTAATGAATACATATGTTAAACTTACTATCATAGGTACCTAGCGCGTTGGCGCGTACCTATAATATACTTGGGTACCCCTGACACCTGTGCACCCCCCTACAGCTATAAGAGGACACATCTAGAAGGTGCAGTTTTTTCAAGATAGATGATAAAAAAATTCGCTGCCCGTTTTCTTTGTTTTTCTTGATACTCAAAACTGGCTGTGTAAAGAAGGTGTAAAGTTTTTGTGTAACGTTATAACATAGGATAAATTTTGGGAGGTTTTTTAGGCGGCATGTGGACAACTCAGTATTGACTCTTCAAATAAATTAATGGCACAAATTTGTAGAGGAAGGGATGCTCCAAATTAACTTTTCTTTTTGTTTGTTGAAATTCGCATTAGTTCTTGATTGGGAGTGTTAAGAGTGCGAAAATCTGGGGGTGAAAAAGCACATTTTGGTCGAGTTTTCAACTTGTTTGTGCCTTATACCAACTCCAGTTTTGAGTTTTTTAAAAATGTTTTCTAACAGAAATGTAGAGCGGATCAAGGGATACAATCTGCTTACAAGTAGACTTTTCTACGCTCAATAGGCAGTTGGATCCTGGGGTTTAAAGTTTACACTCTATTCGATGGTGTAATAAACAGATTTTATCTAAGAATTCTCTGCCAGCATAATCCGCTTATGAGTCGGGCTAAAATGAGTATGACAGCAATCAAGCAGCTTCTAGGGGCTACAGGTCGCAGCAAACCGCGTTCAAAAAACTCAATATTGAGTTATTTATGAGGGTGTAAAGTTCGAAATGAGATGTGAAAAATGGGCGAAAAAACACGTTTTTTCTTTATTTTTGATTGGTAAATCATATCAAATAATTTTTGCAACTGAATTTTTGCGCATAGAAACGTACTACAACTTCAAAGCTACAAACTGTATCAAATCGAATTTCTTTACACACAATGGGGAATACGTTACGGATTTTTAAAGCTTACAAAATGTTCTGAATGATTGAAAATATGTCTTTGTTCGGGTTTTGTTCGCCACTTTCTCCTTTCACAAGTCAGGATAGGTCCAATAGAATAAAAAAGAAGTGCCTTATATGGGGTGTATGTCATAGCGAATCGCGTATGTCTAAACCAATATTAAGCGGGTGTAAAGTCAAGAATGGGGTGCTTTAAACAGGTTTCTGTCTTGTTTCTTTCTGCCAGCTTCTCCGGTTATGAGTCAGAGACATGATTCTCAAGTCTGTAAATGAACCTGAAATCAAATTCGATATGCAATTTTGGCGTGACCACAGAAGTGATTGAAAAATTGCCTACAGTAATACAGTTTTGAAAAAGTAAACATTCATGTGTCATGTAATTGTTAAGTACAATATTATGATTGTTGCTTCAGCTAAAGTCACTTCAGTTTTTTGAGTGAAGTGATTCAAAAATTGTTATTCACGCATGTTGTTTCGCATTCCTAATGGTTTGCTTTAGAAATTGTTATAAGTGTTGGTCACGTTATCATACATGTGTAAATTTATCATAAATGCTTTGATCCGCAGGTAATTGATTGGTCGTTCTTTGACTTGTTGAATAAGCTTAATTACTGTACGTAGTGTTAATGCGGGTATTGATAGAGTGAGTTGAGCGAATGCGAATGCAAGTATAAATTGCTAAGATGGAAGCAGTACCTAATGACATTCGCTTCAACACTGACGAAGATGGGAATAACTACTATTTTTTGCTAACAAAAAGTTGGGTATAGCAAGGAAAAATGCTCCGATGGAACAAAAAAAGGTAGAATATACTTGGAAGAAAGAATTATCAAGAACGTAAAAGGTGGGACTAGAAAAAGCTCCTTATCTGCAAATGTCACAAAATTTGCTAAAACTCAGAAATTTCCTGAACAAAGAAAAAATGAAAGTAAGTAAATCAAAGAAAAACTACCTATGCCTAAAACTGCAAGATCTGCTAAAAATCAGACTTTTTCTAAGCAACGCCAAAATCGAAGTATATTCTGCGGCCTTTGAAAAAATTAGGTGAACCTTCTCATATTGTCCACCATACAGCGGGCGGTTCCAAAATTCTGAGGGGGATTGCAAATTGGAATATTGGCCTTAAAAATAGTGCTATGGCGAAGAAAACACCATGTTTGAACGTTTCTTGCTCAGCTCTATCTATTGGTACCTACCAAAAAAACCTAAAAAGAGCAGAAAGATTTAAAAAATTGAATTTTGGAGGTATTGTTGGGATTTGTGTTTTCTTGTTGGGTATTTTGCCTTGGGATGCATACTATCCAAACCCCCTACGTCTAGGTATGGTGTCCAATGCTTAATATAAAGCTTATAAAATAAATTTCAAATCTGCGTTTTTGCTAATCACTTGCGACGTTAATTTATTCGATATTGTGGCTAGATAAATATTACAAAAACTTATATCCTATGATTATTTGCGATACCGCAACGAAAGACTGTGAATTCTATATAATGCATGCGTCCATTCAGTACTCTTCTGAATCCCACTCAGACCACCCGAATTTCATTCCTGCCCATGTAAACTGATAACCATTAGGCATGGGAGGTTAGGGGGTATGCACCAGTGTTCAATCAGAAACGTCGAAAATTGCCGTTTTTCCAACTTACAATAATTACTATTTTTTGACCCAGAAAAATATTGCAACATGGCGCTGCTCCGCTATGGCGATATCTGCTTTTGCAGAGTGAGTGGTTCAGTTATCTAGCCCAATGTTTTATCTTTGTTCGACAGGATGCTGCTTTCTTCTGCAGGCCGCAGAATAAATTTCGATTTTTGCGTTGCTTAGAAAAAGTCTGATTTTTAGCAGATCTTGCAGTTTTAGGCACAGGTAGGTTTTTTCTTTGATTTACTTACTTTCATTTTTTCTTTGTTTAGGAAATTTCTGAGTTTCAGCAAATTTTGTTACATTTGTAGATAGGATCTTTTTCTAGTCCACTTCTTGTACGTCCTTGATAATTGTTTCTTACAAGTATATTCTACCTTTTTTTGTTCCATCGGAGCATTTTTTCTTGCTAGTATACATATATCTTATTGACTCCATCAATTACTAGGAACGTAGAAATTCACTCCACTAGCAAAAACGATATCCCTTTATCTTCAATTAAGATAATATAGAAACCCAATTATGTAATCGAGAGGGTATCTTCGAATCATTTGTTTCTTTGGGGAGAGGTAACTGCGGGCGAAATTTAGCTTTTCCTTGACAGGACAAATCAGCTGAGAAGCACAAGTTAAAAACTTCTAATCTTTATAAGGAAAAATAGATATTTAATCTTTTTTTCTTTACCGCATTCCGAAAGTCTATCAAGGAAACATTTCAAAAATATATGAAAATGTCATAAAAACAAAATATATTAAACGAAAATAGGCTAATTACGATTGCGAATTTAGAGGACACTGCTATGAAACATTCAAGATTTATTTCAGTGCAATTAAGAGATTATCTTACGTAGTGGTCGGCGTATTCTTCAGAGCCATTAAATGTTCTGCAGTCGCCGCCATTCATTTCGATATCAAAACTCTCTGGGCAATATAATGATTTTTAATTCTATAAAATACAGCGTAAAACAAAGCAAGAGTTCAATGTATTTCTTAGATCATTTCCATCAAAAGGTATATTAAAATCATCCTTTAGCAGGAAGAAAATAATTTTTACACTCATAAAAATCTTCGATTGGATAAAAATGAGTAAATTTTCAACGATTTTCCAGTCATCTAGGCTAGATGTTTCCTCAGTTGTTTATATGATTATTTTTAATAAAACAGTTTTTTTGACCAATTTTTCACCCTTGATTCTTTTATTTTAGAATTTTTCAAAATTTATTCAACTTTTTTTTTACTAATGAAATTTTTCTAAATTTTTAAGTGTTTTAAATTTGATATTAGCTCGCATTCTTAAAAACGTGCTGGCCGTTTATTCCGAATTCATTCCAAGCATTTGCTATGTTAGCAAAAGCCATTTTACGGTGTTTTCTGCCAATTTCGCGCAAAATTTGAACCCACCCAAATTTCGAGCCTTTGCATGTCTGATTCAAACCGTCGCTATTCAAATTACTTATTTCTTTCTCGGGTCTCTGTGGAATGGATGACACCGCACATTCCGGCAAGAACTAGATGCTTAGCTTTTCAGGGTTACTCCCATCAGACGTATTCTTGGTAGTGGGGGTTTGACTTCCCAGATTGGTAACTGATCCCCTCCCCGCAAAATGGCTGCGTCCTCCAGAATTGTCGACTTTTCGTACAAGTTGGTAAAACTTGCAAAAAGTGTGCCCTTTTGATCGTTTTTAGCTCATTTTTGGCTCAAAAATTCAAATTTTCGGCACTTCGCGCCATCTACACATTTTGTGTCTATATTTTATTCAATTTACTTGACTTTTTTGAATTTCTATGAAATTTTTTACACGTTCTTATGTCTTAGAAAGAACGAGTATTGTCTGTAACGTCAAAAAACAGTAAGAGCGCATTTTTTAAATTTTTCGGGCCTGACTTCCCTCCCTCCAGGATTCCGATGCTGTACATGCTTAGTGTCCGCCCTAATATTGCCAACAGTCCCAGCATGGCTACCGCGAATCCTAATATTGCCGCTGCGAGTCTCAACCTAGCCACATTACTCTTAACTTACAACCACGCATGAAAATAGGGCGGAATTCCAGCTCTTCAGAATCCAACACATCTCCAAGAATTATATATATTAACGTTTTTGATACTGAGTGCTTCGTCAGATTCCTCTCAAAATTCTTCAAAGTAACATTAGATTATGGAAAAAGTAAGGAGTGTGCCGCCTCTTACCTCTCCACAACGTCGACCACGTGCATAATGTGAGATAAATAGCGCATTTAAATTGTAGGCGAACATTATGGAGTAATGCGTATACGGCTAGCAACTGAATTCTGGGAAGGATCTGACGGGGCGAAAATCGCAAAAAAGCGCCGAAATTGCTATAAAGGTAAGTCCGATAGATTCCAGAGATTTTGAGTTTGAAGGAAACTAGCACCCCTCTCCTTAACTTACGCCCATGTATGGTTGTACCCCAAGACTCGATGCGGCGATGCTAGGACTAGACAATTCAATTCCGAATCACATTTGACAATGAGATAAGATTGTCTATTCCGGCTTAATCTCTTGAACCGGTATTTCGAAGAATACGAAATAAGCACTTGCGGAACCCCCTCATCGGCCTAGAATAATTGACGAGATAAAGCATGAATATAAAATTTTTAATGATTTCTGGCCGTCAGTGCTCATAATGTCTCAAAGTTTTCTGGCGCCAGCACCGGATTATAATGCGGGCGGAGTATCAATGACATTTATTTTTGGCAGGCTACCCACAAGCAATATTTTTGTTCAAAAAATGTTTTAATACAATTTCATGAGCAGAAACAGCAATTTCAGCATATTTCCTTCTTTGAAGAAAAAGAACCTCAAAGAATTTCAGACGCTCTCCATGAAACTCAACAAATTCAAGAAATCAAGCAGTAATTCAATCTTCCAATTGTCCTTCCGCCCTAACTGAAAAATGTTTTATAGTCAAAAGAATTTATTGCTTTGTTTCACTGAAAATAGTCGAAAAACTCTAAATTTTAGAAAAAATATTGCAATAAAAGCGATTTTAAATAAAAGTAGTAGACAATGTAAAATGTCGGGAAAAGCGCCAATTCAGCACGCCAAAAGGACAAATTTTGTAGACCTGTTTTCGACTGCCTTAGGAAATGTTTGAGTATCGACCACCCACCCCGTCCATACGGAAATCTCAGATACGCCAATGAGCACGTCAGCGCGAAATATTTGCACAGTAATTAATTCACTTTATATACTCACTACAATTGCCGTGATCATCCTCATTAAGGCAGACTCCGAAACTGCAGCGGCCATCTTCGCGGTCGCATCTCGGTTCACCTAAATGCAAAATTATTGTATATGTAGTTTAGTGTAGCTTGTTCTACATTACTGGCACTCTATTATTAACTCATCGCATGGCCTACCGGAATTAGAGCCCATTACGGCTGGTTTGGATTTAGCTAAACGGCTTCATTGCGATTAACTTAATTCAAAAATCCTATATGTGAATATAAAGTAATCAAAATTGTTTTAATTAAAATTTTCCATTACGATCATTTACGGAAAAAGTGGATTTTTATCTGTTTCAGCAATTTTCCAATTGATTCTGCTAAGAGTTTCGCTCTTCCTCATCTCTAAACACCCTGCCCAAATTCACATCCGCCACCAGCTGTCAAACCGTAAACAATTGCAAAACACCACAAATATGTGAAAGTAATCATGGCTACGATTATGCTTCAATACATCGAATGAAAGCGAGTTCTTCAATATTGATAGGCCTCGAGACGTGGGTTTATATACAGGGAAAAATCATAAAAATCCGCATGACTTTGAATACCGATATTTTGATTAGACAAAGACATTTCAACTAAAAAATGCAAATTACCTTACAAAATAAATAACGATGGTAAGTAAATAAGACCTTTTAATTCCGGTAGTTTTTCTCATTTCTAGTCGACTGTCTGACTTGTGATGAATAACTGATGAACCCTAGCTTTATGCTATTAACTTTTATCTTGCGCGGCCCCCTGGTTGAAGCAAACGTGTACACAACCATAGCTGCATAATCCTCGCTTAACCTTTATCAGCGTTATCAGACACTGACGAAGGGCCTGAGTTTGGTTTCACATCCTAGATAAATGTCGTACCTTCATAACGGCTATAACAAACAGCTTAACAATTTTGTGTTGTAGAAGTGCAGATACGATCAATTTTTCTCTTATTTGTAAGTGCAGTAAGTTATACGAGGCTGATGATTTTGTGCGGCTGACTTATCATAACTCAAAAACCGCGTTCAATATGTTCGCTTGAACTCTACTTCATTATTTGAAGAATTGTGATGAACGTTAGCTAAGCTACTTGAAGCTAGTGTCGATATATCGAAGTTTAATCGAAACTTGAACCTAGTTTAACGATCTTTATTCGACGCAAAATGATTATCAGGACTTTTCCGCGTATACTTTTATTCACATGCGGGCGTGTGGGGAGGGGATGGGGGTTATACACTCCAGAATTCAACTTTTGAAATTTTTCTGTTTTTTTTGTCAGTTTTTGATGTCAATGGATAGTGCTCAATGAGAGCGTTGGAAAATGGTGTTTTTTTGCCATACCACCATTTTTTGAGGCCATTTTTCGTCCTTTGAATAATTCCAACCCTCCTTCCCTTATGTGATAGGAACGCCTATTTTTGTGTGTGGTTATAAACATATGTGCTTCTATTATAGTCTGTCTCACATGACTTCGTGCAGAAATTCTAAGAATTTTTAACGACAGTAAGCCGAGGTTCAAGAAAATAATATACCGAGCAATCTTATAATTGCAATCACTTAGCTGATTGACGTAGATATATAGTTTTAAAATTTGTGACCAAAGTTGTGTGAAACAGACTATAGTTTAACGATCGTATGTTTTTTAAAATTAATGTTCACCGCGAAATTGAACATTGTTTTTATTTATTTGTGCCTCACAGTCAAAAATATTGTAATCGGAGGCTCGGATAATATCAAAGACATGTTTGTTCGTACGACAAATTTTGATATAATTTTGTACTTTAACAAAAATGCTCTTACGAGCGCAATCTCATTGAGATAATTGACAGCCAAAAGCGTTTTGTTTATAGTTATCAGAACAGGTAGCTAACATTTGAGATAACTTAAACACGGCGAAATTGCTCTTGGGAGATTATGTAGATGCCGTGCAAGTAGTTAAGCCTGTGACCCTAGCCCGCAACACAAAGTATATACGGCTATGTTTTGTGTTATAGGCCCCGCCCACTCGATCGCAGAGAAGCAGCCTCTCCTGTGTTATAGCATAGGCGGAGGAGCGCTCCTGCTTGCGCCCTGGCTTTTCTCTCAGGGCGCAATGATGAGGCATGGGGGCAGGGAAGCTGAGCAAGCCAATGAATTAACATACATATTGTAAGGTGCATACCTACACGATTAAAAAAATTGGCTGAAACAGATGTGCGTAATATCGCGCATTGTCGAAGCATTTTTTTGCAGCTGGTAATATCGCGCGTTGGCAGCCGAATTTATAATAAGCGCATTACGGCGAAGCTACATAGACTGAAACATGATGAGTATAATAAGCGCATTGGCAGCCAGTTTGGAATTTATAATAAGCGAATTGGCGAAGCTAATTTTTTGATACATATCTATCGACGCATTTTGTTGACTGGCGAAGCAATAAGCATTAAATTGATAATTCTCGCGCCTAGGATTTTGCCCAATTTTTTTGAACGAGGCATACCATTTTAAGTGCATGTGATGAAATATTTATTTATAGTCTAGGTCCACGGTCTACTGCATCTTAATCATTCAAGGGGTAATTTCCAAGCCGTTTTGGACTTGCAAAATCTATAAATACTAATAATTCTTTCATCAATTTAAATCTTCAAAAATGGAGGAAAATATGGAATTGAGAAAACGTCCTTTTACGGATGAGGAGAAGAAACCTTATGGGCGGACAATACGACCGCCTATTGAGTTATGTGGGAGAAATCTGGAGCGTCCCATGTACCCTCTCATGATACATTTATGTCATTTTTGTCAAAAAAATTCGTCTGAAAAAGACGTTTTTGAAACAAATTCAGGAAAATGGTATTTTAACGTTCAAATGTGCCCAAGATGTTGTGAATATAATCGGGCATCCCAGGAGGCTGGGAACATGGTGATTAAGAAATATATTGCTCAACAGGTTGAAGAAGCGAAAAATGGCTTGTAAAGTTATAAATATGAGCGATATCTGATAAAAATTATCTACAAAATGAGTTCTCAAGGTGAATTGAGTTTTAATCATTTTGTGACCAAGTTGGCTGATAAAGCCAGTACAAGGTACATCACTTCTCACGATGTACAAAGCATTGGCTCCTGCTTTTGGAGTTTGCTTTCTGAAGAATACAAAGAAAATCGCAAAAGCCTCGATAATCGGAAAGCATTTTGGAATTTTGCGCTTTATGTGAAACGATGCCTAATAAATCGTGAAATCGAGCCTATTTTAGATTTATGGCAAGATTTCGATCAAAATGGCAAAAATACATGGGAAAGCATGTATGAAAATTGCCTAAACGAGCGAGTTAGTCGTGTATTATAAACGATTTAATTGAATTGAAAAATGAAAAAAACCAAAAAAATTAGCGCCTCTCAGAGGCATCATGTGTGTGTGTAAAAAAATGGTGGTTGCCCACCACTAATAACCTGCTAGCGCATTGGCGAAGCAATTTGCCTACAGCATTGATGATGTCCGGCCAGCCAAGCCTAGGGCTTCTCAGGCATTTTTGTAATTAGATCATAATGATTATTAGCAGCGTGCAAGTGAATTACTTTCTCAGCCTCAGGCCCTTGAAAGTACAAAATATTGCCATGATAAACTTTTATTTGGTAGTCTGGCACCAGACTCTTTTGAATTTTGTCTACAGCTTCAAGTCCATATTTCTCGTCATTAATGCTGAGATCAGCTTTGTGCATCAGCTTTAATGCTAGTTGCTTTTGCATAGTATGCCTTGCTTTGTCACCTTTTCGAACAGATTCCCACTTAGGGCAGTTGTCTAGCTTTGCTATACCTGTTACAAGAGCTCTGGCTAATGATAAATTATCGTTTGATGTGATTTTAATATATGCCCCACCATTTTTGCAAAAGTCACCTACTTCAAAGTCATAACCGGTACCCATTTGGGGTTTTTTGTCAACCAGAACTACTTTAAAAGTCAAGTCTTCACTTAAACAAAAGTCTTTTTGGGACTGAGCCACCTTTTCTATAATACTCAAAACCTTGTCAGCATTTATGTATTGACGTTGAGTGAATGGTACTAACACAGGCGTATAAAGGCTTGGCTGTCTAATTTCAATGCCTACCATACTGTCATAAGGACAGCCACGCAACATCAGGTTAATAGCTTTTTCAAAAATCTGTTCGAAAATCTCAAAGAGATTAGGGCATTTCTTAAAACGCAACAAAAATGCCTTAGCGGTTGTCCTAAACCTACGAACAGAAATGTGTGGGAGCTCATGTACTTCAAAGTACTGCTCCATTTTCAAATTAAAACTACATACTTACTAATCGTTATTTATAGACAGAATGATGTTAATAAATAGATGGACTGTTATAAAATGTTTAAAAAATGGAAAAAGTGTTAAAGCACATATATTACGACCCTAAAACGGGGTATAGTAGCGTGGAACAGCTATATGAGAGGGCTAAAAAAGTAAAGCCAAAAATAGACCGGTCCTACGTGAAACAATGGTTGGAAAAGCAGCCCACCTACACGTTACACAAACCCGCCCTCAAGAGGTATTCTCGAAATAAAGTGTTAGTAAGTAGCATTGATGAGCAATGGCAATGTGATATTGTAGATCTGCAGTCCTTAAGCAAGTTTAACGATAATTTTAAGTATCTCTTGAATTGCATAGACATATTTTCAAAGTACGCATGGTCCATCCCTTTGAAATCTAAAAGTTCAAAAGATGTTCTGACCGCTTTTCAAAGCATTTTGCATTCATCAAATCGAAAACCGTACAAGCTGCAAACAGATGCAGGGACCGAATTTACAAACAAAGAATTTCAAAAATTTCTTAAATCTGAATCTATCGATTTTTTCACGACTAAAAGCGAAATGAAGGCTAGTATAGTTGAACGTTTTAATCGCACGCTTAAAGAACGTATGTGGCGGTACTTCACCAAGAGCAATTCATATAAATTTATTGACGTATTACCCGACTTGATGAAAAACTATAATCACTCCAAGCATCGTACGATAGGTACCTCGCCAGCTAATGTTACCGTTAAAAATGAGACGGAAATTTTAAATAAAGCATTTAGGATTGATAAACAGAACGTTGTTTTTAAATTTAATATTGGTGATAAAGTCCGACTGAGTAAAGTTAAGCGCGCTTTTGAAAAAGGATTTTGGCCCAACTGGACAGAGGAGTTTTTCATAATTAAGGAGAGGTTTGCTCGCACACCGCCCGTTTATGTTTTAGAAGACCAAATGGGCGAAAAAGTCGAGGGTATTTTTTACGAACCTGAACTGCAAAAAATTGATATATCCTCGGATGACTTGTTTATTGTTGAAAAGATTTTGAAAACGCGTAAGAAAGGCAATAAAACTGATTATTTAGTGCGCTGGCGAGGGTACCCAGAAAAGTTTGATTCCTGGGTCTCAAACCTGATAAAGTTATAAACGTCTAAAAGGGCGCCTAAAGGCCAGATTTTTACACTTTGCAATATTTTTTGTAAAGTTTGGGATATTTTTTGTAAAGTTTGGAAATTTTTTTGTAAAATTTGGAATATTTTTTGTAAAGTTTGGAATTTTTTTTGTAAAATTTGGAATATTTTTTGTAAAGTTTGGAATTAATTTTACGTGCTTAAGCATAGTACTTTTGCAAAGTTTGGAATATTTTTTGTAAAATTTGGAATATTTTTTGTAAAGTTTGGAATATTTTTTGTAAAGTTTGGAATATTTTTTGTAAAGTTTGGAAATTTTTTGTAAAATTTGGAATATTACGTATCTAAGTTGCATTTCTCAAGCATTGTTGAAACTATTTTATATGCTATATGCAACTCATGCTTGTGTTTTGCACCTGTGAGAATCATTTTTCCACTTGTAAAGAGTAAAAAGGTCACTGTTCTAAATTTGTATACTAATCCGGGAAATAATTCTACTTCATACATGCATTTCCTTTTCACCAGCTCATAAAACTTACAAAGATCAATGCGAAATCCCAAGTTAGCTGAGCCAACAAACAGCACTGGCTTTATTTTCAACATGAAATTCTCCATCTTCAGTATATCAATGAATGTCTTTATCGTATTTTCGCCTTCTTGCATAGTTTTAGCTCCAACACATACAATTTTACCCGACTTGAAAATCAGCAATGTTGCCTGAGGTAATCGAAATATGATGCCTGGAAATTTTGAGCGATTGTATTGCGCAGTATTTGGCAATTTAGGGTAGATATCATCTAGATTCAGCGTATTTGGTAGTGCTGTAGTCAGCACAATGTTCTGTATAGTTACCATTTTCTATAAATACTTCATGATAAACTTATATTTATACCTATAACCATGATGTTCCAACATCCTTTCACTTGCCTTGTTTCAGGACCAACTAAGTCTGGCAAAACAACATTTGTCACGCGATTAATCTGAAAAAGAGCACACTTGATTGATATTAAAATCAAAAGATTTGGTGGTGCTTTGCAGAAAATCAACCTCTTTATAAAAAATTAAATGATGTTTTATTCATAGAAGGGCTTCCTGATTTTAATTACTTAAAACAATTCAGTCATGTGCCACAACTTTTGATTCTCGGTGATCTTATGCAACAGAGCAAGGGTAATGCCCAGATTGTTCAACTTTTTACGAGGAGTTGTCATCATTGGGACATTAGCATTATACACATTGTTCAAAACGTGTTCTTTGATGGTCTAAGAACTTCACGCATCAACTCTGATTATATAGTTTTATTCAAACACCCTGCTGATCAGCTACAGGCACAAATGCTTCAGACACCTCCATCCTGCCAACGCTAAATATTTTCTAGAAGCTTATTCAGACGCTACTTCTCAGCCACATGGTTACCTAATCAGCACAATGTTCTGTATAGTTACCATTTTCTATAAATACTTCATGATAAACTTATATTTATACCTATAACCATGATGTTCCAACATCCTTTCACCTGCCTTGTTTCAGGACCAACTAAGTCTGGCAAAACAACATTTGTCACGCGATTAATCGAAAAAGAGCACACTTGATTGATATTAAAATCAAAAAGATTTGGTGGTGCTTTGCAGAAAATCAACCTCTTTATAAAAAATTAAATGATGTTTTATTCATAGAAGGGCTTCCTGATTTTAATTACTTAAAACAATTTAGTCATGTGCCACAACTGTTGATTCTCGATGATCTTATGCAACAGAGCAAGGGTAATGCCCAGATTGTTCAACTTTTTACGAGGAGTTGTCATCATTGGAACATTAGCATTATACACATTGTTCAAAACGTTTTCTTTGATGGTCTAAGAACTTCACGCATCAACTCTGATTATATAGTTTTATTCAAACACCCTGCTGATCAGCTACAGGCACAAATGCTTTCCAGACAGCTCTATCCTGCCAACGCTAAATATTTTCTAGAAGCTTATTCAGACGCTACTTCTCAGCCACATGGTTACCTTTTAATTGATCTAACTCAAAATGCTAGAGATGAGCTCAGGCTTAAAACAAATATTTTTAGCCCTCATCCAACTGTTTATGTGCAGAAATCTATAAATACTAGTAGAGACATTGCAACAAAAAATGGGTAAAGAACGATTAACACGCAATATTGGTTGTTTACATCTCCTAAGTCAAGCAAAAAACCTCAAAGAACCGCTATTATAAATACTGCCAGCAAAGATCAAATCCTTTGTCTCTGTGACTGTGCAAACAACTTTCTGAATGGTAATATTCCTTTTGCTGAGAAGGATATAAATAAACTTCGAAGATATCAGAATCAAATAAGATACCTGGCAAAGAATAGGCAGGCAACTACAAAACAAAAGAAAGATATTATAATACAGGAAGGTGGTTTCCTTCCTCTTTTACTTACTCCTATACTTACAATAGCTGGTAGTTTGTTAGCTGATGCAATAGTTGGTAGAAAATGAAACATACTGAAAAGATGATTCTTATACCCGCTGAAATCAGTGAGCGGACTAAACCTATTGATGTTGTGCTAGATTCCTTGGATAATAAAATGCAAAAAGTTTTGCATAGCAAAAGTGTAGCTCCTGAAATAAAACTCATGAAATACAATCAGGCGCTTAACAGATTTAAACGACTATATGAACAAAAGCAGCAGCCATATAGAGCTAGTATAGTTAAAGATGCAAAAAATGCTTTGAGTGATGAAGATGTGCTCGTTGGTATGCCAAAAAATCAGATTCCAAAGGCAAAACTCCTTCTTCACTACATTCGTACAAATCCATTTATTGAAATTGAGCCTAATGGCGAGCTTGTGATAGATGGCAATAAAATTGAAGGCTCAAACATTACAGATTTAGTTAATGATCTTGCACGTGAGCGTAAGAAAATAAGTAGGCATCCTGGCACAAAAGAATTGCTGAAAGTGTTTAATCGCACAAATGTTCCACTGGAAAGTATAGCAAATAGACAAGGTAAGGAGATTTTTGCTGCAGGTAGTGAATTCGACTGGGATGAAAGTCTATAAATACTTATCATATTTAATTCCTTCAAACAAAATTACAAAAATGCACGTTCAATTCAATCCTAACGATTACAACATTTGGTTGGACTACTACACAGGGCAGGCTGCCCAAACAGGCTATGGGTTGGAAGGGTATAAAGGCATCCCATACCAGCGGGGCGTGGGTCTTGGCAGCTTTTTCCGTTCGCTTTTCAGAATGGCAGTCCCAGTTTTGCAGTCAATTGGTAAGCAAGTTGGAAAACATGCTCTAGTTGCAGGTTCAAACATAGCGTCTGACTTGGCCCGAGGAAAACCGCTTTTTGAGTCTACTAAAGAACACTCAAAGCGAGAAGCTGCACAACTTTTTGATGAAGCCTCTCATGCCCTTCAGCAGCAGCAAGGAGAGGGTCTTGGTAGTCGCCCAAAGTCTATAAATACTAGCATGATAGATGCTTTTTCGAAACAAAAAAATGGCTCTCGTAAACGGAAAATCTATTCCCAGTACTAAAACTGAATTGGACCTTTTCACGGTCCCTCCTACTCAAGTAGTGATAAAACGCGGTTTTTGGCATGAAATTCAACCTACAAATCCTATAACCAATGAGGGGCCCTATGAATTTAGAGTACCTCCTGATCCACATTATATTCAGCTCAATAAAAACTACATTTATATGCTACTGAGAATCAAAAAACCAGTTGTTGCTGCTGGAGCAGCAGTGCCTGACTATGCGCCTATCAATCTTATTGGTAAGACTTTCTTCAAGCAAGTAAAATGCTTTTTAGGAGGCAAATTAGTTTTTGACAGCTCTGATAAATATGCATATAGATCATATTTCGAAACTGAATTGAATTATGGGTACGATGCCAAACATTCACACTTGCAATCTGCGCTGTACTTTCATGAAGGTGGAGGCGATGTTGACACAAAAGAGAATGAAGCTTTCAAGAAACGTTCAAAAATGTTCAAAGATGAAAATGTTGTGGAAGTCGCGGCCCCACTGCACATTGACATGTTCTTGCAAGACAGATATTTAGTTAATTTTACCAATTTCCGCCTAGAATTACACAGAAATAATAATGCATTTGTTTTGCAGTGCTTTGAGGATGTCAGCCTTGACTTAAAAGTCTCCCAAATGAAATTATTTATTCGAAAAGTTGAGGTTTTGGACACTGTGAATTTAGCTCTTGAGCAAACAATGCTTTCATATACAGCAAAATATCCCATAAGGCGTGTAGCTTTGACTAATTTGCACATTTCAAATCCTGCGAGAGAAACGCCCAATTATACATTGTTCACTGGTCAGCTGCCTAGGCGTATAGTGTTTGCCTGTGTTGAAGGCAGTGCTTATCGAGGCAACTTGGCAAAATCGCCATTCAACTTCAAACCGTTCAGCATAAATGATGTAAAAGTAACGTGTGGAGGTATAACATATCCTGCTTACCCACTCAGCATTTCATTTAAACATGACAGGTACTTGCAAGCTTATACTCAGATGTTTGATGCATTAGATATTGGGCACAAAGGTAATTTTATTAGCAGAGAAGATTTTAAAACAAGTCACTGCTTCTTTGTGTTCGATTTGACCCCTGATGCAGATGATGGAGGACACTGGGACCTAGTTCGTGAAGGAACAACGAGCATCGCTGTTAGGTTTTCTGAAAATTTGCCAGATTCTGGCATTGAAATCATTATATATGCTGAATTTGATAACTTAATAATGATTGATAAAAATCGAAACACGTTTCATGACTATGATGCATAAACATGAACACTATTGAAATATTCAAAATTCTCAGACATAATAATATATTTGCAGGCGTTTTCCCCATAGATCTTCTGCCACCTATAAAAAATTACCCTGCGGCTCTGGTTGTAAATTTGGACTCCAGTAAGGAACCAGGATCGCACTGGGTCGCAATTTATTTCCAAAATAAGAAGCATTGCGACTATTTTGACAGCTATGGGTTAGAACCAAATATTCAATTACATCAATACATTTCTGATAATGCGCTCTCATTTACATACAATAATATGCAAGTACAAGGGCTTTTTTCAATTAGCTGTGGTCATATGTGTATCTACTTTTTGGTCTGCATGAGCCAAGGCATAAGTTTCACAAACATTGTTCTGTCTATGCTCAGTAAAAAAATTAATAAATACTTTAATAAACTAGAATTATAAACATGGATACAAAACAGTTTTACGTAACGCTTCCGAGCAATTCCCAAGAAACAAATACTGCAGCCACATTTGTTACCAATCTGCCTAGACAAATCGCATTAACTGGTGACTGGGATGTTGGGTTATCTGAAATAATTTATGCAAATACATGGCACAATGTTGCCGAGGAGCAGAATATGATACAATTTTACGATTTAAAAAATAATGTTCGAATAAAAATGCTTATTCCTCGAGCAAGATATCTAAATATACATGATCTTGTTAAAACAATCAGTGAGGGAATAAAAATGGTTAGTTTGAAAGAAAAATTTGAATACATGCAATATTTTGGTATAAAGTATGATGAAAATAGAAAATTTTGTCACTTAACAATCAATACTGAATATATTCGAAGTGTAAAGCTGACAAAGCATTTAATGTATATGCTAGGATTTCTAGAAAGTCAGCTTAGCGATATAAATTATACTGTCGCACAAGAATTAATCATAGCTGCCCATCATTCTCCTGACATGCTGGGTGGTATGCATAATTTTTACGTGTATTGTGATATAGTTGAACTTCAAATCGTTGGAAATGTTTTTGCACCACTTCTGCAGGTTGTGAATATAGAAGGAAAATATATGGATATTGTTAATCATGCATATATTACTCCACATTATATACCTGTGCTCAAAAAATCATTCAATACCATTGAAGTGAACATTAAAAGTGATCAAGATAAACCTGTGCCTTTTGAATTTGGCAAGACTATAGTTAAATTGCATTTTAGACGCCAGTAGGTTATAAATACAAACCGTTGATCAGAAAATATAAAAAATGATTTTATTGCTAGTGGTTTTGCATTTTACATATGGGATTGACGCATACTGTGATGATTATGCGAATGAGTCTACGGTAGTGTGTCATAATTTAGCAGACTATAGTAGGCTTCCAAGATCAGTCCAAAACATGATTTTGAGAGAACGCTGTGATTTTCAAGTTTCCGATTGGAAAAATTTGACAACATGCTTACCAAAACTTGAGTCTATGAAATTTGTGCCTAAATGTAAAAGCTGTTTGAAAATTGATGAGCATTTTAATGGAATTAAAATTGAAGGCAGGTGCTTGGAAAGCGATATAAAATGCAGACATAAAGAAGATTTGAATATCATTTCAAATGAGATTTTGAGTTGTATTGCAATGTTATGCACTCTAACCATCCTCTGCATTATTCGCTTTATTAAAAATGATATTTTAAAGCATCATGCGGCAGTCAAAATAGCAATATAGTCATTGCATATTTGAGCAAAATGCGCTTATCATAAATTAGCTGCCAATGCGCTTATTATACTCATCATGTTCCAGTCTATGTTGCTTCGCCAATGCGCTTATTACAAATTCGCTGCCAATGCGCTTATTATACTCATCATGTTTCAGTCTATGTTGCTTCGCCAATGCGCTTATTATAAATTCGCTGCCAATGCGGATATTACCAGCTTCAAAAAAAATGCTTCGACATTGCTCAATATTACGCACTCTGTTTTGCCAATGTTTTAATCGTGTATGTATGCACCTTACAATATGTATGTTAATTCATTGGCTTGCTCAGCTTCCGCTTCCCTCAATCATTGCGCCCTGAGAGAAAAGCCAGGGCGCAAGCCAGAGCGCTCCTCCGCCTATGCTATAACACAGGAGAGGCTGCTTCTCTATGATCAGGTGGGCGGGGCCTATAACACAAAACATAGCCGTATATACTTTGTGTTGCGGGCTAGGGTCACAGGCTTAACTACTTGTGCACTCTTTAGCTTGGCCAAATAATTTTTACTGATTACATCGAATACCAAATAAAATCGTCGTTGTACCAATTAGAGGGTAATACTTATGTGTACTATATAGAAATCTATTCTAGATTGCAGGTAACACCTGGTCTGTATGCTCACTTTCGGTCTAGGTAGACAGCCGAACAGCTTTTAGGAGCTAAACTGGCTTAACGCTAAGACGGCCGTGGGTCTGGCCCCAACTTTAAAAATTCTCCTAGCTCAATGAGTATTGAAGATTTACTAAAAACGGCTTGCGGCACTGAGATTGCCATTTCAAAAATGACCAAGAAAATGACTTTTTGTAAAATGTTTTTTCATTCTGTAGTAAAAAAAAGTTTTGGAGATCAAGATTGAGCCAATTGAAAAATCCTAAATTATTTTATTCACTTGTTCTCAGTTATTTTGAACCGTGTAACGTCATTGAAAGTTCGAATTCTGGCAAAGAACTATTAAAACCAAAAAATAAAGGTCTCAGGAAGCGTGTGTGTGTAACGATTTGCAGGTGCTCGAGCGATCAAAAGTGAAACAGTGAAACTGATTATATACTGTAGTTAGTTGCTTGTAGTAATAATACTGTAATGTATATATACAATCTAGCTTTTCTACTTTAGTAATAGTCACGTGTCGTTTTTACCACTATAAGTACTTCATGCAGTCTTAATTAATGCTCATTCTACTTCATTAAACTTCGATATATTGCTCGCCCGGCTATATTTGGGGGCAATATAAGAAATGCGCGCATCCCAGGTTACCCCTAAATTCCTTGTTTTGAAGAGATATGTGTCCACGGCCGAATAGAGAGTCCTGCGTCTTTTGCATTCTAAACCTTACACCGTTAAACCGACTTGACCTATGTGATCCGACGATTTCAAACTTTACTTAACCTCTCGCATGTATTCTCAATGACGCAGTGACTGGACCGCTACATCACGTTCTTTTTGAGAAAAAGAGGTTTTGTGTATATTGTTGTATATAAACAAATTCACTACTTCATTTTTTCCAAATAGTCAGCCTCGGAAACTTCAAAAGTAGCCATCGTTAATTATAGAACTAGAGCTCAATGCTTCAGGACTAATTAATGATTTATTCAATCTGATTTTCTGGATATTTTCTCTTTGTTAATACATTTGTAATTATTTCCAACATTTTTACTTCGATTTTTCATGAACGATAGACTCCATTGTTAAACATTTTAATGCATTTGTATGCACATCACAGTTGTGTATGCTCTCCATATACTGTATATTTTTGCTTTTGTTATCACGAGCCCTGAGGCCAAAGTTTTGGTGCACTTTTTGATTTTATTTTGTTCATATGGAGTATTTTGGGTCGCAGTAGCGAGAAACCAACGAGCAAAACCGATGATTCGGTAAATCGAGAATTTTCCAAACAGTTGTTGCAAGGGAAAATAGGCCAAGAAAATTCTAACATTCCGAAAGTTACTAATGATAATACCCAAAAACATTCTCAATCGACAATCGCGATGTAACCTGTTTAAATGAAATTCTTATGACACTATTGCTTAGTGTTTCTTTTTAAGACCGGTCTATAAGATTTGGCTCCTGTGAATAGTTAAAAAAAAGTCGGTGAAGCACTACATAGGAAGCCAGTGGAGCGAAAATTTTGAGAAAAAAATCGTATGCATACGTGAGCTGCTCAGGTGTAAGTAGATTTTTGGAAAATATCGGTTGAAATCACAAAACCAGGGCCCCTTAGGGTTTTCTGTGATAAGAATGAGATCTCGATAAATTTTTGTTGTTAAAATTTTGATGCTCCGATTAAAAAGACGCAGAATATTCGGTCGTCTAATTAAAACTGCGCTGCTTTTCGACTTTGAAACTGATACTTTGCTTATGAATACACGCCCTAGGATGCTTTTGAGCGTGCATATAGCACCCGAGGGCTCGAAAATTCATGCGTTAGTGATAAACAAAACTTGAATTAACAGAGTTGAAACCTTTATATCTGGTCGTGATGAATAGAAATTTGGTCCGTTTTTGCTGATTATAAAATTTATTGAGCCGACTCGAAAAAGAAATTAGTTTTGTTTTCCCAAACGTTCGTTTAAAACAAATTCTATTATTTCATTGACATTCAACAATATGCAATGCCTCGGAGATTACTTCCAAAATTCCCAATCGTGTTAGGGCAAACGCAACTTTGACGCCTCAACCACGGTGTACAACAAGCGGCAGATCGAAGGGCTGCACACCTTCGTCACCGCTTACGTGTCATTATCAACCGCTTGGAACGAGACAACAACCGCTCCTGCGCCGCTCGTTTAATTAGTGATGCGTTCCGGCGTACGCTGCTGACCAACGGATTGATAGCCACACTATCAATTGGGCGACCGGTCAACAAGTCTCCCAGCCATAAGCTCAACCAGTACATCTGGAACCTGGCATCAGAAGCAGAAATTTTGGCGTATACGGAAGCCAATTGCCTAAACGATCTTTTGGATGCCAGGGCTCAGTTGTACTGGGCGATGTGGACGGACTGCGTGCACTCTGGCAAACCAGGAACGCGAGTTCAAGACCTACCATTGTGTTCTGTATGTGGTTTCGGGCCACCGTCAAGGTTAATTCTAGCAAATAAGTGTACTGTTTCTCGACAACAACGCCGGCAACGGCAGCAAAATCGAGAAAAGTCTATGTGGCCTGATTATATAATGCCGTTTTGGTGGTAGAAATCAATTATAATAGTGGTGGCGGGTTGAAAATACATAATTATATCATGAACGTTGATTACGCTTTCCATGAATAAAATTTTCAAATCTCTATATAGTTTGCTCGTTTATAAAGTGGATATATATATATATATATATATATATATATATATATATATATATATATATATATATATATATATATATATATATATATATATATATATATATATATATATATATATATATATATATATATATATATAGTAGCAAAGAAAAATGCTCTGATGGAACGAAAAGGATGAATATACATGGAATTGTGAATTATTAAGGATGTAAAAGGAGGGGACTAATAAAAATCTACCTAAAGTCGCAAAATCTGCTAAAAATCAGACTTTCTCTAAGCAACGCTAAAAATCGAAGTATATTCTGCGGCCTCTAAAAAAGTGTCTTTTTTTAATAATGTTCGAAGTTTCAGAATAGAGTGTACGAAATCTATTAAGGTTACTTCTTTTAAATTGCTGGCACCTGAAACTAAGAGGTATTGTATTTAAAATTGTTTTATTTTTTTATGAGCATTATAGCAAGCAATGCAAGGGCCGAGTGCACACAATTGTTTCGGGCATGCTAGTGTATCTACATTTAGTCTGTTTTAAGTCAACTTACGCGTTTCCTACTGTTTTAAACCAACCATGTCTCCAATTGTCTTCGATGTTTGCTATTTCATTCAATTGGCTTAGAAGACTGTTAGTTTACTCGATATCATTTCCCATCGCTACTGCATAGCTAACGTGCTGCTTTTTCAATCATTTTAATGATTAAATATTTATTTCAATCTGTTCGCCGCAAAATATACATCGATTTTTAGCGTTGCGTAGAGAAAGTCTGATTTTTAGCAGATTTTGCGACTTTAGGTAGATTTTTCCTAGTCCCCTCCTTTTACATCCTTAATAATCAACAATTCCAAGTATATTCATCCTTTCTGATCCATCAGAGCATTTTCTCTGCTAGTACCACACTTTTAATTAGAATGATTTGCGTACTTCAGTCAGTACACACATACAGTAACATGCCGCAATGATGACAGCAATCCAAGAACACGGAAAATAATACTGTTCTTAACATCAGCATTATCCTTTTCAAACAAGACAACCTTACATTATTTTAACAGATCGAAGTTTTTCACCATTAACTTTACGCAAATATCAAGTGCAAGGAACACTAACGGTCAGATTTGGAAGTAAAAAAATGTGTAGTATAAACTACATTTTAACAACAAATGATTAGTGCAAATTTCACACAACTACTAGGTCTAGAGAAAACTAACAGTCAGATTTTCAATTCTGATTTTACGTAGAACATTTTGAAAAAATTAAGCTTCCGCAAGGCTCTAGAACAAGAGTTAATATGCATTGTAAACTTTACACAACCACAGAGTTTAAAGAAAATTTCAGTCGGATTCGTAATTCTGATATTACGATCAATATTTATGAAAAAATTACGTCTCCACAATGGCCCAAGGACAAATAAATATAAGATGTGCAAACGTACACTCAAGCTACGTTCACTTCGCTTACTTAACCCGAATCTCAAGCTTATGCACTCACACGGGGGTTCTCGCCCTTTTTAGGAGGTTGATCACCAGCCGGCGATTTGGGGGTAAGCGGCCCGGCCTATTCAAGGTAGCCCGGCCCACTACGCACGAACCTAGTGAAACATACTTACTTAACCCCTTTGAGATTAAGTACCTAATTAAAGTAAGTTCCCCGGAAACCTAATTGAGGGCTCAAAACGATTATTATTTAACTTGTTTTAGATCGAAATCCGTTGCTTGAAAATATTAAGGGTTCCTAAGTATAGTGTAGCACAAGGACAGAATTCAACAGCACGGAAATTCAACCGAGCCCAGCATCGTTAATTAAATATTTAATTTTTACAATATTTTTTGGACAGAAAAATTGTGAAGCGGGTAAAGTCAAACAATGTAATTAAACAAGGGCACAAAGCCCTGCAAAAGGCATACAACTGATGCCAATTGGCACAAACACGAATGATTAAAAACAAAGTGTACGGTGAAAAGAAGCGCGCACACTACACAGGAAAAGTAACAGACGAGTTCTGCAGCCAAGCAGATCAAAAGGCACGTACGGAGTCTGCTCAAGTACGGCGACAAAAAGAAAAAAGATATGCTCAGCGCGGAAGCTGGCGGAGAAGCTCTCAGGCTCAAAAACTAATTGTAAAATGTAAAATCTTAAAGTGCCGTCAAAACTGCACTCGCACGCAGTTTTAACTGACACGGAAAAAGAGGCGTAACATCACGAACCAAGAGATATGAAAAGGATCTATGAATACGACAATAGGCCTATAGGCAAAAGCTTACGGTAAAGGTATGTACAAACGAGACAGCCACAAATATGAGACACACACATATGATCTTTTAACACACGTAAGATATGATAACACACATACCAATGCGTACTCAAGTCGCATTAAGCCCGAGTGCCCATTTTCCTATCCCGGATTTTGATTGAAAATGTGTGTGGGAATGGAATGAAAAATATGATAATTTTTAGGGGTAGGTGGTCCGGGCAACTCACTTAAGCGTTGCGCTTAACGGTCGTGTACTTGCGTATGGAAATGGAGCACAAGAATGTACATCTGGGGCAATCAATCGGTTTTTTTTTCATCTGTTTCAAAAAAAACCCAAACTGATTTCTTTTCCTAAGAAATTTTTTCAGTGTTAAGTTTACAAACATAAGTTTGGCACATACAAAGGTACTACAACCAAAGGGCTACAAACTGGCCCAAACCGAATTTATTTAAACTTTATGGGGCGTTAGGTTCAGATTTTTAAAGTTTACAATGTGGTGGACAGTAAAAAATACGTGTTTGTGCATATTTTTGTTCGCCACTTTCTCTGTTCAGAAGTCGAAAGAGGTCGAATAAGATAAAAATAAAGTACTTTCTAAGGGGTGGCGAACAAAAATATGAAGTGAAGAAGTAGGGAGAGGTCGAATAGGATAAAAATCAAGTACTTTTTAAGGGGTGGTGGACAAAAATATGGACAAACACGTATTGTTCACTGTCCATTACACTGTAAACTTAAAAAATCTGAACCGAACCCATTGAGTGTAAATAAATTCGGTTTGGGCCAGTTTGTAGCCCTTTGATTGTAGTAAGTTTGTATGTGCAAAACTTATGTTCCGCAAAATATTAGATATGATTTACCAATGAAATACGAAAAAAACCTGTTTTTTCGCCCATTTTACACCTCAGATTTCGAACTTTACACCCCCATAAACAAGTCAACATTACCTTTTTTTGAACGCGGTTTGCTTTGACGTGTAGCCTTTAAAAGTTACCTTATTTTTATATATTTAAATTATCTAAACTCATAACCGAAAAAGTTGGCAGAGAAATCTTTGACAGAATCTGTTTTTTCACTCATCCACTAGAGTGTAAAGTTTGAACCCCCGGTACTGTGTATTGATTGTAGAAAAGTTTGAAGGTCAGATTCGTTATTCTGACGTCACAGAGAACATTTTAAAAAAATTCATCATACACGACGCTCTGGGCGAAAACAATTTCTTCCGTGTAAAGTTTACACCTGCACTAATAACGCAATATTGATTGTAAAGAAACAAAATAAATTTTTACGTGTAGCGCTTAAGACGAGGCAGATTTTAAAGGTAGTTACCACGTTCTTTCTTCTAAGTGGAGAATATGGGAGAGAAAAATATTTTTTTGTCTCAGACTCTTTCAATAAACCGCCTCTAAATTCGAAAATATTATTTTTCAAGAAAAATATAAAAAAGTTTCCCCTATATTTTATAACCGTCTACCTTTTGAAACCACTCAGACGGCATAATATGTAAAACTGAGTTAGATATGCTCTTGCACATGAAAGCAGTAAAAACCCGTCTAATCTACACTCCTGTGCAACAACCAATGAGTGTAAAGAAATTTTAAGACCAGATTCGTAACCTACTAATCAGGGAAAACATTTTTCTAAAAAAATTTATCATCCACGACGCTTTGGGCGGAAAAAATTTTTCTAGTGTAAAGTTTACACTTGCACTAATAACGCAATATTGATTGTAAATTAACTTAATAAATTTTGACGTGTAGCGCTTAAGACGAGGCACATTTTAAAGGTAGTTACCACGTTTTGTCTACCAAGTGGAGAATATAGCAGGGAAAAAATATTTTTTGTCCCAGCCTCTTTACAATAAATCGCCTCTAAATTCTAAAAATTTATTTTTTAAGAAAAATTAAAAAAAGTTCCTCCTAGATTTTTTAACCGTCTACCTTTTGAAACCAATCAGACTGCACAGAATGTAAAACTGAATTAGATATTCTCTTGCACACGAAAACTGTAAAAACCGTCTAGTTTACACTCCTGTGCAACAACCAATGAGTGTAAAGAAATTTTAATACCAGATTCGTAACCTACTATTTAGGGAAAACATTTTAAAAAAAAAATTGGCCCTCCGCAAATTATTTGAATTTTTGGTGTAAACTTTACACACTCACGACGCGCTTGGGATTGAGTGTAAACAAGAAAAAAAAATAAGGGCACTAAGTTTTTTTATTATCTACCTTTTATAAAAACCGCACATCTCAGATGTGTGCCGTTATAGCTGTGAGGGGGCGACATATGTTGGGGGTACCTAAGTATATATATATATATATATATATATATATATATATATATATATATATATATATATATATATATATATATATATATATATATATATATATATATATATATATATATATATACTAGCAAGAAAAAATGCTCCAATGGAACAAAAAAAGGTAGAATATACTGGGAACAAAGAATTATCAAGGAGGTAAAAGGAGGGGACTAGAAAAAGCTCTTATCTACAAATGTCACAAAATTTGCTAAAACTCAGAAATTTACTAAACAAAGAAAAAATGAAAGTAAGCAAATCAAAGAAAAAACCTACCTGTGCCTAAAACTGCAAGATCTGCTAAAAATCAGACTTTTTCTAAGCAACGCAAAAATATAAGTATATTCTGCGGCCTGCAGAAGAAAGCAGCTTCCTGTCGAACAAAGATAAAACATTGGGCTAGATAACTGAACCACTCACTCTGCAAAAGCAGATATCGCCATAGCTGAGAAGCGCCATGTTGCAATATTTTTCTGGGTCAAAAAATAGTAATAATGGTATGTTGGAAAAACGGCAATTTTCGACGTTTCTGATTGAATACTGGTGCATACCGCTAACCTCCCATGCCTAATGGTTATCAGTTTACATGGGCAGGAATGAAATCCGGGTGGTCTGGTGGGATAAAACGCCAGAAGAGTACTGAATGGACGCATGCATTATATAGAAATCACAGTGTTTCGTTGCGGTATCGCAAATAATCATAGGATATAACTTTTTGTAATATTTATCTAGCCACAATATCGAATAAATTAACGTTGCAAGTGATTAGCAAAAACGCAGATTTGAGATTTATTTTATAAGCTTTATATCAAGGATTGGACACCATACCTAGACGTAGGGGGTTTGGGGAGTATGCACCCCAAGGCAAATTACCAAACAAGAAAATGCAAATACCCAACGATTCTTCCAGAACTCAATTTTTTAAATCTTTCTGCTCTTTTTGGGTTTTTTTGGTAGGTACTAATAGATAGAGCTCGACAAGAAAGGTTCAAAAATGGTGTTTTCTACGCCATAGCACTATTTTTAAGGCCAATATTCCAATTTTAAAAACCCCCTCAGAATTTTGGAACCGCCCACTGTATGGTGGACAATATGAGAAGGTTCACCTATTTTTTTTTAGAGAGGCCGCAGAATATACTTCGATTTTTGCGTTGCTTAGAAAAAGTCTGATTTTTAGCAGATCTTGCAGTTTTAGGCACAGGTAGGTTTTTTTCTTTCATTTACTTACTCTCATTTTTTCTTTGTTTAGGAAATTTCTGAGTTTTATCAAATTTTGTGACATTTGTAGATAGGAGCTTCATCGGAGCATTTTCTTTGCTAGTATATATATATATATATATATATATATATATATATATATATATATATATATATATATAATATATATATATATATATATATATATAATATATATATATATATATATATATATATATATATATATATATATATATATATATATATATATATATATATATATATATATATATATATATATATATATATATATATATATATATATATATATATATATATATATATATATATATATATATATATATATATATATATATATATATATATATATATATATATATATATATATATATATATATATATATATATATATATATATATATATATATATATATATATATATTTTATATATATATATATATATATATATATATTATATATATATATATATATATATATATATATATATATATATATATATATATATATATATATATATATATAATGTCTCAAAACTCTACCAAAGAATTTCCAAATTCAACAAAGCTAATTTGACAGTTTACAAAATAATTTCCGAATTTTTGAAACTGTCTTAAAAATTTTTAAAACTGCTTTGAAACTACACAAAATAACCTCAAAATTTTACACAACTGGTTTGAAACTTTACAGAACTGTTTTGAAACTTCACAAAATAATTTCCAAGCATTACCAAATATGTCTCTTGTTTTTTCATTAATCCATATTTTTGTTTTATTGTGTCATAATCTAATTGAGTATTATGCAAGTTTTCAGTGTGTTCATACAAACGATTGGCAGTCTAAAGGGTGATCATCTAGCTTTAGGCTGAAGGAGATTTGTGAGAGACTGCAGACTTTTTGTAACCTTCTTCAGAAATGAATCCACATTTTCTTCACTAAGGGTTGCAAAATGTTGCCTATAGTAGTCTTGCTGCGCGATTCTATCGCGTTTGTTATATGCCCTGAATTTCCAGCTCAGCGATTCAAAAGATTCGTGTTGTAGCATACCTACAGTAACCCTATAAACCATATTTTGCATACATTATTTTTGACTCATGTAAATCTAGTTTGTTGAATTTCAGCTTCATTCGACTCTGGTTTGTGAGAAATAGAAAATGCAGAATTCTACAGTGTACCCATAGTAAGACTATGTGTACACAATTTGTACCTTGTGTATATGCTGTTTCTCATATTTGAGCTAAATTTGACAATTGCTTAGGGGGATACAGCTATTCTGCAATTCTACAGTAATACTGCAGTAATCCGAATGTAGAGATTCTTTCGACTGTGTTCACTTTCTATCAAAGCTAAGCGAACACCCCTACTCCAACAAGGTACTCCTACTGCATGTACTGTAGTATGTATCTATGTTGAGCAGAATATAGTTGAGGATGGCAACAGTATGACTTTTGTTTGTTATTTGCAAGTTCAAAAAGAAATACATTATACCTATACTTGAGGTTGACATGGTGTGACATCACTGGCCGATGCCACCTCTCCCTGGAGAGCAACACATGGTATACTGCTTATGCTTCATCACATGACTATGGTTAAACGCATCCTATGCTTAAGCACTGGCTACACTTTGTGTTGCGCTCCAGGAAGATATGCTCAAGTGTTTTGGACCTTCTAAGTTAAGGAAGCCAAAAATTGTCAGAATCGAAAGAAGCATACCATGGCCAATCTGCATGGGCTTCAGCCAGTCTCGTAGGTCAAGAATTTATCTTTTGGGTCAAAATAATCATAGAAACTGGTATAAGGATTACCCTTTATTACACTGTTTCTGGTCAATTGAAGCTGTTTTAAAGAAACTTTCAAATTTTCATCCATTTCTGGCCTTCATTTTGTGTCATTTTTCCGTGAGAATTTCGCATTTTATATTTTACAGGTCTCAATCCCCAAAACCCCTCCCTGCTTCTCCCGCACGCATGTCTGATTAAAACAATACATCAGCTTAAGGGGATGAAGTAAGGAGGGCATAAGCTTCAGAAGTCGAAAAGATCTATTTGCAAAAGGTAGAAAAACTTTGATTTTTGTGTTGCACACAGAAAGTCAAATTTTTAGCTGATTCTTAGGGATTTTTTTCCGGGCATAGATGACTTTTTATCCTCCCCTTCTTTGATATTCTTAATAATCTAGAATCCCAAATATCTTTAATCGTGTCGTTCCATGCTAGATTTTTAGTTGCTAATACTGTAACTTTTTCTTAACAATATTTGAAAAATGTCATCTGAAAGATGATCATAATTATATTCGCTAATCTGTGCATGCATCTGCTCAATAGTCAAGCCACAATGTAATATTTCATTAGTGTGTGTACGCCTTTTATTGCATTATATTTTAACAGAAACACATATAACAACAAACTAAGTGTCAATTTACCGCAAATATGTACAAATTATGATCAATCCTCTTTGCTTCCTCCTTTTGCTCTGAGACTCACTTGTCATGATGATTTGATTTTTATTCAAATTTGGGGCTACCCACATAAATAATTAGTTGTAGACATCCGCCATATGAACATAATTTGAGCGCAATTCAATCTAGAAAAACTGATTTATTCAATAATCCTGATCTGGGTAGCAGATTTATGGACGCAATTTTGGCTAATTCAGATTGGATGGCAAGATGGGTGTAAAGATAGTGCTCATTAAATGTAGTATTGTAGTAAAAAGCATGACTCCGAATGTAATGGTATCACCTTGCTTGTGCCTTTGGAACACAATATGGCTTAATCTTGTGTTAAATCTGTGTATGTGCACTTAGCAAGCAGGTAATACCGTTGTACGCCCTGCTACAGCACAGGACTTAACCGCTTCCTCTTAAAAAAAATTCGATCTTTGTTGCCTCAAAAAAATGAAGAAATAAAAAACGCATCAGCAAAACATCAACAAAAAAGAAGGGTGCATCAGAAAAAAAGGGAAAAAGGTAAAAAAATGAAAAATATCAGAGCTAATATGACCAAAACTCTTGGAGCCTATAAGGCAGTTATGTGATTTTGCTTTTCTTTTTAATCATTCTTGTGATTCCGTTGCATCAGAATTTTATTAAACACTCAAGAAGCAGTAATGCAAATAGTAAAATGCAACTGATGGCTTGATGCAAAATAGTGGCATAGATGGTCATCTGAATTTAGAGAGAATTGAAATTTTGGAGTAAAATATCTCTACAACAACGACTATCCTCATCCTCCTTAGCTATGCCACTAATGCGAAATTGTGCTATTTAAGTCAACCCATTCTGAATTCCTTTATATTTTTCAGATGTCATGACCTTAAAGTAAGGCGATGGAAAATCGTAAGTTTGCTGCAAAGGTAAGACAATTGTATGAACGCTTTTAATTTGGTCTAAGGGGAGCCGCTCAAATCTCATATCATTTCAGCGTACTGAAGGGAGCAGACCCATTTCTGGTGCTTTGCATCATTTAAGCGTAGGGCTCATATCAGTCCAGTGCTATTGGCCTGAATGCTCTCCAAAGTTGCCAAAAAACAGGACTCAGCGTTAGTACACATTAGCGTGGGGCCTAACCCTGGCTTAGTCAGGCTCTGACACTTTTGGCCTATCCACCCATCATTTTGTTCAATGAGAAATTAGCCTATCTTCCATCAACCTCCAGGTTCTCTCCCCAAGTTTCATCATTGCTTATTCTTCCCATACCCTCAGGTTCTTTATTTTGCTTTTTAGCGTTATTATTCATAACCATACTTTACAGGTCTATGTTTTATCCTAAAGAATTGCCTATTCTTAAACACACCCTTCATGTTCCTTCTCCTACCCTAAGCATTGTCTATTCCTAACCATACCCTCCAGGCTGCCTCTATTTACTACGTTTGACTTATCCTGACCCTCCTCAGAATTTTCCTGTCGCACATGCATGGTGCGGAAACCCCTATGCTTGTGTGATTTTCACCCAAACTCACTATGTTCATATCTGGTCCTGACCTTACCCTCTCCTATAGTCCGTTCCATTTGACACTGAGGTTTCTGAGAATAATTTAAATGCCTACAAATGTGCTCTAAATTAATGCTGTATTTGTAATATTGTACAGTATATTGAGTTATGGTAAGATGTTTGCAATTGAAAAGAGCATTACTGTATGAAAGTTTCAAACCACTTTTTGGCTGAATTCATATTTACGAAATTTAGTTCAAAACCGCAAAGCTGAATGAAATGAACACTAGTTACTTGCCTATGTGCATGTAAATGTATAAATTTTAGGGTGATTCTGGTGGCGGACAGGTGTGTACTGAGAAAGAAGACTGTGTACGTCAGTACTGATGGGCTTAATAAAGGGTCGAAGAATCGATGAATATCAATTCTATAAATTTAGTCATAAAATCACTATTATTATTCTTGTGCAGGTTTTTGATCAGAATTCGTTGGTTGGGTGAATAAAAAGTTGATTATGTAGTCAGTGATAAAGCGTTGACTTGTTCGACCGGCTGGTATTAAAATAGCAAAATGCCTATATGAATAATAATGCTTTGATAACTGTCAAAATACCCTTGAATCAACTAAATACATACATTTATATTTTAAACTCCTTAAATTTTGGCCTAACTTTTCATACTGATCGTTAGGTCTGAAAATTATTTCTACTAAATTTCGCGTTTAGTCATGCATCTGTTCACGTTTTTTCTGCATTTAGCTTGACATTTTTTACGAAAATACTCATTCAGACGAGGAGCGAATTTTTAAAATAGAATTTTTGGTCAGGCAATAAGCATATGACACAGAAAGCCGTACCAGCATATGTTAAACTCGCTCTGCTTTATATACTCTGACACTAAATTTCGTTTTGTGCGATTTTTAAAGCTGTGTGAAATATGTATGTCATTCTTCACGAAAATTATTTTTAGAAGATTAATAATTTTAAAAAAATCGCTGTGGCTTCTCTCTATCTCTCTACACTGTATAAATTATTCTTTCCAGGCAAATAGTTGTACAAAAAAGGAGTAAATTATAACAAACTTTTACTTTCTAGATTCAGAATTTTTCGAGCTTTCATACAGTACCTTTTTGTATTAGAACAGAGGAAACACAATTTACATGCTGAAAACGTCGAAAAATTTGTAAAAGGTCGGACAAAATTAAAGATTTCAACCCGAATTAGAGATTTTTAGAGATTGCAGGAAGAACCACTAAGTGTTATAAAAATGCGAAACGTATGCAAAACGTAAACTTTTCAGATAAAAATTTCTTTAAAACGCTACTATTTCGCTAGGTTCAATGCTCAAATCCTAAATCATTCCAGACTTATTAGCGTTTTAAGACCCTGATTTGCACATTTTTAAAATAATACTGTAGGAATAGGGTTTCTGAATATTACTATTGAGTGATCCAACAGAATTAGTTGTTCTATAGCAAGATAGATACAGATAAAGACAGGGATATATCTACCATAATCTTTCGTCTTGTGAATGATTCTTATCTTTGACAACACTAATTTCAGCTCAAGACCAGGAGTGGATTTAAGGATGGCGGAGGGGGCGGCCGCCCCCTTCTATTAGCCTAAAATAGTGCGCAAAATTAAGGATTTTTGAGCGATTTTTAACGATTTTTGATTAAAATGATTTATTTTTTCGCCCGAGTCATGGTTCCGCCCTCATTAGGGATACCGCCCCCGGAGCAAAATCCTGGATTCGTCAATTCTTGAGACAAGTCGATTTCACTACCCAGTTTTTTGGTTGTGTGTTTGCAAAAGCAGAAAACTCTTTTTCTTTAGCTTTTACGAAACTACTAGAATGCCGATATTAGCTCTGGAGCGCGTAGATTAAAATAAAAAATGAAGAGATCAAAAGCAATTAAAAGAAAAATCAAAATATACACGAAAACGAATAAATTCTGTCCAACTTGCACAATATCAAATGCTCTGCTCAGATGCACGTCACTGATCTGCTTTGGCATTGGGTGTGGTCAAATTAAGCGTACCTATCATCAGTCAAAAAGCTTTTTTGATCCATGGTCTTCGTCACACATAAACGCAGAATTTAGTAACTAAAAACTATGTCAAACCACAGTGTTTGATCGATATTAAGCAATTCTACAGAAAAGTTTTGATTTTCTTCTCGTTGGGTCTGAATTTTCTTCCTTTTTATTGAAATTTTCAATTTTCTCAGTCAACCCCACTTATCCTCATATTCAGGTCTGTGATATACCTATCTAAATCCAATCACTTATGTTTTTTCAATTAGGTGGGTTACCCATTTTATTTCAGCGGTAAACTTAATACAAGTAATCAAGCGCTGGATCAGCTTTAGACAGATGTGTACATAGTGGTATAAGCTTTCAGAAAACTAACGGTAGACGTTTATAAAATAAACAAGCTGCAAATGATGATCGCTTTACAAACTTTTGATTTAAAGCTGCTCTCTGTCAATCGATTCACATGACCTTATCTAAATAGATACCTACATAAAAAACAGTCGCTCACCTTTTTTCAATCCTTCGTTCTCTATTCAACTCTAAGACAATGAGTAATAATAATTAATTATTAGGATACCTTGTTAATCGTTTAGGTAAACATTTCGAAATAATTCATGATATTTTTTACATCCAAACATTTTTATCATCAGTAAGAAATCTTATTTGATTCACGGTCTTCTTCATACATAAATGCTCTAGTAGCATGAAAACTTTTTTAAACCACAGTGTTTCATCGATTTAAAGCAATTCTACAGAAAAATTTTGATTTTTCTCTCGTAAGGTCTGTATTTTTCTTTCTTTTTAATGGAATTTTTAATTTTCTCAGTTAACTTCATATCTCCTCATATTCCTGATCTTTGTTAATCCCGCGTGAATTCGAGCACTTCTGTTTTTGCTATCAGTCAGGTCACCCATTTTATTTCAGCAGTAATCTCAATATAAGCAAGGGAACTCTAGATTAGTTAGACAGACATGAACATAGTTGTATGAGTGTTCTGCAAACTAAGAGTGGACGTTTATAAAAAAACTAAATGAAAACTTTTATTGAGTGATGATAATAATGCTATTGCTCTAAATGTGTGATACTGCAAATCATGTTTGCTTTTTCGAAGTTCCAATTTAAAGCTGCTCTCTGTCGATCGATTCACATGGCTTTATCTGTATAGATATATAAAAAACAGTCGCTCTTGCAAGTCACCTTTTTCATTCTTTCCTTCTCCGATTCAACGCTAAAACAACGAGTATTAATTATTAATAATTATGATGCCTTCTTAATAAATTATGTAGAGATTTTGGAATAATTCATAATGTTCTTTATATTTAAATTTTTTGTATGGTCTTTAATATTTCGTAAGTTACTTCTGAAATAACCATGTGTCTTAAATTAAACTATAGTTTGTTTTATTACAAACGGATCGTTTTTGCTGAAAGTTAATTACTGTTAGTTTTTTAATGCACTAATGGCTTCTAAAATTATGTCCTAATGGCTGCTTGTTGCTTTGATCCCTTCTTATCGATGTTTGAGGTGCTTTTCTCAAAATGTGGCACATCAGACAAACTGTAGCATCAGCCCGTAATGTAAAGTAACATGCCACGGTATTAAGCTGTAAAACAAAAATGTCCTATTTGGAATGAAACAGACTATATATGCAGAACTTGATAAACGTCCGAATCATTTAATATTGTGTTCGCGGCCGCCTGAAATATCCATTTTATAAACTTTTGGAATGTTGTGGTCTTTTGTAAGCAAAGATGAGTGTATGTGCTTGGGGTATGTGAGATATTCTCGAAAGCCAAAAATCCTGGAATTTTATTATCGTATTTGCCTCCTTGATAAATTATACAGGGATTTCCTGAATTTTGAATATTTATGACCTCTTTTGAATTCATCGATTCAAGCAATACCCATGTATGACTTTATACTTTTTACAACCTTTAGATTTGTTAATCAGAAGCAATTGAGTGTTTGTTTGAGATTATTATTTATCACATGCAGAAACGTTTTGCGATTTCGCATTCTTTACAAGATCCGTGTGAAGCAACAAAAACGATCAAAAAATTCTTTTGGTCAAAAATTTAATAATTTAGTTATAAAATAAAGGGCCAGAGTGCTATAATCTTTACGATTTTGTAAATTTTATAAAACAGACAAATGATGATTGTCTATTTTCTTTTATATCCACTTTTTGTTTTGAGTATATGCACTGAATTTTACCACATATTTGCTGCAATGATATTCTGAAGCACACTGTGTAGAACCCATAATTTGGTGCTGTACCAATTTTTTGATCTTTAATGTGGTTCAGAATATTGAGAAAACGTCGAAAAACACATTTTTAACATTCAGCTAGTGTTTTTTTGCACCAAATTGCATCAAAATGTGGTACTTTGAACCAAATGCACTAAATTAGTGCACTTGCTAAAAATTTTACCAAAATGGATGAAAATCATGATCAAACTCTCATAGATGATTTAGAAAACGAGCGGTTAAAGCGTGGTTGAGTAAACGAAGCCTGCTTGTAGTTTTCCATTGACTTGTGAAATTTGGCTGCTGCTCCTCAAACAAGCTTCAAAAGTTTTTGCGATATAGCATTTCGCGGATCACATTGTAGTGTGTCTCTCTGGATCCAGATAAATATCGGGTTCAGATATTCTGGCAGATCCAGACCAAGATCAGATAATCAGATGAAAAAATAACCAGATCCGAATGCAGATCGTTTTGCCAGATCAAAATTCAAAAAGATCCAGATACAGATTCAGATCCAGATGAGAATATTTTTTGTGTAGAGCCCCTCAGTGGGGTCTAGGGCAGAGCCGAGAAAAATTTGCATTTTAGAGCTGTTACAAAAAAATGATAACAGTAAAAATTGTCTAAAAAGTAAAAGCTCACAAGTTTTAGACTTCTACCAATTGGCAACAGTCAACCAGAAGACAGTGTAGTCTGCTTTTTATAACAACGACATTAATCTAAATTACGAATGCAATCTTTTTTAAACACAAACGATAAATTACTTAACAACACAAAATGCAATACTATTAGAAAACCTGCTTAATTTCTATTTAACAAGGAAAAACGCCGTTAAAATTCATCAAAAATGACAGATGCACCTCACCTAATACAACCATACATGTACGGCATTCAAATTCTGGGGGGGGTTAACTTTAAATTTTGTCACACATTAAAAAAAGCGATAAAAATAGCCCATGGTCCCTAAAAACATTCTTTTTAGATATTTCTCGATGTCGCGCATCCACTGACACAACTTTTTTAACTTTATTTCCAAAAAATTCTAAAATTCTCCCATTTATAGGAAAAAGTCTATCAAAGGTCAATTCTAATGATCGTTTCTGTGAAAAATACAACCTTCAATACATTGTTATCACTTGGGTTACTTTTTCTGCAGAGCTTTAAAATTTTTCTGAAACCAAAAAATTATGGGGGTCAGTGGCACTTTTTGGTCATTTTTGGGGAAGCCAGCTCAACACGGATCTGGGGGAAGGGGGGGTTAAAACCCCCAGCAGACTCCCCACCTCACGTGCCTGTTAGGCTACAACATTCTTTTTAGATATTTCTCGATGTCGCGCATCCACTGACACAGAAAAAAAAACAGAAAGAATACCATCGCGCCAAAATAACTTTTACATCTGTTTATTCAGATATGAATTGACTAAACAAATCCAGATCCAGACAAGGATCGGGTTCTGATTTTCTGGCAGATCCAGATCCAAATCAGATAATCAGATCAGAAAATACCCAGATCCAGATCCAGATCATCTTTATCTTCATCTGAATCTGGATAGAAAGATCAGATCCAGATGGTCATTCACATCCTTACATGAAAAGCATGTATTTGTGTGCAAATAATAAGCAGTCGGCACTATGAGTCTTCTCCACTTTTACCCTCGCATTCCCATGTGTTTTTTTAAAGTCAAAGGTTCCCGTGCTAGGACACCGTCCAAGCCTGGTTAAAATGTACTTAGTCTAACTCAAAATAGCAAATATTACTATCATTTTGTGCGCTTTTTTATGCTCTTTTCGAATATGTTCATCATTTTTTGCTTAAGTAACTTTGCAAGAAGGTATAATTGAAAAACCGCTACCATACGAGTAGTTATACATGTTACCCTGGATGTAACGTTATAACATAGCCCAGGTTATAAGATAGGCAGCTCTTGAATAAAGCATAGGCAATATAGCCAACACGTCACAACGCGGTACCTGAGTTGATAAGACCGAGAGTAGGAGCCACGGGGTCAGGGAGCAGCCTTGGGGAGCAGCCCTAGCAAAGGGAGCGGGTCAGGGATGGGGTAACCCCAGGGAGTGGTCTTGGAGCAAGGAGCAGCCCTAGCGAATGGAGCGGGTCAGGGAGCAGCTGTGGGGAATAGGAGAGGGAGTGGTCTTGGCGGTAGGGAGCAACCACGGGGTCACAGAACAGCCTTAGGGAGCAGCCATGGGGTGCAGCCTTAGGGGATGCCCCCCATCCCGCGCACCTAGAAGACCGACCAGTGCCAGAAGACCGACCAATGGCAGTATATTTTTGTTTTACTAATTTAGTTTTTTTTGGCCGAAAGCTGATGTACACTTTCCGTTGCACGCTACACTTAACTTTACACTACTTTTCATTTTTTGGTAAAAAAAAGTTACAAATAGCCTAAGTAGGAAATGATTTTAGAGTAAGTGTATGCCAGGCTAATCAGTGTAGTGAATGTAAACTATATATTTTATTATACATTTTTCATCAAAAATAGCGTAAAAGTTTTGCTTTGATGTTCTGCAGATAGGGCGCGCAAGCAGTACACATTTTCACTAATTACTTTTATAAACGTGTGAGAGAAAATCTATATTTATAGTCTAGGTCCATGGCCTGCTGCGCTTGTAATCACTCAGGTGGTGAGCAGGGAGGCCGTCACTCTGGACTAAAAGTTCAAGACCCAATGTTCAAGCCGTTTTTCTCCGAAAATGCTTTAATTTTTGGTTCGTTTTTTACAGATGGTGAAAAGAATGGTGATTTAATTGGACGGAGCATAATTGTACAGTCGTAACAAGCGTTCACTTTCAGCCAGTTTCGAAACTTTTACAGTACTGCGCGCCAAAATATCGAAATGTAACAAATTCGTTATAATGTACAGTCCGTAGTAAGTCATTGAAAAACAATCTGAAATTGGACATGCATAAATCGTAAATTGAACGAACAAAAATTGAATTTCAAGTGCGAATTTTTAAAATTCTCAACAATTTCCCAAAAAATAATTCGCCGAATGTCCTCATTCGTTTCATAAGCAAATTCGACAGTCAGTTCAGTTATTCGTTCCATCGAGCGCAAAATATGAGTCATTAGTCCAGGGTAATTGCCATTCGACCGGATTCCTTTCAAAATCAGATGACGGGGGTCAAAAGATGGGGCGCAGTCTTCAAGTTCATTTAGAGTTCCGTGAAAAATCAGTTCTTTTTATTGGGAAATGGTCGCAGCCGGTTAAGCGGATATTGTTGATATTGTGGAGCCACAGGCCTTTATTTTCAGGGCACCTGTCCAGAAAGCGGAGCACAATACGGGCGTGGTCGATAAAGACGATTGATCCGGCTTTAATAAGAATGTACAAAATAAATTTTCAGAAAGAATAAAAACAATAATAATAATAATAATAAAAATAATAATAATAATAATAATAATAATAAAAATAATAATAATAATAATAATAATAATAATATAATAATAATAATAATAATAATAATAGTAATAATAATAATAATAATAATAATAATAATAATAATAATAATAATAATAATAATAATAATAACTTAACATTCAATGTAATGTACGAGTGATCTACTGAAATTACCCTAAACAAAAGTCGAAATTTATCTTTTTGTTATATAAATGGTCAAAAATTTTCCAGAAAATGTCATTTTTTGTAAACTCCAACTAGACCTCTCTTAACTCACATTCAGGTTTTAGCGTTCCAGGATTAATCTCCTACAGCAGCTGTAAGATTCGATCGTTGTTTCGCCATTTATTCGGACAGACGGTCAATTCAACGACCTTTATACTCGTCAAATGGGCGAGCGTCCATTTGGGGGCGTTGGCAATTTGCTACTACGATTTCCGGCGCAACTGTAACGGGCACACTCAGGCCTTTCAGGTGAAGCATGACGTTTGGGGCGACTGGCCATTGTTGGGCGGCAATTAGTATGGACCATTGAGGGCATAATAGCTTCGATTTTCTGGGATTGTCATCTCATTTTGCACTCCCATACGGTTTCTTTTCCTCATCGACATAGGGTCGTTTGTTTAATTCTTTAAGCTCTTCTATTTTTATATTTTACTGTTTCTTCAAATTCTAAAACCTATTTCAGATCGAGTCTTCCCACGGACGTCTGCAAATCAAGAAAGCAACGTTGCAATGATTCGTGATTGTTACTGTATAACATTGTACGATTTAAAGTGTTTGATTTATACTTTACGCAAAAAGTAGTGTAAAGTTGAGTGTAGCGTGCAATGGGTGAGCAAATTGGAAAGTCATGTAAAAAATAATCTTAAGCGATGTAAAAAAACGAAAAAATTCGACGGTAAGCGTAAAATGAAAAGATTTTGCGGGTATACCCCCTTCTTCAGGGTTCAAATTAAAAAGCAGAATCTGGTGACCTTCATGTAAAAAATCGTCAAAAGATATTCCAGTGTCCGAGTCCGTGTAAAGTTTTTGAACTATTCTTAGCGAGTTTAGATACAGATCAATAAGAGATTCGTTGGGGTATAGGGCAGGGGTGGAAACAAACGTCCATTAACCTGTATTTCAGCACTGATACATTTTCTTAGTGATAACAAAAATGGATTTGCTGCATAAGAGCCTAAAACAGAAGATGACCTTACTAGCATTATAATAATCAAGCGGGGTATTTGACCACTATTTAAAAAAAATTAGATAAATAGGTTTGAGCAAGTGCTAGTTGCGTACTCCTTACTGTAGCGCGATTGATAGGGTACAATGCAGGTTTTCGTTGTAGGGAACGCTCTATACCTAAAATTGCACTACTAGATATATACATGCGCCTGACTTTCAGCATAATTTTTGTAATTATTATTTTTTCACTAGGTGTTGCTGCCCCTGAAAGCAAGTGAAACGATGTAGGAGTGGGCACTAAAGTTAAGGAAATTTCACACCCGGAATAATTAATTTCGATTGCAGTAAAAAATCACAGTGTATTCGCCCCGCCATTTCAACAACATTGTTTTCTGCGAATTTGGCTACACGTTTAACGAATGTTGGGTTACTTCCTGCTACAGTAGCATTAAACATACCCGATTGCTCCTTGTAAAACATTTGTGGTATACCTACTGCCCCATTTTTAGCAGCTGAGGAGTATGTGAAATTTGTTTCTATATAAGCCCTATACGGATACGTGTTAGTTGCTTGACTAACTATCACGTTATCCACTTTTAATACAATATCACGAAAAAGTGCATGCAATGTCAAGTTGACGGGTGCTACGCGGGCTGCTTTATCTAATTTTGATCCATCCGCTTTAACTACTTTTGCACGGATTTTTAATAAAAAGTTGGGGTCCGTAAGCTGTGTCCACAATTCGGGAATATCAAACCTATAGGGGCCGTATGATAGAATGCCGAATAGTGCTATTCCAGGATGAAAAAGTGGGATAAGAGGGGCGGAATAAAATATTTCGGTATTACAGAAAGCGGAATAAACAGTGATATTCCAGGAATAAAGTTGGTATGACAGAACGCAGAATAGCGCCATTCCGGGCGCTAACCTCTGGATAAAACGGCGGAATAAAAATAAGCGGTATGACAGAAGGCGGAATAAGTTATCCCTGGGAATAAAAACAGCCGCTTTTACTCCGCCATTTTATACCTGGTCAGAGCAGGTATAAGTCAGCAGAATAGTAGTAAAAATTGTTTCTAATGCGGTCTTTAAGGGTGTAAAATGTGTCGAAAAATTTTAGTAAGATAGTTAATCAATTCCTCTTTATCCAGAAATTCAATATTGTTGTTCTAGCTTGTATTTACGATCAAAAAGATGCAGAAATTTTTTTAGTGCGTTTGCTCCACGATTGCAGCTCGTCTAGCTGAACTCTTGGTAAAGAGATTTTAAAATTTTTCGATCATGCATTACTAAATACGCCGAGTGGAGTGATTTAAAAAATTAATGCAGCAAGTAGTAAGTATAATCAACAAGTTGACAGAAATATTCACCATGAGTACACAAAAAAGTAGTTTTCCATGCATAAACTATGATAATTTTTTTGATCTCGATGGTAATGGTTTATTTTTATTTTTGTTTCCGTAGAAGCAAGCAAGCGCCTTCATTCAACCAAATTACAAAAAATTTGTTGGTAACATTCAGAAGTCTCCGAGTCAATTCCATGCATCAATGCACAAGTTACACACGCGCTACACATAACATTGTATTTACGTCCTATGATTTCAAATGAATAACGTGACGTGATTACAGTATGCAGTATGCGTTAGACGGGCAATCTATACACAAAACCAATGGAATGCATAGCTTAACTTCTGGGATAGATTCACTTATCTCAGGAATAGCTATTCCTCGCGTATTTCGCGTTCTGTAATACCAAATTTTCTTATTCCTGGGATAGCTTATTCCGTCCCTTAACCCAGGAATAGCTATCATGAGAATAAGTTTTATTACGAGAATAGCTATTCCCGGAATAGGGCTTACCCCAGGAATAACTTATTCCGCTTTCTGTCATACGGCCTAGGATAATACTCAACTTCATTTTCAGCTACAATAGAAACGGCCTGTTTTTCAACAATTTCTGCCTTATTTTTCGACATATTTAGAATTTCTCAATGCAAATAGATGATGCAATTTTTTAGATCTACTTTGCCTATTTATAGACTTTTTACATTGTCGTTTCTTTTTCTTATTTATAAACTTTTTCTTCCCTCCACCTACACTTGGGGGTCTTTTTGCCTTTTGTTTTCTGTACCGTCTTACAGTAACTGGTGCTTTTTGGGGTTCGGCAGTAGTCATCATCATGATTCCTGATGGCTGACGTGCAGAAAAAGGTTGAATAGACATTTTTACAATATCGCAGATCTTTTAAAGTGCAACTGTAGAATGATTGGATCCGACAGCAAAAAACTATAGTTGTCTGTATTTTTTATTGCTATAGATATCGATGATACGTAGCTTTGAAGTACTTTATAATCGGATACATTTTCATATTTATAGCTTACGAGATGCGGCGTTGGCTGGAAGACATCCACGCAGATTATTTGAGAACAGTACGCGCTGGGTACAACAAGATCAGATTCGACCAAAAAGACGGGATTGATCCAAACACGACGCTCACCCCTGACGACAAAGTTTTTAGTGGGGAACACATTTGGGTAAATTGTGTCTATATTTAAACCTAATAATTCTGTCAAGTAAGGCAAATTTATTTGTACTTGAGTGTTTTTAATATTCAGAACTGCGTAATTATCATGTGTAATACTCAGGTGAACGTCATTCCGAATACTTTCTGGTAATGCCTGATTAAACATATGTACCAAATCTGCAATGCTAGATGGAAAATTTTTCGGTTCAATATCAAATTTTTTCATAATCATTTTTTTGTCAGGTTTATCAGGCGAAAGATAACTGACAGAATTTTGGGTCATAAAAGGTGATTTTAGAATAATTTGTTTTACACCCATTTCCCATTCGCCCGTAAATTCTAGGGGCTTTTTCAGCTGGAGAGTATACGTTCCATTGTTTTTCATAGCCTTTGTAGATTCGAAAAATAGATAAAAGTCGCCAGGACCTGTTCTGAAATCATCCATTTTGATTGTTACAACGTATGTATGACTTTATATTTATAACTTTACAACGTTTGACACCCATGAATCAAATTTAGGAGGGTAACCACGCCACCGCACTAAATAATCAGTCTTTCCTGCCCGCTTTCTCGTTTTTAATATTTTCTCAATAATAAACACATCTTTAGCAGACGTATCAATTTTCTGCATTTCAGTTTCATAGAAAATACCCTCCAATTTTTGGCCCATCATGATCTTCTAGCATGTAAACAGGGGGAGTGCGTGCAAATCTTTCTTTTACAACAAAATATTCTTCAGTCCAGTTTGGCCAAAATCCTTTTTCGAACGTGCGTTTCACTTTACTTATTCGCACTTTGTCGCCTATATTAAATTTAAACTGTACGGGCTCGCCGCGAGGCTCTATCCTAAACGCTTTATTCAAAATTTCGCGCTCGTTTTCATTTACGTTTGATGGAGCCACACCAATAGTTCTATGAACAGAATTATTGTAATTTTTCACGAGTTTATCTATGATATCAATATACCTATATGTATTATTACGTGTAAAGAAACGCCACATTTTTTCTTTCAAAGTTCTATTGAAACGTTCAACAACACTTGCTTTCATTTTGCTTTTTGTCGTAAAGAAATTCACATCTTCCGATTTCAGAAAACGTTGAAATTCCTTGTTTACAAATTCCTTGCCGGCGTCCGTTTGAAGTTTGTACGGTTTTCGGCCTGACGAATGTAAAATTGACTTAAATGCTTCAAGTACCTCTTTTGAATTTTTGGTCTTTAATGGTACCGACCAGGCGTATTTCGAGAAAATGTCTATACAATTCAACAAATATTTATACCCGTCATTATGATCAGCCATAGATTGCAAGTCTACCAAATCCCCCTGCCACTGCTCATCCATAGCACTCACAATAACTTTATTGCGTTTATAGTGTTTTAAAAGCGGTTTGTGCAGCAAATATGTAGGCTGTTTAGCCAACCATGCTCGTACCTGTTTGAGTTGAATGCGGGGGTCATACCTATGGGCTCGGGTGTAAAGCTGATGGGCGCCAGAGTAGCCAGTTTTTGGATCGTAATATAACTTATTTAACACCTTATTCATTTTGATGCATGCATTCTGCACCAATCATCAGTACTTATACATGTCATTGACATGACCTCTCGCTTTTTTTCTTTTTTTATTTATTCAATTCATATTTACAACACCATATTAACTTTATGCATGATCGCATTATCGTACAAATGCTCCCACATATTTTTCGCGTTAATATCAAAATTTTGCCACAATTCGTACAATGCTTCATTTTCACGATTTGCCACGCATTTTTTCAAGGTCAGCGCAAACGTCCAGAATGCTTTCCTGTCTTCAAGACGCCGTTCATCCTTAAATTCATCCTTAAGCTGCGTCCAGAAGCAGTTGCCGATCCGTTCCACCTTCTGTACAGTTATGTAGCGGGATGCCGCTTTGTCGACCAGTTTGTTCACAAAATGATGAAACGCCAATTCGCCAGGTGATGACATTTTCAGCAAATTGCAGTAGTCGTAGCAGATAAAAATAATATAGGCTCAGATAGCACATACGACTATTCATGTTCCTGCTCATATTTATAGACTTTAGTAGTTCGTTTTAGCCTTTTCTTCCTCCTTTACATGCTCCGCATAGCGCATCAGAACACGACCACCAGCTTCTTGCATAGCCCTATTAAACTCACAGCATCGTGGGCATATTTGCACCGTCGCATACCATCTGCCTCCGTTAGTTTCAAAAAAGTCGTGATCCGATGAATTTTTTTGGCAGTAGTAGCACAGGTGAATCATTAATGGGTACATGGGGCGCTCCAAGTTCCGTCCGCACAATTGGATGGGTGGCCTGATTGCCCTCCCATACGGTTTCTTCTCCTCATCGACATAAGGTTGTTTGTTTAATTCTTTAAGCTCTTCCATTTTTATATTTTACTGTTTCTTCAAATTCAATTTCCTTATTTATAGATTCGTTTATACCTATTTCAGATCGAGCCTTCCCACGGACGTCTGCAAATCAAGACAGCTCATGATTTGTGATTTTTACTGTATAACATTGTACGATTTAAAGTGTTTGATTTATACTTTATGCAAAAAGTAGTGTAAAGTTGAGTGTAGCGTGCAACGGGTGAACAAATTGGAAAGTAATGTAAAAATAATATTAAGCAATGTAAAAAACGTAAGTAAATTTGATGGTAAGCGAAAATGAAAAGTAGATGGTATATGAGTTAGTACAAATTACTCAAAATGAAAAGTAGTGTAAAGCTGGGTGTAACGGTGCAACAGAAAGCTGTACATCCGCGTTTGAGCCTGAAAAACAAAATTAGTAAAACGAAAATATGTTGTCATTGGTCGGTCTTCTGGCACTGGTCGGTCTTCCAGGGGCGCATGAGGGAGACCCCAGCCCCATGGCTCCGCTCCTTTCCTAGGGCTGCTCCCCTGTCCCAAACCCATCCCCTACGGCTGTCCCCATAACCCCACCGCTGCTCCCTGACCCGCTCTCTTTGCCAGGGCTACTCCCTGTCCCCTGGCTAGGGCTGCTCCATAAGGCTGCTCCCTTCCACGACGGCTCCTACTCTCGGTCCTATCAACACAGGTACCGCATTGGGACGTGTTGGCTATACTGCCTATGCTTTATTCAAGAGCTGCTTATCTTATAACATGGGCTATGTTATAACGTTGCGATCCAGGCTCACAGGTATAACTACTGTCATTGGCCTATTAGACATCTTATTCCTCAAATTTTATTAACATATCCGGAAACTTTCGGTGCGACATTAGCTCAAATATTAAGGTTGGTCAATCTGTAAGACTACGGTTTTGAAAAACTTCTGCAGTTGACACCATGAACAAGGACATGCAAGTAAATCACGTCATTCAGTATCCTACTACATTTAAATGCGTCCAAAGAGTCATTGAAGAATGTTTAGCGGACTTATTTCGAGACAGCAGGTCGAATAGTTGGGTGAGACATACTGTTCCATTCGATTTCACATTATTTTACTACCTAAAGATTTTCAAATATTTGTACCATTCAAAAATCATCGTATATTGTCAGAAAAGTTATAATTGCTTTTATTGACGTTCGATAGCTCTTTTTGATAAAAAATAAAATAAAGAATATTATCCTTGAAACTTTGGTGGATGTCAGTGAAAGAATGTTTTGACTTTTTCTGTTATAATGAAAATTATGAAATAGAGGTAATTTTCTTTTTTGATCATGATAATATTGCGAGTGAGCTTTAAAACGCAGTTCTAGCTTAAACACAAATCTCTCTGCTACATCTATATGGAATGCGATGATAAAAACACGTTTTAAAAATTAACGATATTTTTATAACTTAAATGTTAAGCAAGACTATACAGAAGTCTACGCCTCCACAAAAATTACATGGAACACTTTTGGGAAATCTGAGGCAATTTGAATTCAATGCAAACAGCATTAAAAAAAGCAAAACTATCTTTCACAAAAGTCACAAGTTTTTTCGCAAAATGATCATATCTGCAGTAAGACGTTTCGACTGATTCGATCGCTCACAATTTGCAATAAGCATTTTAACTTTACAAATAGGTGTGATGAGTTAGAAGTGAGACCAGAAGGTAACTTTGGGAATCTAGATCCAATAATTAAAAAATGGGGTGCTTGTTGTGTGAAGCATAAAAACCCTTTAATAGGAATAATATCGGGAAAGGTGCATAAATAATTCTTAAAATGCGGTTTGTTAGTCATACCCACACCTGTGCGTGGGAGGGGGTATGGGAGGCATGCACCCCAGCCCCACCGACAAACCAAAATACCCCTCCCCCAGAATTCAATTTTCAAAAAATTTTTTTTCGTTTTTTTGAAATTTTTGATGTAAATGGATAGTTCTTGATGAGAAACGTCGACAAATAGTGTTTTTTACGCCATACCACCATTTTTTAGGCCATTTATTTGACCTTTAAAATATCTTGCTTCCTCAAAATTTTCTTGCTGCCCACGTATGGTCATACCTATTTTTAGGCCGTTTTGGCTTAGAAGCAGCTCTGCAGCATATTATTCCTGAACCAATTGACGACATGTTTTTATTTCAAGGGGGTTTTCCTCTCGTTTAACCATTTTTGAAAACCGGTCAATAAAATACGAGAACAGGATAAGTAAGGTCAAGAAACTGTTTTGTTTGCCGATCTCGAGCGTGAAATGCAATAGTCATTTCAAATAAGAACAGGTCTTTTTTTAGCCAAGCATAATGCAAATTTGGAATAGATTCCAAAACTGACTTACAGAAGTTCGGTAACCATTCAAAATAAAAACAAATTGCTATAACATTACAGTAAAATTCTACTCGCTCTTTACACACCAGGTAGAAGTGTAAAAAAATAAAAATTAAACAAACCGCACAATATATATGTGTTCCGTTATAGCTGAAGGGGGTAACTTTTTGGAGATCCAAGTATATCATATGAACGCACTAAGCCCTTGGCACTCATAACTTGAGCCTTGCACTACCAATCATAAGAAACAGACATTAACTAACTTTGTCTGCACCTAAATTCAAAACTGATCGAATTCGGAGCAATCTCGGTATTTGTATGAAGTGTACAGATATGTTGCGAATCAAGCATTTCCATTAAATTGCCCGATAAACACAAAGCGAGTTTGAGACACAAAAGGACGAATTGTTGGAGATTGATCACTTCTCTCGTAATGTACAGCGGATCTTGAGCATGAAATCCGATAGTTGTTCCAAATAAGCATAAGTCATTTTCTTCCAGCAAAGCAAAATGCAAATTTTCGGCTTCTTTAAAAATCGATTTGAGCTTGACTGAGCTTGATTGCATGCTGATAAAATCTTGTACGTTAATCCCTTGTTTTTCCTAAATATTTGAAAAAATTTAGCATATTTATTACTAAACGCAGAAAAAAGATGTTTCGAAAAACGAACAAGGAGTCCAAGAAGCAATGATTGTTTACTCTATCCGTCTTACTCCAAGCAATGTGCCGGTATGATTTTTTTTAAATTGGAACTTAAAAACGTAAAATACGCTAGAAGATTTAGAATATAAAACTTCTAAGATTAATGAATTACTGAAAGTATATAATCAAAAAATTGTCAATTGCTCCTCGTCCTAGTAAGCGGAGCACTACAAAACTATAACAGCATTTTACAACAAACGATTGTTTTTCATGTATATAATCTCTTAGGCACACATGACCCGATTGAGTCGAGTACAACATTAGTCAAACATTTATGTAACTCGAATTGTTCGAAAAACAATACAATATAAGCGTTGATACCTAAGTTTTGAGCTTATTTTTTAAAAAGTGCCATGTTTGCCTAACATCTGT
>JAVLUZ010000676.1:347767-350267 GCA_036768485.1 Mermis nigrescens
CTTGGAATATAGTGCTAAATGAGAAAGTGTAAACTAAACTGGTATACTTTACTCTGCGCACTAAAATTCTGTACATAGCACAGCTTAGGTTTATACATCATATTCTGAAAAGTTGAACAAGATCCGACTGAAGATTCTTGAAATATGATAAAGTGTAAAGTAAACTGGTATACTGTAGTCTGCGCGCTAAAATTCTGTACATAGCACAACTAAGGTTTGTACATTATATCCTAAAAATTTGAACAAAATCCGGCTGATGATTCTTGGAATATATTGCTATACGAGAAAGTGTAAAATAAATTAGTATACTGTATGCTGCGCGCTAAAAATTTGTACATAGCCCAGCTAAGGTTTATATATCATATCCTGAAAATTTGTATGAAACCCGGCCAGTGGTTCTTGGAATACAGTGCTATACAAGAAAGTGTAAAGTAAATTAGTATACTGTAGGCTGCGCGCTGAAATTCTGTACATAGCATGACTTGCCTATGTACATCATATCCTGAAAATTTGAACAAGATCCGGCTTGTGATTCTTGGAATATAGTGCTATATGAGAAAGTGTAAAATAGATTAGTATACTGTATGCTGCGCGCTAAACTTTTGTACATAGCCCAGCTAAGGTTTATATATCATACCCTGAAAATTTGAATGAAATCCGGCTACTGGTTCTTGGAATATAGTGCTATACAAGAAAGTGTAAAGTGAACAGATATACTGTAGACTGCGCACTGAAATTTTGTGCATAGCATTCCTCGCCTATGTACATCATATCCTGAAAATCTGAACAAAATCCAAGCATTGGTTCTTGAAATATGGTGCTATATGAGGAAGTGTAAACTAAAATCGGCATACTGTAGATTACATGCTCATAACATTAAGATAACACATGCAACATAAACACACCCTACTCTGAAAATTTCAGCCCAATCCGCCCTTTATTTCTAAAGTTATAGTACTATATGAGCAAGTGTAAAGTAAATTAGTATACTGTAGGCTGCGCGCTTAAATTCTGTACATTGCACAGCTAAGATTTATATATCATATCCTAAAAATTTGTACAAAATCCGGCCATTGGTTCTTGGAATATAGTGCTATACGAGAAAGTGTGAAGTAATGCTGGTATACTGTAGTTACTCCCTCAAAATTTTTGTAATAGTTTGCTAATAGGATATTTATTCTACCCTTGAAATTTCAACCCAATCTTCCCTCTATCCCTAGAGTTACAGTACTGTATGAGAAAGTGTAAAGTAAATTGATATACTGTAGGTCGCACGCTAAAATTTTTTACATAGCACAGCAACAGTTTATATATCTTACCCTGGAAGTTTGAGCTACATCCGCCCTATAGTTCTTGAGATATAGTGCTCTATGAGAAAGTGTAAAGTAATTTGGTATACTGTAGGCTGCGCGCTGAAATTTTGTGCATAGCATGCCTCGCCTATATACATCATTTCCTGAAAATTTGAACAAAATCCGGCCATTGGTTCTTGATTTATGCAAAAGTGTAAACTAATGCTTATATATTGTAGTTTGCGCGCTAAAATTTTGTACATAGCATACCTAACATATACTTGACATACTCTGAAAATTTGAGCCTGATCCGAGTGCTGGTTCTTGACTTACGCCTCTTCAAAAATAACCCCCGGGTTAATAACCCCCGGGTAATAACACCCGGGGTTACCCATGGAAATTCCCTCTCCCTGGCCCTGGCCCCGTGGCCCTGGGCTGGTGCGCGCCCCCTCCCCGGGCAGGTCCCTATGCCATAGCACAGCCTATGCTAAAGCATTGCTCCCTGAGAAAAACCAGGGAGCAGATTCTGAGCCCCTCCGCCTATGCTATATATAACACAGGCTATGTTATAACGATGCGGACTAGGGACACACGCCTAACTACTCACGGTAATGCGAATTGCGTTTATTTGCATCTAAATTCAGCCTTTTCGGGAGGTATAAAGTCAAAAATTGTGCGGCTTTATTTGTATTTTTGTCTTGTTTTTATTTGCAATTTCTACAATTATGAGTCTAGTCATCATCACATGTCAAAAATGTTCCAGTTATGCCGATTAGGCGCGTTTGTTTACACTGAACAGAGGTGTAAAATCATTAACATATAATATTTATTTGTTCTCAGACCATTGTGAAGATTCAATTTTTCTATTAATATCGATTGTAAATTTAGAATAGTATCAAAATAACGAATGCAAATGAAATTTCCTCACACTCGAAGGTTGTGAAAAGTTTACACTGAATTTTTAAGTTCAGTTCTAGAAGAATAAATAAGCTTCATTTCTTTTAAAATTTTCTGATTAACGTAAGAATTACAAATCTGACTGTTAGTTTTTTCTGCACCTAGTACTAGTTCCAACTTTACACTATTCATTTATTGTTAATATGCAAAGTTTACATTACAAATTGATTTTACTTCCAGAGCGTTCCAAAACGTAGATTTTTTCAAAATGTGTTCTATAATGTCAGGATTACGAATCTGACTTTATGTTT
>JAVLUZ010000676.1:355267-427767 GCA_036768485.1 Mermis nigrescens
AATAACTAAGATAACACCTTTCTAGTGCACATCTGATAGACTTTATATAGAACATTTTGTCACAATGATGTTTTGTCATCATGAATTATTTTATCTGGGGATGCTTTGCTGGATTCACTCATTATTCTTTCCTCTCCCCTTAATTTTCATGATAAATTTTGCACATGCATCTTAAGTGCCAAGCCAAGCCACAATTGATTGTCTTTGTTACATCGTTTATCCGGACTTGTTTACTGAATCATTAGTCATTTCTTTAATTTTAAGTATTTACAGTAAACGGAAAACTTCATATTTTCGTTTTGCTAACCGAAGACATTTATATTTTTTCATTGTTTTTCATTTCTAACTTGTTGGCAGATTTTTATTGATTTTTGAATGCACAGGTAACTTTTTTGCTTCCCTGCTTGCCTATCAAGAATTATAATCATAGATAGCGCGTTAACGTCTACCTCTAATATACTTGGGTACCCCAACATATGCCTACCCCCTTACAGCTATAATGGGACATTTCTGTATCGTATGGTTATTTTATTGATAGATGATAAAAAAATGCGCTGCCCGTTTTTTGTATGTTTTAAAACAATGCTCAGTGTGGAAAGAGCGCATAAACTTTTACTGTAATAATACAACATATAGTTTCTTAAAATTTTGGCGAGTTCACGAATTTTCAAGCTCAGTTTTGCATTCTGCTTAGTCTGGCTTGTTTTAAATGATGACATTGATTAAGGTACGAGTAGATGGCATTTTTTATTTATTTTTTTGAAAAGTCTGCTAACAACTCCGCTTATGGGTCCCCAAAATTTGTTCCAGCAGAAATGTACCACGGTCAAGAGCTACTTTCGGCTTGCCAGAAAATTTTCGTACACCCAACACGGAGTTAGATCAAGGGGTTTACATTTTACACTCTAGTGGGTATTTTAATAAACAGATTTTGTCTAAGATTTCTCTGCCAATTTTTTCCGCTTATGAGCCGGGATAAATCGATTAAATAGAAATTAAGTACCTTCTAAGAGCTACACGTCGCAGCAGACCGCGTTTAAAAAACTCATTATTGAGTTACTTATATAGCTGGAAAGTTCGAAATCAGGTGTAGAATGGCGAAAAATACACCTTTTTTCCGCTGTTTTGACTGGCAGATATCTCAAATATTCTGAGGAACAGAAGTTCTCTACATGCAAACTTACCACGATTGAAAACCAAATTTTTTGCACTCAATGGGATGTTAGCTTCAAATTTGTAAAGTTCACAGTGTGTTGAATGGTGGAAAATATGTTTTTGTCCATTTTTATATTCACCACTTTCTCTGTTTAGAAGTCGGGATAGATCGAATAGAATAAAAATAAATTGTTTTCTAAGAAGCAAACTTCACAGCAAATTGTGTTTGTTTTCTTCAATATTTAGCATTTTAGGGAGGTGTTATGTCAAAATTCGATTGTGTTAAACGTGTGGTGTAATGCGATCTACATATAATTTTCATTTGTCTTCAGGCCATTGTAAGGACTAAACTTTTTCTGAATGTAGATCGTAATATCAGAGTTATATCAGAATTACGAATCCGACTAAAACCTTCTTTACACTGTGTGGTTATGTAAAGTTTACACTGCAAAACAACTTTGGTTTTAGAGCCTTGCGGTAGCTAAATTTTGTTTCAAAATTTTCTACGTAACGTCAGAATTATGAACTTGACTGATTGTTTTCTCGACACCCAAGTAGTTGTGTAAAGTGGCACTATGTTTTCCTGCTAATGTGTAGTTTACAACACAAATTTATTTTAATTCCAGAGCGTTGCAAAACGTACACTTCTTTTCAAATATAATTCTGTAGGATCAAGATCACAAATCTGACTGTATCTTTTGTTTTCACACAGTAGTTATGTAAGTCTATGCTTAAATTAAATAAAGTTTCAGAGCGTTGCAGCAGCTTAATTTTTTTCGAAATGTTTTATGTTACGTCAGGATCACGAATCTGAGCGTATGTGTTCTTTACACTCAGTAATTGCGTAAGGTTCATGCTGTAAACCTCTGATCCGTTTAAATAAGGTACGGTTGTCTTGTTTATCAAAGATAATGCTGATGTTCAGAACAATATTGTTTTTCTCGTTCTTGGACTGCTGTCAATATTGTGGCATATTACCGTATATCTTCACTGACTGATTTACTCAAATCTTGCTGACTAAAAGTAGGGTGCTAGCAAAGAAAAATGCTGCGATGAAACAAAAAAGACGAAAAGGATGGGACTAGGAAAAAGTTACCGAAGTATATGCCTAAACTCGCAAAATCTGCTGAATACTAGACTTTCTCTAATTAACATAAAGAATCGAAGCATATTCTGTGGCCTACAGATTGAAATGAAATATTGAAGGAAAAATGATGGAAAAAGCAGCAAGTTTGCTATGCAGTAGGTATGGGAAATAAGATGGAGCAAACTAGGAGCGCCTTTGCAAGCCAATTGAATGAAATAGCAAACAACGATGCATTCAAGACAATCAAAGAATTTGTCGGTTTAAAGCAGTAGGAAACACTTAAGCTTACGTGAAACAGACTAAATGTAGGTACACTTGCATGCCCGCAATAGCAGTTAGTTTTCTATCAATCACGATACGAAGCAAGTAAGCATTGCAACTAGCAAGCAATTTACGAAAAGAAACATTTTAGATTATTACACACTCTTATGTGAAGCATTGAAAATTATTTAAAGAAGGTTACACTTTTTTCAGAGGCGACAGAATATACTTCGATTTTTAGAATTGCTTAGCGAGTCTGGTTTTTAGCAGATTTTGCGGCTTTAGGCATATACATAGGTGGTTTAATCCTAGTCCCCTCCTTTTATATATTTAATAATCCACAATCCCAAATATATTCGTCTTTTTTGTTTTATCCGAGCATTTTTCTTTGCTAGTTTAAAGTAAGCTCATCCTTTTTTGGTTTCAGCGAACTATTTTTCATAGCTATAATTTAGTGATCGCCTGGGGCAAGAATTTCGACTGGGGCCGGGATTTATTTTCTGTATTAAGGCTATAAGCCTGAGATTGAAAGAATGAAGCCTAAACTTTTACTTTTCATAGACAATTACTAGAAATAGATCACGTTGTGAGACATGGAAATTGTATTCAATATTATTGGCTAGTCCTTTTGTTGTGCTTCTTATGAGTTGAAAGTGATTTTAAGATGAGTAAAATCCTGATGTATTGGGAAGATTTCATTTAAAATTCTTGTAGACACCGGTTTCATATGCTAGATTTTTAAAATATTGTCGCATTGAATAAGAAAAATTCTGATCAAGTAGTGCTAAAAGTCGTAAAACTGTTACTATTCAGCACATATGCAAAGATGACTTTCCTTATTACAACGCTGATTCGAAATACTAATTGATTACGAAAGGTAAATCTCAGAAGAAGTACACATAATTGTTGTCAGACATCTTTGCAAAAAAGCAGGTTGTGCTACAGTCATAGGCAAGTACAGAAAGTCCCGCTTAAACTATTGAACAATGATTATATCATCATTCAAGTTAAAATGGCATATATGGTAATTCAGAAATGAGTACGATTCGGTTATCACAGCCTATGCAATAAATTTTCTTGGCCCCGGCCATTTTTCGACCTGTCCCAGCCGTGACTATGGATAGCCAAAAACGGTCGGGGATTGCCTTGGCAGGGGCCCATCCGATCACTACTACGAAATAAGAGTTTATAACGCTCTTTCTTATTTATTATACTCGTTTTATTGTATTGATTTTGCGTGCTTATATAATATTAAGACCAAATACATAAACAGGCATGAAAACAAATGAAAAATAAGTCAATTTTATCTAATATCCTCATCCACCCAATACATTTTTACCTGTAAACCATCATGTATTCAAAAAAGTGATACGACAGAAAAAGCTTTTAAAGTCTAATAATCGTAATAATCAGGCCATAGCTGAGTTAAACCACAACCAGGATATCAAACCGTCGCCATGAAATTTCAAATAATGCGGATTATGGGAATCAACTTGCAATGAGCTTCCCAAATGATGCCCGTTAATATGTATCTGTCAATTAAAAAAATCGTAAGTTGCAAAATACACTGTATTTCGTAAGCGAATACTGGCAAGCAATGAGAATTTCAAGGAAATGTGTAGGTGAGCCTTAAACGGTTAGGCAAAGTAATATGCAACACTAAATTACAGGACTTTTAACCGCTAAATTTTTCACCTTAGGACCAATTTTCAGGTTTCGATTGAAAAATATTGAATTCGGAATAAAAAAGACAATTCAACTACGTTACATTGACGCACCCGACTCACCCCATGTCTTAACAGAATGAGAAACGTGCTACTTTCATTAAGTACCGATCAATTACTCTATCCTTACAATTTCGCTGTAATATTTTCTTTATTTATGCTTATGTTTTGTAACAGTCCTTGAATTTTTTTATTTTGTACTATTACTGACATTCTCATAATCACCTTGTGACCCGGAAAACCAGTTTCGGCGACAAATTGAATATTATGTATGTATATAAATTAATTCAGAAAAATAGTGAGCATATTCAGACCTCTTTACACCTAAACTTGCATATTAATATTTAATGTCGACGAGGGTCCCCTGAATTTCTGGGATTAGGCTCTCCAGGTGCTTTACGCTATCCTCAACATTTGCAAATTTTCGAAATTTTCATAGTGAGGTTGTTTTGATGAAGAAAACTTAAATCCGATTCAGAATTCCTTTTTCTAACAGTAAATAATATGCAATTTCGAATTTTTTAATTCAGAAAGAGACGAGCGAATGAAATATTTTGAACGTTAAGTTTTCTCGTAGACAAAATATTCTTAAGAAAGGCCGTATAGACAAGGATTAAATGAAATCGGCATTCGGAAGATTCGCCCCCGACATTTAGCCCCCGACTTTTCGCCCCCGAAATTTAGCCCCCGACATTTCACCTCCAGGTATGTTTCGCCCCCGGAAGCTTTCGCCCCCAGACATTTCGCCCTTCGGATGTTTCGCCCCCAAACATTTCGCCCCTCGGATGTTTCGCCCCCAATAAATATCTCGTTATACTGTACCAATCAACTTGTCTCTGCAATTTTGTTTGCCCTAATTTTAATTATTTGCCATTTTATTCCCAGGAATTCGCTTGACCTTCGTAAGCATATTTTTTATGTACCTAATTATAATTTCTCCCGATCGGCAAGCAAAGACGTAATTTTTTTATTTATTTGATAAAGATTTGCGGAGATTTCGGCTTGATCTTACATAATTACATTATCTTTGAAGTAATATTTTCATTCCAGGACCTTTCATTTGCGACCACACGTTAAGTAGGTCATTCAAAAACTATATAAAGAGGACCAAAAATCAGTAAGTCACTTAATTGGTGTCAGATATGCTTAATGGATTCTGTCATTTCGAAAAGAGGAAAGGGAAGCTAGTCTACGAAAACTATATTTAAGCATCCTCCAAACGAACGGCGGATGACATTTATGCCATTTGGGTTTGAATTTTAGATTGTTCACGTTCTTATTCGACAGCATTCTTCATCTTAGTGTTTTCGTTTTACTTCGCAATTAAAAGCATTGTTTTTATTTGACAATCCAGGTTTTCTTGTTGACATTAAAAAAATGAAGCAGCAATATGGTTAAAATATGGTTAAAAAACTGTTTAAATATGGTTAAAAAATTGTTTAAAGAAATCTAAAAATGAGAAACGAAAATATTGAAAGCTCATCAAGATTAAAAATGAAAAAAATAAAATTCTCTTTAGTTTATTTACAAAAAAGATTGAAAATAAAAAAGAAGAAAATAGGACATTGTGTCCTCCTGAATTTTGACGCTGTCTATGTATAATGCATACTCCCGTCTATTGTACAGCTCACTTGGGGGCGAAACATCCGAGGGGCGAAATGTTTGGGGGCGAAACATCCGAGGGGCGAAATGTTTAGGGGCGAAACGTACCTGGGGGCGAAATGTCGGGGGCGAAATGTCGGGGGCGTAAAGTCGGGGCCGAAATGTCGGAGGTGAATATTCCCCAAACCACCTTTTCAATCACAAGTCTGAGGATTTGAATTCTGAGATCAAAAAGTAGAACACACTGGCAACAGTGAAATCCATTAGTCCTATTTAAGATGGGCGAACCTGCGCTAAATTTAACAGGCACTGGCGGTTTGCCGTCTTTATAGCAGACCGTATCAACAATAACGTCATCACCAAATATGCGCAAATAAGCCTCAGATAGGTTGGTATTCGGATCCAAAGGAAATCTAGCTGCCTTGGCATTGTTCACAAAGATCTGATGACAAAAGCTGCTATACACATTAATACAATCTCGCGAACACTGAAGATTGAATGAAAAATCACACGATTAAACGTTATTAGCAGACTCGACGCTTATGACTTTGCAGTAATATAAAGAGCGCCCAAAAATGCTAATACATTGTCAACCAAGATTAAAAATGTCGATTTTAGATTTTATTTTAAAAAGGGTCCGTGTAGCCGCTCTCAGCGACGTTTCTGGACCTTGCACTATGAAAATAATTAGAAAAAAACAACCGATTTCTCAGGCTGAGGTCACAAGAAACAATAATCGAGCATAGAAGGGGATTGGGATTAAAGGGCTAGTCAGTTTTATTCTATAATATCGCGTTATGTTATCGAATGAATCTTTATTTCGATTTTGAGATAAGAAGTGCGAACCTTCCCTTGAATTTTTTTGAGCAATAAAAAGTCAAAATATAATTAGCGGCGGATCAAGAATTTTCGTTAGAGAGCGCATCTCATTAAAGAGACACGTTCAGTATAGCCAGTGTGTAAAGTGGAGGATTAAATCCGTCAGAGTTTTTGACATCATAGTGGCATAGACTATGAAATAGTGTTACTGCTGTTTCAATTATTAATCAGATGCATTAAAATAGCGATCGTTGCACTTTTTGAACTCATTGTTTCCATTTTTCCCTCGATAGTTTTCTTTTATTTTCCGGTGGTCCACACCTGGAAAATCTTCCGCTACATGATCTTCTTCTCGAAGCTGAAGAAACTGATTAAAAAATTAAGTATTTCGCTTAAAATTATTTTTAGCGTTTTCCATCATCTGATTTTGACTCCAGTTTAATTTAAGACAAGAGTTTTTCATGAATAATTCAAAATATTATCATTTTCGTAAAAAGAATCTAGTCAGCAATTTACGTATTTTAAATTTGAAAGAACTGCGTCAAAGGTTGAACAACAAGCTCGAAAACCAGTAAAAATGCTAAACTCTCGGTAAAACTACATTATTTCACAGTTCTTTGGTTAATTTTAAGCTATTTGGGAGAAACTTTTCAGTTTTTTAACAATTTTCGATCTTCATTTTACCTCTTTTTCTCGGAAAATTTTACATTCTCTTATTCTGAGGAATCTGGATACATTAATTCTTCCCGACGTGCATGTTTATGTCCGGTCATCATCATATATGCTCAGCAATGCTGGGGTATAGGGGGTCACGTAATTAGCTTTCTTGAGCCAAAATTACATCAAAAACTGGTACAAATGCTAACAACATTAAAAGTACATTAATTCGCTTTTTAAGTCAAAACGCCGGAAAATAAATTTATTGAATCGGCACATCTACATGCATGCTTTCTATTAAAAAAAACGATAATTACTGCAGATTAGCAGCGTTTAGCGGAAGCGGATTAAGAGAGCAATTTTAGGCAAAATACCTCAAATCACGAAAAACACATAAGGTTGAGGTGACTTTCAGTGCTATGCACATTTCAAAATCAAATTTGAGTCCAAGACATCGTACGTTAAGCTCCAGAGGGCCTAATCTGCGTAAGAATCAAATGTTTTTCCTACTCTGGTGTAAAAAATGTTACATTATTATTTCAATTGGATTTAAAAAACGACGCATCACTAAAAGATTAATTTTCACCAGCAAATTATCGTTCTCGTGACACAAATCGAGCTTGAACGTTTCGTTAACATAGATTAATGCGAGCGCATATATAGTTTGATTAGTCCAAATTTCGCCCAATTTGTTGGTGAAACTGATACGCTGAAAAGCGAGATAAAGATCGATACCGGAAGGCATATTTCAAAGCAAAACAAGCTTTATTACATATTGCGTCGGTTCCACTTTCACCTGAAAAGCAACGCTGTGATTTGCGTTCAAAATGTCCAGAAAAAAATCCTTCGGTTGTGGCTTCAACGAAGCGCGGACCGAGATCATTTTTCCAGATTCAAAACCCTGACGCAATGGCAAAGTAGGCGGCTAAAGTTAAATGCGCGAAATTTTACGAAAATTGATTATAAGTTAGAACAGAAAAAAATCATAAAAATTTAAAAAAAACTGAAAACTACTTGAAGCCAAGTCGACAGGAAAGATTGATTTCTGAAAGCAGGCTTTACCTAAATATGAGATATTCTCAAGATTTCGCTCAAAAATTCTATACGAGATAAGAGATTCTACTCTCATCCGGAAGACCACCCGCGTTTTCTTCACTTTTTCCATATTTTTACCACTTCTTCCACCATCAGAACTGCTGAAATTCTGTTTCTACCAACTTTTGCACATTCCACAGATTGTGGAACGCAGTATTCTTTGTAATAATATTAGTTAATATGAATTTGCATTGGTGTAATACAGAGCAACTTATAAAAAAATAGATTCTAGTCGTACGGCTTATAATGCAGCCTGCACAGATTTCAAAAGGAAATTTCAATATGTCAAGATAGCGCAGCAGAAAATCTAAAATTCTTAAGATTTGAGAATGATTGAATTCATAGTTTTAATCTTAATTTAAATAATTAATTTATGCGGAAATGCTTTTATTATTTTTTGACATCTCAACCGAGTTCAAATGTCAAAAGCTTGTGATACAAAGCAGAAACTGTGTGTTTAGACAATATCGGAATATACTGTAAAGACTGCTAAAATACATGGCGAGCACACATGGGCGTGGGGGGTTTGAGGGGGTATGCATCCCCCCAGAAGTTAAGTTGAAATACCACCCCCCCCCCCAGAAATCAAAATACCCCCCCCAGAAGAAATTTTTTTGCTTTTTTAGCAATTTTTTGATGCCATTGGATAGTGCTTGACGAGAAACGTCAAAAAAATGGTGTTTTTCTTTCAATATATGACCACTTTTAAGACATTTTTTGACCTATGAAAATTTTTTCACCCTTCTCAAAACTTTTTTCAGCCCCCCCTCCCCCTCAGAATTCCGGTGCTGCCCAACAATGATGGCGAGGCAGTACGCCCACATTTTTCGCTGATTTTAAGGACGTAGCTTTTATCAATTTAATGCAACAAGTTTCAAAATCCTGCGTTCTTAATGCCCAAGTTATAATGCGCAATCTGGATATGCTTTTTTATACCTACATGCACTTCATTTTATAAGGATTCGCAGCTTGAAGTGAAAGCTCTTGACAATTTCGTATAAATTTTAGATTTTCAATTTTTAATTTAATGAAATGTTATTTTGTGATAATTGTGGTGTGCGCAGAAACTCATTCACTCGATATTACCTGATCGGCAATAATTGTTTTACTAAGTCAGGCTGCACTATCGCAGACCGATTCGATGAGGCATCGATCAGATACAAAAACATTCAATCTCACCAAATAAATTGGCGGGGTCACTTTGGACGAAGTTGATTAGAAAAAATGCCGCGATGCTTAAATTACTTACTGTATCCTGTTGGGCGGCGTTTCGGTCAAAAATTGTACAATTTGTCGCATTATTTTCGGCTTCTGAAATTGATATACGGGTAAATGAGAAAAACGATCAAGAACAGAAAAATGACTAAAAACTATTACTTACAAATTCTATTAGACTTAAGGAACGTCCAAACTTCGAATTTTTATCAATATATCCTTAGCTCATCACTTCAGTCTTGGATTTACCAACATACTGCTTAGTGCTTATCTATCTGTATTTTGTTAAGGTTTCTTGCGTTACAAAATCATATAAGTTCGATTTGCTTGATAAATTAATTGTTTGTTTATAATTGTATGCTTATGGCAGTTTTGGCGGATTCTTCATAGCTTATATTCTTCAAGATTCTCATTATCTCATTGAACCAGGGGCATTCAATATGGGCAGTGTGAAAAATCTTAGGGATTCAGTTTGGATGGCCAAAACTCTGATAATCGGGGCAGAAAGGTGACAAAACTTTGCGCAAAAACAAGCTAAATTTAAAGCAATAAAATGCTTATTAAATCGCTTGTTGCTTAGAATGCTACTTTTATGACAAAGTCACCGTTTTAAACCTAAATATGTACGTACATTCCTGACGATATTCTCTCCAACGCAACGTTGAGACAAAAAAGTTTGAAAAAAATGATTTTAAATAAGCGAGAAGCTCTTATATCTGATTATGAAGTGCCTATAATGTGAAAAAATAGCTGAAATATCTCGAAATAAGGTATCTTATTTAAGCTCCTATAGAAAAGTAGAAAATCTGCAGTGGTCTGCGTCATTTCGCGGGGTTCAGAGGTGCGATTCTTGATGGGTTGGCCTCCTCAGCCTTCTCAATGCGACTAATTATTTCGAATAAATTAAGGATATTGCTTTACTGGAAAGCAGACTTATAGATCTGCGAAGTTATTGTTTAAAAACTTCAAGAATCTGCCAAAATTATAGAAATTCAGTTAATTTTAAAACCTTTCATAGTGATTTGTCGATTCTGCGTGAGGTACGTGGGTTAAAAAAGTTTTTGCGGTCGAAAAGCATTGAGTGGAAGTTTTTAATCCTTCTTAGCCAGCAGCTAAGAACCGATGGCAGTCGGCTAATCATCTTTATAACTAATTATTGATTAATAATTTAATTATGTTTGTATTACACTTTTAAGGAGACAGTCTTTATTTGCGAAAATGATTCTATGATTAAAATTCCGCAAAAAATCTTTTCGTCGAAAAAGCCTAGTCCTCTTTTACTCGATTCAACTTTTGTTCTATCGTCGATTGGCTCAGTCGGGCATACAAATGATGCAGCAGTCCGTGGAACGCGATAACAAATCTTTTCTGGAAAAATTTGGGGCGTCAAATGTAGGACGAGAGGATTCTTAAGCTCTTCGCAATTCGGAGGATGGATCTCTAGAGTGGGCCAATAGATTTGTTCTACGCTGCAAAAAATTCATTCATAAAATGGTGTTGCAAATGAATTACTGAATAAATCGTGAGCTCGTGACCGCTAAGGGATTTCCAGTATGGTCCAACATATTCCAGACGAAATAATGGGTCTCAGGAAATATTTTCAACTTTTCAAATTTCCATCATATCTGAAGGCAACGATATATTGGTTCTTTTGATACCAGTCGAAAATTGGATGTTTTTCTATTGTTTTATTGACAATATCGAAGATGGTCGTCGTATATCGATTTTCAAAATTCATACCTTTATTGTGGATAAACTAAAGTACAAGACTCTAAAAATACGAAGCTCCTTTGAAGTGGAATGGTTTTCGAAACAAGCACGTAACAGGTTACAAATGTGGATGGGTAGCTGGCCTTTTCGCGGACGGAAGGGACGAATGGCCTTTGAATTCAAGCCGAAAATGGAAAGGACATACAAAAATGGTCTAAATAGAACACATGCTTCTGTCAAAATTGGATATCACATATCCCAGGATAATAAGACCGAGCTGGCTTTGGGATTCTCAAACCGTCATTATATCTATATTTCGCAGTGAACCTACTTTGCTGAAAATCATCAAAATTAACAATGATGTAATTGTTCGATAAACATTAGTTTCTTCATCAATCCAGTACACTGCTCAGTCATAGCTGAGTAATTTCCCTTCATGAATTGCTGAGTTTCAGGGCCTTTTGCACGAAATCCGGTAGAATAAATATCATTTGTTAGGCGCTTTAGATTACAATTTTTCATATCATAAATTTCTGATGTAAACTTCACTTCCCAGCTAGAAATGTTTTGTAGGCTCAGAACTCTTGTGATCTTCATTTTTTCTTCAAAATAGAGTTATGCTTTGCCTCAGGACTCTATTAGAGAATAAACTTGCCGGGATTATGCAGAACTTCAATTTTATATTTCTGTAAAAGTTTGCGTTTGAAATTTATTTGCGTTTGAGCATTTGAATTTTACACACCAATGTACATAGTAATAATCATTATTATTTAAGAGCGTCAACGTAATTTTATTGGGAACTACGCAAAAAATTGTAAATCAATAGCTAGAAATTTTTGGTGGGGGTCTATGGCCATTTCTAGAGGAAAAACGTCGAATAAAATCCAAATTTTGGCCCAAAACAGCAAAAAAGCACCTAAAAATGGCCGAAAAAAAGAAAGATTTTTTCAAAAATAAGAAAGGGGTCAAAAATTTCCTGACTTTTGTTGATTGGGTGAACGACCAACTTTGGTTGGGGATCCCCGTCCCCTCGTTATACGTCTTAGCATGTCCATCATGAACTTCACTGATCTATGCAAATACTTTTCATAAAAAAGTGGGTAAAAGCATAAAAATATGATCCGATGGAACAACAAATATCGATTATATTTGGAAACATGCCCTATTTAAGATATAAAAGACGGGGATTAGGAAAAAATACCCATGCTTGCATGCTATAAAATTAGGCTTTCTTTGAGCAATGCAAAAATTGAAGTATATTGTGCGGCCTCCGAAAATGAAGGTGTAAAACATTTTTTGCTGATTGGCTTACGGAAGTGCTTAGGAAAAAACTTTGTTGTGTATTAAACATTCAGTTTTTGCTTATCAATATCTCATTTTCTGACGATATGTAGCCAATATTTAAAAATATGATTAATGAATTATCGAACTCGCATCTTATTTCTTGTATTTTTGTATTCTGCTCAAATATTCCTCCTGTTATTACGCACTGTCGTCCTAATTTAGTCGCAATTTTTATAGTCTTTCTCATTATTCTTACCAGCCTTATACATTTGATGCTAAATATTGTTTATGTGCGTGTTTAATTAGCGCATCTGCTGCGTTACCTAAATTCGATTGCAATTAAAGTTAATAATCCGCAATATTTGTCCTTTTTACTTCAAAGTGATCACTTCCATTTGGATCATACTCTGTGTCTTTCTTTTGTAGGCTGCATAATATACATCAATTTTTGCTTTGCTAAGAAAAGTCTAATTTTTTAGCATTCATGCATGTAAGCAGAGGCGACTTTTTTCAGTCCCCGTCGTTTATATCCTCAATAATGAATGATTTCAAGTATATTCGTCTTTTTTTGCTCCATCGGATCAGTTTTTCTTGCTAGTAGCAAATGTTCAGTTTCACTTACAACTATTGACTTTCCGATGTTTTTTATATATTGATGAGTTGATTCCTTCGTCGAATCATTGCTTAATTCGACGGGTGTTCCAGCCCAGCCAACTGGTATCATCACATTTGAGTCATTCGGGAATCTTTCGTAGAATTCATTATTTTCCATTGAAAGCCACTAATAAACGAATGAATAATTGATAACGAGTTGAAGCCCATATTTGTAGTATATACCTGTTACAACATTTATGTACTTTCCTGGCGGCCATAGGTGAGCGGCATCAAAACTCTAGAGGGGAGTGCAAGATTTTTCCAAAAATTAAAAAGCCCTTAAATGTGTAATGTAGCGAAAAAACACCATTTCCTAACGTTTCTGATCGAGCACTATCCGTTAGCATTAGAACATTGAGAAAAAAACTTTCAAAAATTGAATTCTAGGGGAGGGAGTATTTTGGTTTCTGAGGGCCCTAAACCATTCAAGCCCAAACATGCAGGCGGCGGGCTCTATTGTATAGGCAATAATGCCCGTCCATTACTTTTGGATAGATTTCTGAATGCAGAAACAATGATTTCTGCAAAAAAAATTATTCAATTAATTGAAGGAAATTCTGAAAATGTTTAGCAGTTCTCGTCAAAGCTTTGTAGACTAAAGCGCTTCAAATGCGCAAACGTATGGAATGAGAACAGTAAGTTTAGCTTTCCTAAAACATTTTTTCAAAAATGACCTTACGATAAGTTTTTGGCAGTTGGCGATCGATTTAGCTTGAATTGAGAAAGTTAGGGAAACTTAGGCATTTTCGAACACATTTTCGAAAATATTAAAATTCCTTTTTCCCCATGACAAACGATTTTTAATGAAATTAAGACAAAAAAGGGCTATTTCGCGTATAAATGGCGGATTTCGTTGGAATCCGCCATTGATGAAATAATAATCATAGTATGTCGGCACTGATCTAAAAATTAAACAAAGTCAAGGTAGTATTAAGTGCAAGAGAAACAAAGATTTTTCGGTACCATACGGACCTTGTGCATGATCACCACTATTTCCTAAAATGAACATTTCTGGAGTTCAACCCAAATCTTGCTCATGTATGCTCTATTTTGAGTGTAAACCAAATACAGCACTGGATGAGAGTAGTGCTGCATGCGATGCCAGCAGACTCTTGCACTTGCTCGGAAAATCTTAATTCGTGCAGCATATAGTGCTAAACGATCCAAAGGACAGCATCCCGTTGCAAGCATTTTCGATGTACCAGAAATATCATAGAAAATTGACTGTTTTTAGCGTATTCAGCTTTCGCGCAGAAGTGTCTATTTATCGTATCTTGGCGCCATCTTTGCCTAATTCTCGACTGTGTTTTTCCGACTCAGCCGAATTTTTTTCAACTCTTTTTAGATTTTTTATTCTTTCAGGCTGCGGAAAGATAAGCATCGTCTGAAAAGTCAAAAAAATGCTTTTACCTGTACCAATCATCTGAAAGCGGGAAAAAGTACTTTATAAAAACGTTTCCAGGCTATCCTCGGAATCCACACGTTTTACATAAATGACCTTGTAGCTAAGTGGAATATTCAAAATCTCGCGACTGTCGTTCCCGTCGACTGAATAAAGGTGTGCTCTAGTATTCTGACGCTCCCGAAAATAAATCGTACTATAAACCGAAAGTGCTGATCCGTTCACCAACCCATTCATTAATTTTATACGAACCTATAATTGTAAGAAACAACATCAGTTAACTCACAGTCGAGCGAACTGGAATGTCATTATTGTCACTCTTTTCTAGCAAATTATCACCGAATTTCGGTGCGAATGGTACGTGACTTTTGACCATACGTGATGTGGGGTTCTGGGGGAGGGGTAGGAAGCCGAGATTGGCTAGTGAACCGGCAAAATGGTTGCGACACCCCCAAAACTGTCAATTTTTCGAAAATCGTAAAAGTTCAAATTTTCGGATAAAGATTTTTTGCTATATTTTGTTTAATTTATAGATTTTAAAAATTTTTCCAATGATTTTTTAAAAAAGAACGAGCATTGTTCGGGACTTGAAAAGAGTTTTTTCGACGTGTATCGATCGTTTTTAAACCAAAAATGACACTTTTAAAAATTTTTTTGCGCAATACTACGCGAACTTCCATGCTTTACATTTACATATTTTATTTTGAAAAGCGCGTCGTGCGTCATTAGCGCCTTCTGCGCTAACGGAAGAATTCACTTTTAACTTTTAGATTTAACCATGTGACTTTCTAAAAAATATTTGGATCGATCAGTACCACCTACATATCTGAGGCAAATTCGACTAATAATCTCGTGTTTCGTCAATTTGCTTCTATTTTTAACATTTTATTACTTTATTTATGTTGACTGCTGTGCCCGTTACTAATTTTTAACTAATAATTAAATATTAGTTTTATTCAAATACACAAAGCAATATAATGGCTAATGGACCTTGGGAGGCGAGCATTCTGCATTGCATGCGCAGCACGGGATTTCAGGAGGCAGGACCATGACATTTTTTTCTAAAATGCTAGTTTAAAGGGCTTGCAAAAAAGATGAGTAGGCATCAAAAATACTACTAATCTTGCTATTCGATATAGAAATTTTAAAAAATTTCAAGGAAAATTCATAATTTGACAAAACATATCTCGTCTAAATTGGATGTTTGGAAAATATGGCACTAATCCATAGATAAGGACGTTTCCTATGATTTTTCTAGAAAATTGCAAATTTTGTGTTGCTCAATGAAAGTTGTTGTGAGAGAATGTGAAAATTTATAGCGGGGGAGGGGGGCTGAAAATTCAAAGATCATCCACGGAGGCAAGCTGATGCAATACATGGTTCGACTCGGTCAAATTTATAATATATAAACACATTTTATTCCAAAACTGACGACCTATTAGAACCTATAAATTCTTAATATCGGAGGCAAGCGAAATGCATTTGCTTTCACAGAAAACCTATTTAAGTGCAAGCGAAATACAATTTGCTTTCACAGAAAACCTATTTAAGTGCAAGCGAAATGCAATTTGTGATTGTCTAGTTGTCCTAAAGATACATGCAATTTAGTCGAGTCGTTTTTTATTAGTCATGGGCATCTATCATCAGCATTACTTACCTTTAAGGCCCCGTAAATTTACATTAATATAGCACTAATGAAAGTTTTTTTCTGCCACAGAATAATCGATTATATAAATCAAAATTTGCATGTCTTCGCTACGGCATGCAGATTAAAGCGGTTTATATGTAAACACAACACCCCCCGTAAAAAAGTGCAGTCACTCGACGCAGACTTTACTAATTGAAATATTAAAAATAAAAGCGTATGAACAAAATTATTCTGATTTCACAAATGCAACCCGGCTTTAATTATAAGTTTTGCCTTATTCAATATAACTGAAACTTCGTCTTTTCCTAAGATTGTTAATAGGCTCTCAGACTAAAGAATCACATACGATTAGCTCAGTTATCCGAGAAATTATGAAAACAACACGCGGTTCATTTTTTAATCACCCTGTATATCCACTACATATACATATATCTTATTGACTCCACCAATTACTAGAAACGTCAAAATTCGCTCAACTGGCAAAAGCGATTCTCACTTTGATCTTCAATTAAGAAAAGATAGAAACTTGAGTATTTTTTCAGTTATGTAATTGAGAGGGTATCTCCGAATAATCTGTTCGTTTGAGGAGGGGTAACTATGGGCGAAATAAAGTTTTTCTTGATCAGCTGAGAAGCACATGTTCAAGACTTCTAATCTTTAGAGGAAAAATCGATAGTTAATGTTTTTTCTCTACCGTCTTTCGAAAGTCTAGCAAAAAAAAACATTTTAAAAAGTTTAAAAATGTAATAAAAACACAAAATATTAAACCAAAATAGACTGATTACGATTGCGAAGTTAGAGGACACTACTATAAAATATTCAAGATTCATTGAAGTGCAATTAAGAGATTATCTTACGTAGTGGTCAGCGTATTCTTCAGAGCCATTAAATGTTCTGCAGTCGCCGCCATTCATTTCGATATCAAAACTCTCTGGGCAATAAAATGATTTTTAATTCTATTAAATATAGCATAAAAACAAAGCAGGAGTGCAATGTATTTCTTAGATTATTTCCATCAAAAGGTATATTAAAATCATCTATTTAGCAGGGAGAAAATTAATTTTACACTCATAAAAATCTTCGACTGGATTAAAATGAGTAAATTATCATCGATTTTACAGACTTCTAGCGCAGGATGTTTCCCCAGTTGTTAATATAATTATTTTTAATAAAACAGTTTTTTAACCAAGTTTTCACTCTTGATTTTTTATTCTAGACTATTTCCAAAATTTATACCCTATTCAACTTTTTTCTTATAATGAATTTTTCTAAATTTCTAAGTGTTTAAAATTTGATATTAGCTCGCATTCTTAAAAACGTGCTGGCCGTGTCATTCCGAATTCCTTCCAAGCATATATGTATGCAACGATGCGGAATCCCCACCCACAATTGATCGTTCCCCGTAATATTTGCTATGATGGCAAAAGCCATTTTACGGTGATTTCCTTCCAATTTCGGGCAAAATTTGAACCCACCCAAATTTCGAGCCTTTGCATTAGTGATTCAAACCGTCGCTATTTAAATTACGCATTTCTGTTCTCGGGTCTCTCTGGAATGGATGACACCGCAGGTTCCGGCGAGAACAAGATGCTTAGCTTTTCAGGGTTACTCCCGCCAGAGGTATTCTTGGGAGTGGGGGTTTGACTTCCAGAATGGTAACAGATCCCCCCTCCCACTGCAAAATGGCTGTGTCCACCGGCATTATCGACTTTTCGTAAAAGTTAGTAAAACTTGCAAAAAGTGCCCTTTTGATCGTTTTAAGCTCATTTTTGGCTCAAAAATCTCAAATTTTCGGCACTTCGCGCCACTTACATATTTTTTGACTACATTTTATTCAATTTACTTAACTTTTTTTGAATTTTTATGAAAAGTTTGTACACGTTCTTATGTCATAGAAAGAACGAGTATTGCCCGTAAGGCCAAAAAGCAGTGTTTTTCACGCGTAACCTAAGTTTTTTAAACTGAGAAGGGCATTTTTTTAAATTTTTCGGGCCTGATTTCCACTCCCTCCGGGATACCCATGCTGTACATGCATTCCCCCCATAATATTGCACCTGTCCCAGCATGGCCACCGCGAGTCCTAATATTGCCGCTGCGAGTCTCAACCTAACCACATGAGTCTTAACTACACCACGCATGAATGTGGGGCGGAGTTGCAGCTCTTCAGGATCCGACACATCTCACAGAATTATACATTTCAACGTTTTTGATACTGTGTGCTTCGTCCCCCTCTCGAAATTCTTCAACGTAACATTAGTTTATGGAAAAAAGTAAGGAGTGTTCCGCTCCCTGATCACAGATTATTGGTCTTACCTCTTCACGACCTCGACCACGTGCATTATTCTATAAATGTGTGATAAATAGCGCTTTTAAATTGTAGGCGTACATTATGGAGTAATGCGTATACGGGCAGCAACCGAACTCGGGGAAGGATCTGACGGGGCGAAAATCGCAAAAAAGCGCCGAAATTGCTATAAATGTAAGTCCGCTGGATTCCGGAGATTTCATGTTTAAAGGAGTCTAGCACCCCTCTCCTTAACTTACGCCCATGTATGGTTGTACACCAAGACTCGATGCGTTTGACGATGAGATAAGAGTTGTCTATTTCATCCAGCTTAATCTTTGACCATTATTTCGAAGAATGCAAAGTAAGCAGAAGCGAACTTCCCCGATTGGCCCAGAATAGTTGACGAGATAAAGAAAATTTTTAATGATATCTGGCCGTCAGTGCTCATAATTTCTCAAAGTTTAGTGATGCTCCGCTCCGGATTATAAGTGCGAACGAGTCTCAATGACATTTATTTTTGGCAGGCTGCCCAGAACCAATATTTTTGTTTAGAAAAATGTTTGAAAACAATTTCAAGAGCAGATACTGCAATTTCAGCATAGTTTCGTTCTTTAGAAAAAAGAACCTTTAAAAATTTTAGACGCTCTTCAACAAATTCAAGAAAGCGAGCAGTAATTCAATCTTCCAATCGTCCTTCCGCCTCAATTGTAAAATATTTTATTGTCAAAGGAATTCAATGGTTTGTTTCGCTAAAAATAGTCGACAATTTCTAAATTTTTCAAAAAGTATTGCAAGAAAAGCGATTTTAAATAAAAGTAGTAGACAATGTAAAATGTCAAAAAAAACGCTAATTCGCACGCAAAGGACAAATTTTGAAGACCTGTTTTCGACTGCCTTGGGAATTGTTTGAGTATCGACCCCCGTCCTTATTGTAATCTCAGATCCGGCATTGAGCACGTCAGCGCGAGATATTTGCACAGTAATCAATTCACCAATATACTCACTACAATTGCCGTGATCATCCTCATTAAGGCAGACGCCGAAACTACACCGGCCACCTTCGCGGCCGCATCTCGATTCACCTAAAAATGTTAAATTAAAAGTATCAAAAGCTGTTCTAATTAAAATTTTCCATTACGATCATTCACGGAGAAAAGTGGATTTTTATCTGTTTCCCACAATTTTTTGATTGATTCTGCTAAGAGTTTCGCTATTTCTCATCTCTGAACACCCTGCCCTAATGCACATCCGCTTACCAGCAGTTAGACCGAAAACGATCGCAACGCACCACAAATATATGGAAGTAATCATGGCTACGATTACGCGTCAGATTATCGAATGAAAGCGAGTTCTTCAATATTGATAGGCCTTGAGACGTGGGTTTATATACAGGAAAAAATCATAAAAATCCGCATGACTTTGCATACCGACATTTTGATTAGACAAATACGATTCAACTAAAAAATGCAAATTACCTTACAAAATAAATAACGATGGTAAGTAAATAAGACCTTTTGTTCCGGAAGTTTTTCTCATTGCTAGTCGTCTGTCTGACTTGTGATGAATAACTGATTAACCCTAGATTTATGCTAATAACTTTTACCTCGACGGCCCCGTCAGAAGCAAACGCGCACAACCATGGTGTACAATCCTTGCTAACCGTTATCAGCGTGATCCGACACGGACGAAGGGCGTGTGCTTGGTTTCGCATCCTAGATAAATGCCATACCTTGATAACGGCTATATCAAATAGCTCAACAACTTTGTGCTGCAAAATAGCAGATACGATAAACTTTTCTATCATTTGTGACTGAGTAAGTTATACGAGGCTGATGATTGTACATACGGCTGACTTATCACAACTAAGAGGCCGGTTTCAATGTGTTCGCTTAAACCCGACTTCGTTATTTGGTGAATTGTGATCAAGGTTAGCTGAGCTTAGTTGAAGCTCATGTCGATATATCGAAGTTTAATCAAGGCTTAAAGCTACATAGTTAAATGATCTTTATTGGTCGCTAAATGATTATTGAACTTCTCCGCGGCATACTTGTATTCACACGTGAGCGTGAGGGGGTTGGGATTATACAACCCCAGAAAGCCGAATACCCTACCTTCACCCCCCACCCCCAAAAGAAATACAAAATAGGCTCCAGAATTCAATTTTTAAAATTTTTTGTTTTTTTCGTAAGTTTTTGATGTCAATGGATAGTGCTCAATGAGAAACGTTGGAATGTGGTTTTGTTTGCCATACCACCATTTTTAGGCCATTTTTTGACCTTTGAAAAATTCCAACCCATCCTCCTCCCCACTTAAGTGATTTTTTTGTATGTTGGTATACATACATGTGTTTCTATTATGGTCTCTTTCACGTAACTTCGTGCATAAACTCTAAGAATTTTTAAGTACACTAAGCGGAGGGTTACGGTAAGCATATACCAGATCAATGATATAATCGCAATACGTCAGCTTCTTGACGGTGATTGGTTTTAAAATTTATGACCGAAATTATGTGAAAGAGACTATAGTTTAACGATCGTATTTTTTACATTTATTTATGTAGGCCTTTATCAGCTATAATCTGTTTCATTTATTCGATAGATTTTTACTTAATTCTTTTAAATGTTACAGTAAGCTAAAGAAGACGAATTACAGTACTTCGGCAGATCAGCTCAGTGAGTGCGAGTGGCTGGAATTCTTCCATTTTTAATGCACTAATCTCCCCATATAAATTTAATTTAGGCATTTAATAAGTGCTGGGACATACTACAGTAAGTGTGCTAAACAAAAAGCTATCGGCTAGAATCGAACCCGGGTTGCTTTGACTTCAAGCAGAGATTTAATTAATTGAATTTAATTTTAATTTAAATTTAATTTTAATTTAAATTTAATTTTAATTCAATTTTAATTTTAACTTGACATTTTAGCCAATTGTGTTAAAAGCGTCGACTCAGGATAAGCTGAATGCGCGATTTTTATCAGTAAGTTAATTGATCTGCTGGGATACGAGAATGAATTATGCCGCAAAAATATTATTGAAAAACCCTTCTTTGCTAACGTAGCTAAAGTGGGATCTAGCGATTTACAGTAAATAAGAAAGAAGGGGTTTCTGTAAACTCCGAAAACATTTAAACATTTGCCGGAAAAGCTCGCGGATAAATAAAATTCACGATAATATTGTAACACACGTCAGCAAAATTGAAAACTGTTTTTATTTATTTGTGCCTCACAGTCAAAAATATTGTAATCGGAGGCGCAGATAATTTTGAAGACATGCTCGTTCGGTTCGACAGATTTTGATATAATTTGTACTTTTTCACAAAAATGCTCTTACGAGCGCAATCTCATTGAGATTATTGAGAGCCAAAAGCGTTTTGTTTATACATTTATCAGTACAGGTAGCTAAGATTTCAAATTATTTTAACACGGCGAAATTGCTTTTGTAAGATTATGTATAGGTGCTGTGCATTCTTTAGCTTGGCCGAATAATTTTTACTGATTACATCGAATACCAAATAAAATCGTCTTTGTAACAATCGGAGGTTAATACTTATGCATTATGTTTGGAATTCATCTAACTCAAGTTTGGCTATGGACAGCAAGTAACTCCTGGTTTGAATCCTCTGTTTTGAAGTTGCACTAAAACAGTTTGCGGCACTGAGATTGCCATTGCAGAAATGACTAAGAAAATGAGTTTTTGTGAAAAAATTTTCCATTCTGTAGAAAAAAATTTTGGGATTGAGATAAAGCAAATTGAATAATCCCAAGTTATCATACATTTTTTTCAACATTTTGAAGCATATAATGTCATAGAAACTTCGAATTCCGGCAAAGAACCATTGTAAAGAAAAAAATAAATGTTTCGGAAGCGCGTGCAGCATCTCCGCGTGCGCACTTTTGCATAAAATTCTGCTTTTATTTCATGTTATTCTTCAGCGGAAATCGATTTTTTAGTGACTATTCCTAGTGCAAGATATAGAGAAATGAATATGGAAAACTATAGGATTGTCCATACCCTAATTTCAGCCCCTAAAACTTTATTCACAAGACAAAATGCAAAAAGAAATAATTTTAACAATGCACTCACTCATAAAAAAGCAGTTTTTCATCGACACGACTCTCTGATTACACACTACGAAAATATTTATGTTTTAATTAATCGTTTTCAGCATTTTAGAGCAAGTAAAAATGTTATTTTGTTCGGCATAAAACAGCAAGTAAAAATGTAATCTTGTTATTTTACTTTATGTTCAATGTCACTGTTTATATTAATTTTTATTGATTTTAACACAAATTAAATGCTCATTGCAGTTTTTGTGAATTTAAGCATGTTTTTACCAGTAGCTAAGCCGCAAAAACCGAATAAGCAACGTTTTGAGCACTTGAAATTTTTCCGACCGAAAACTCAGAAGAGGTAAAAAACGAGGCAATTTTGCTAGAAAATTTTTCAAGACCTGGTATTCAAGTCAAAAAAGTCATCAGCTAACGAATCAACTATTGAAAACATGCTTTTTTACTCGGCAAACACACTTATAGTCTGTTTCACATAACTTTGAGCATAAATTTTATGAATTTTTATCGACAGTAAGCCGTGGGTTACGATAATTATATATCAGATCAATGACAAAATCACAATCTGCCAACATCGAAGATAGTTTCAATATTTATGACTGAAGTTGTCTGAAACAGACTGTAAATATTTTAAGTCCAAGAACTTAAAAAACTATGGATTAAATGAACCAAAACTCGGAAACTAGCCGATTTGCTATGTCTTGTGAATAGGGTTGGGTTTCTATATGGAAATGAATCCGCCCTAGGAACGTTTTCACCTCCAGAATTTTTTACAATTCTTAGAAATCATGAAAAAGTGGCGTTTTAGGTGCTCTTAGCGATTATTTAGCTTACCTGTGTCAAATGTTTTGCGTCGTTTTCTGTTTATATTTTGTTGAATGTTCTCAAATTTTCAGAAAATTCTTTAAGTGTTCAGAATTTTATATTATGCAAAGAAATTGTACAGCATGGAAATTCTTTGAGGGTCAGGCCCAAATTTTTTTTTAAAAAGAGCCATTTTTGGGTCTAGAAATTTTCTCGAAATTTTCTACACTACCAGATAGAGCTCGCCGGGTGCGCTCGAAAATGCCTGTATTTTTGCTTCTTTGCTAATACTTCTCGAGATATTTGACCTCAAAATTCTCGCCTCCCCCCAAATGAAATCCTGGATACGGGCCCGGTCATAACACAAGGTGCATGATACAATTTTTAAAAAAATCGTAAATCCCTTATTATTAGCATTTCGACGTAAGTGCACAGAATTGGGCGTTTCTGACGTCTTTGATCATGTTTATGCGTTTTCTGGTATATTTAAAAATTGTGTCGCTATGAAAATCGACGAAACGATACTTATTAGGCAGGTTGAAGGCGCAAACGTCGTGCAAAGCAAAAGCATCTCCAGATACTCGAAAAATCTTGAAATAAATTTATCATGTGGGTTCTTCTGAAGCAAAATTCTGCATGTGACTATGACTCCAAGCTGAAGGTAGAGTGTCGACCAAACAAAAAAATCCATCTCAGAAAAACGTCACCAAATTACTCCACTTAAAGCTGATATTCAAACCATAATCGAGTGGACATTTCACCCAATTATACTCATATGCCAAGGCCCATGCGGCCTGGCGCAGCCTCATTATACCAACGAACCTATAACCTGTTCCACAAAACTCCGGCCATAAATTTTAAAATTATCTCCGATAACAAGAGCTGGCAGGTTGCAATCACACCTGGGCGTGGGGGGGAGTTTGGGGGTATGCACCCCCCAGAAACCAAAATACCCCCCCCCCGAGAAAACAAAATACCCCCCCCCCCCAGAATTCAATTTTTTGAAAATTTTTTCGTTTTTTTTCGCAATTTTTTGATGCCAATGGATAGTGCTTGATGAGAAACGTCGAAAAATTGTGTTTTTATCGCCATACCACCATTTTTAAGGCCATTTTTTGACCTTCAAAAATCTTGCACCCCCCCAGAATTTTCTTGCTGCCCACGTATGGTTGCAATCACTTTATGCTTAGATACAACAAAATGCGCGCACATGAAATCTGCATAGGTACATCACTCGTATTTACATTTATTTAATTAATTAATTTATTTATTCACGAAGAACAATCAATTTATGTATTCAGAAAATTAAAGTAAACAATTGGCACAGAAATGTAGAGGATTGAACGAACTTTCCAAAAATTGAATATGATGGGGTGTAAAACCTCACAGTTCGAGGAAAGCATAGATTTAGGAGGAATTTCGAGTAAATCGTCGCGTTTTTATCAAGTTCAGGCACACTATAGATATGACAAAATTGTTCGACGAACCAGCTTCATTAATGTTAACTTTCTTCATTAAATATCCACTTTATCGAGCGAACCCGAGTACCGTACTTACACGCTTAAGATTATGCTACGTGAACAACTTTTGCCCGATGAGTGAACATATCCGGAATTCGCTACGAGTCCAGACATTAAAATATTATGGCCGCAAGCACTAGACAGTGCCATGTAAATGAAATTTATATGTATCGGCGACAAACTAAATTTACATGAAACTAATCTACCTAAAGCCCCATTCATACTCCACGCATCGCGCCGAACGTGCGAAAATCGCAGCTCACATGATCAGATTTGCACGCGAATTCGCTTCATACTTTCGCGCGAATAATTGTTCGCGCAAATCGCATGATTTTCTACGACATGATTTTTCAATTCATACTTCTGCGAAAATCGCAACACAGAATAAATCGCGCAATCCATTAATTTCATCGTGTGATAATCCGCGTTTTGTAACATACTTCATTGCGTGTATTTGCGCGAAAATTGTCAAAAGTTACTATCTTAGTAAAGCCTGAAACATACTTCACGCAATTTGCGCCGCAAAGGGGTTTGCGGCCACAGTATACCAAAAAATGTGACGTCATGGCGCGAGACTGGCGCGGCGAAATTCATCTGCCGCTTCGCGTCACCTAGGCATACTTCACACGGCGTGTTTGCCGCGCGGCAAGAAAAAAATGACGCCAACTGGGCGACCCTTCACCGCTTTTCTGCCGCTTTTGCTCAATGTTGGCATACTCCGCACAAATTGTCACAATGATAGCGCTTTGATTTCTTTCATAATCGATTTTTTTAAATTGGCGAAAGCTCATTTAAATTCATTTATGCATTTACAATGCAGGTTACCATGTTAGGACACCATGTACATATATATGCATGTACCACTGATATCGGCTGGTTAGCAGAATCACACCATTTCATTCTGAAAGAGATGGAGGCGCACGGTTCATACAACTTTGAGCGATATTTTCGGGGATAGCTTCTGAAGGTGAACGTGAATTTGATGCGCTGTTGCCAGTGGACAACAACAGTGGCGGCTCTAGGGTATGCTGGGGTATGCACTGCATACCCAAATAGGATTCTTGCATACCCAAAAAAATATAACTGAAATGCAAAAATGAATGGTCGAAAAACTTTGATCATTTGAAGAATTTTTTACTCTCAACGGGTTCAAATCGTGCAAATAACTCCTGTAAACTAAATAAATCAAATTCGAATATCAGAAAACATGAATTTTGTAATCTTATTGTTTCTCTTTGGAACTCTTTGCCTGAACATGTTATACAAGCTCCTGGCTCAAAAGCTTTCATGATTAGATTGAAAAAATGAGATTTTTCACCTTTTCTTAAGGGCTGTATTTAAGCGCAACTTTTCATTGCCTATACGTGTCCTCAGTTACCTTATGTTTCCTGCGTCATATTGTAACGTGTATTTATTTGACTTCGAATTATTTTACATTGCGCGTTATTTTTTTCCATGTAGTATGTTATTGTAAAATTCGAAATGTATTTTTTCTTTTTTTACACATCACGCAGTAAGTAATTTAATGTCATAAATTTTGCAAAATCTTTTTGTATGTGTGTTGTGTGTTTACACGTAAACGTAAATAAACATTATTATTATTATAATTGTTGCTCTGCTCGCTGATATGTATGCTATGGACAAGTACTGTAGTTAGAATGCATTATCATTATTGCATTTCTAATAACATGGGGCATGTTGTGCAGGCAGGAAATAAGAATTTCACTAATTTAGTGAAGTTCTTTCTTTTTCCTTCTAGTGAAATAAAAATCTGATGTTTGATTGAGTTTGTCATCATTGAAATGACACGCAAAATTCCTTTTCCAAAGCATAATTATTTTTCAAAAAAATGTGTATTTTAAAACATTTAGTGAAAAATCTGGTACTTTCCTGATACCTGACCTGCTAATCTTCTAAAATTTAAATTCAATTTATTGACACAGCATTATGAAACGTGGCCTAGAGAGTTTTGGATTTACTAAGCCATCAAAAAGCGCCCATCAAGAAACATTAGACGCGGATGTTGATGCTGCTGCGGATTTGAATAACTTATGTCAGTTAGAGGATGAAGCTACTTCCTCTTTAGCATCACCTGCCTTAAAATTAAACGTAGATGATGATTCCGATAGTTTTCGTTCCTCGTCGGTTAGTTCTCAAAATCAGCTTCAGCTGCCAGCTGATATTGGAGATCGAGATAATTTTATCTCGGGAAAACTAAGCACTTACGTTAACGATAAGTCTGGTCGGTGCTTTTCAAATGCTTATTATCAGAATCGACCGTGGCTAACGTATTCACACACAGTAGACCGAGTTTTCTGCCACACTTGCATTCATTTTTCCAATTATAAATCTAGCCTGACTAGTGAAGGGGTCAATACTTGGAGAACATTGAGCAAAAAATTGGACAAGCATGGTAGTTCAAAGCAACATTTGGATGCTATACAAAAACGTTTGTATTAAACAGTGTAAAGAGGATTATGCAATAAACTGCTTTAAAGGAAAAGTATTTAATATTAATATTGCCCTTTTCAGAAAGCACCATCGGCATTTCAAGAGCAACATATTTGATTCAGGTTTCTATTGATGGCTTAAAAGAACTTTGACAAAACGAAATACCGCTTAACACGTCTGGCAGCCAAGTGGACAATGAGGCCCCTTTTGAACTGATGTGGTGTAAAGCCGAAGAAATTTGCAGTCATTTTGAAATCACTAATTTTACGATTCAGTCAACCCGAAAAGTGCGATCTACAGTAGATTCCCAACAGAGTTTTTTATGCGATTCCACCATTGGCCGCCGGCATACTAGTCTCACTTCATCATTGGACATAAAATTGCACATTTACAATACAATCTTAGACAATTTACTGTCTGCTTTCAATCAACGATTGGGTGATCACACTCAAAAATTGCTGCGTTTTGTAAATTGTTGCATTCCATCAAATGAACACTTTATAGAGCGGAGCATGTGTCAGATAGCCGGAGATCTATGGAACGATGTTGAACAGGAAGATTTGTATTGTGACATTAACAATTTTCGCCGATTTTGCTTGTCAATGTCAGACGATGTGCTGTGAAAAATCGACTGCTTGCAAAGCGTTTTAAAAGTTATGCCAAAGCAGCACTATATGCATCTGCACCAAATTGTTCAACGTTTGGCGACTATACCAGTAACGACTTGTGAATGTGAAAGGTCATTTTCGAAGTTAAAATTGATAAAAAAACGACTTAAGAACGACAATGGCGGATAAAAGGCTTTGTGGACTTGGTTTGCTAAAGATCGAGCGAGAAATTTTGAATAAAATTGATCGGAACTATATCGATTGATTTGTTTAAAAATATGTAAAATCGTCGAAAACTTAATTAATGCGTAACATACTCGGCTGAATTTTGAAAATAATGATATTGGTGTTATGCAATCGTTTTTTTATTTGAGGAAATACGTGCAATTTAGGACATATCCTTATTATATTAGCAAATTTTTATTGCATACCCAAAAAAAATTTTGAATACCCCGGTCACCAATCCTGGAGCCGCCTCTGGACAACAATGAAGATGCACGATGCGTACTTTGCGCACGATTTGCACTTTGTGCATTGAATTCAGAAAAATTTGCGCTACCGATTGAGTGGTTAACGTGCTCAGACGGATTATTTTCAATGTGATTCGAATTTGGTTGCGGTTTAAGCATAGTGCTTAGCTCCAAATGCAGTTTACACATTTCCTTCACATTTTCCTTTTTATCTTGATTTACGCGCGTAGAAAGATCCAAAAACTGCAAATGAATGGCTTGTAACGCTTTTAAAATAAGATCATTAGTCACATTAGCACTAGCACGATCTTTGTCAGCATTTCTGCTATGACTATGATTACTTTCTACGTCAGAATCGGGGTTTTCGCGCTCTGAACTGGTTTCAGGATTATTTGCCGTGTTAAGAGTAGTCGTATTATCGATCATTGTATGATTTGATGAATTATCAATGTTAGGGTCGAACTAGTTATCGAAGTTTGATTAATGCGTGCTTGCACGGTAGTCAATAACAGTTCCTCTTTGGACTGTGTATTGCTAGCGGCATTTAGTGACGCGGGTAATTGATCATTATTCGCCTTACTAGTTACGTCTTTGTTATGAGTGTCATTACTCGCGAGAATTACTCGCGCTATTTGAGTCAACAGGCGCGGTGGGTAATTGATGAGATGAAGTAGGTGGCGTAGAAGGTTTTTTCAATTTAGCGGGCGGTGTCCGCGAAAACCTTTTTCCTGCCATTTTTATGTGTCAAAAATGTCGAAAAATATGACCTTGGGTAAAATAAATTTCAGTACGTCGAAATTTTGCCCAAAATAAATGTTTCAAATTTGGCCTTGGTTGTTCCGAAAACAGGTTTTTTCCACGTGGAATAGTATTTACTTGCGTGCAGTAAGATATAACTGACATGAAATGATAAAAAACAGGTAGGACTAAGCCTAAGGCGCAAGAAGAGTGTACGTGGTTAAAGAAAAGAGATAGGTAGAGACCTAAGTGACGAAATTTCGTTGTGAAGAGAAAAATGATAAATCATGTCGCCTGAGGGTCGACGCTTATAGAAAAATGCCGAGCGTGATAGCTGCCTTCGTCGATGAAGATCCGACGGAAATAGAAAAAATAACGATGACGTTACCACGATACACAAAATCTTGATTAATTTTTGGTTTGAGAAAAGGAATTAAGGTTTTCGAACGAAATAAGTAATCATATGGAATTTACCTATCCGTCCACTCAGAAGAGTCAGAAATCCTCGACGTAGGAATATCCGACCTTACCCTCGGTATATCCGAAACCCCTGGGTAGGTTTACTCCAATTTATTTCAAACGCTTAATACTCGGCTTAACTGGCGGACAACAAAGATAACGCAAAAGAAAAACAAAACGTACGCAACTATACACTCGTACAATTTCCACAAGAATGCCAACAAGACTAACTACACTGGCCTCAAGGGACCATTACAGTAAAATAAACAAACGTCAAATTAACGTAATACTGGAACACTTTTATCTCAGATCACTTATTCTAAGCTAATACGAGCGGTATGCATTAAACAATTACTATTATCATATACTTAACTCTATGTTACCGGACAAGTATCTTATTGTTTTTTATTATTGAAAAATGGGAAAAAGTGGGAAGACCGAAGGCATAGCCCACAGTACACTATCGTGGATAGCTACTAGTATTGGCTATGTAGTGGCTACCGCGAACTGCTAAGGCAAGTTCAGCAAACGTGTAACTCTTGTAGTTACAAACTTCATATGTGTGTGTCTCATGTTTGTGCCTATCTCGTTTGTACATGCCTTTACGGTAATATTTGCCCATAGGCCTATTGTTATTCTCGTAGATCCATTCCGCGTTTCTTTGTCCACGTTGATATGCCTATTTTTCGTATTGTCTAAAACTGCGTGCGAGCGCAGTTTTGATGATCATTCCGGCACTTTAAGAGTTTTCATTTTTTATTGAGCATCAGAGCCTCTTGCCAGCTTCCACACTGTGCGTCTTTTCTTTTTCCGTGCATTGAGTAGACTCCGCACGTAGTCCTTAGTTTTTCCCTGCGTGGCTGCAGGAATTTCATTGTGTTTTGTCGCAGTAGTGGGCAAGTTCTTTTCGCCCTTGTGCATTTTGTTTTACTATTTGTGTGCGCCAACTTGGCATTTATTTGTATGCCTTTGGCGGGGCCCTGTGCCCGTTGTTAAATACATAGTTTGTTTTAACCGATTAGCATAACACGACAGTCAACAACATGCATCCTTCATGCTGTCACATTTTTTATTGCTTCACAATTTTCTGTCCAAAAATATTGCAAAAATTAATTATTCAATTAACGATGTTGGGCTTGGTTGAATTTCCGTGGTGTTGAATGTCTGTCCTTGTGCTACACTATACTTAGGAACCCTCAATATTTTCAAGCACCGGAATTCGGTCCCAAAACAAGTTAATTAATAATCTTTTTGAACCCTCAATTTGGTTTCTGGGGAACTTACATTAATTAGGTACTTAATCTCAAGGGATTAAGTAAGTAAGTTTCACTAGGTGCGTGCGTAGAGGGCGGGGCTACCTCGAACAGGCCGGGCCCTTTTACTTTCGAGTCACCGGCTGGTGATAGACCCCTAAAAAGGTCGAGAACCCCCGTGTGAGCGCATAAGCTTAAGTTTTCGGGATAAGTAAGCGAAGTAAACGTACCTTTGCTGCTACGTTTACACAAGCAACGATTTAGCAAAATTCTGCTGGCTATTGTGCCCATTATAAATTTGTGGTTGTAGACATCGGGGGTGATGGTCGTATGTAATGTTGTAAAAGATATCTTTACCTTTATCTGTGTAGCAAGATAAAGATAAAGATGAAGATAACTTTATCTTTATTTTGACGATTTCTTTATTTTATCTTCATCTTTACCTTTATCTTTTGGAAAAATCATAGGCCATCTTTATCTTTATCTTTATCTTTTTGATAGGAATTTGTTGCTAAAAAAGATAAAGCATGTACATAAGTTAGCACGTAATCGAAAATGCAGGTTTGACGTGAAATACGTTTAGACGCATTCAAGTTTCACTGTAATACATGAAAAGAAAAGAAAACGATTGTTTAAGCTCTACGCCGTGCCGCCCAAAGGAATGCCTGTATATCGACCTAAGTAAGCGGGATTGATACCGACCGATCTAAGTGGGAGTACTAGGAACCACGTTAATCTTAGTCTAAGCCAAGGAAAAATAGAGAAGTTTGAAAAAATCAATAACTGTTGCCAAACAGCTCACCGGATGAAGAAGCAGAAGAATTCGGCATTGGTGTAGCTGGTTCACATATGTATTAAGATAGCCACGTTATAGGTACGTATACAGAAAGTAGTATCCGGTGAAAGCTGCCACCTAAATGGTTTGATTTGAGTCAAATCGAAAACAAATAAGGCAGTCATCAGATTTTTCCAGTAGATTCATGTGACTGACCAAAATGTTGGTGCCAGCGTTTAAAATGAGCCTAAGTAATGGGATGCAACTCGCGTCGCTCGTTTCGCTCGCTCCGCTCGTCGCATCCCATTACTCAGGCTTATTTTAAACGCTGGCACCAACATTTTGGTCAGTCCATGATACTAAGCCTAAGCCTAATCAGCTGGTAAACCAGCAAAACATCACGAATACCTTTGCAATCTTTATCGAGATTAACCAGCGTTAGTCGATTGGTTATGGTTCTGGACTTTAGAGCATGGGGTTCACGTTTCGAATCCGACTGCCAGCAATTCTCTCTCGTTTCCTCAGATGCTATCGACCGCACACATACGCCCTTATAATATGACTATGTTAATATATATGTGAACCAGCTACACGAATGCCGAAGAATTCTATCAGCTGCTTGAAGATGAAATCTACACAGTGCCTAAGAAGCACTATTTAATTGTTGCAGGCCACCTCAATGCCCAGATTAGCCCCGATAGCAGAGATTCAGCTATTGGACCGTATGCAATAGGCACCACCTGTCGAAATGGTTCTCTGCTATCCAATGTGGTAACATCCTTCAGTCTCATGTTAGCTAATACCTTTTTTTGCCATAAAACTAGGCACCTACAGTCATGGGTCGCACCAGATGGACATAAAATGAACCAAATTGACCACATTTTGGTCAGGCAATCCCACAAAGGCACATTAAGCAACTGTCGCTCATACTGGGGCGCAAATGTCATCACAGACCGTGCCCAACGCTTGCAACTATCAATATTGAATTAGCCAAGTACAAAAAATTCCCACCAATCAAGAAATTCGATATAACTAAGTTAAAATGTCCAGAATCAGCCCAGTCCTTTAAGGATGCATGCAGTGTCAACCTTGGCTCGTTAAACGCAAGTCAGGACCAAATAGTAGATTCCTATTGGACTAAACTTAGAAGAAGCATCCACCAAGCTGCAACAACAAGTCTCGGATTCATGAAGAAATCTTCTAAAGACTGGTTATCATCAGAGACAATTGAGCTATCAGAGCAAAGGAAGTCTGCCCTGACACAAAAAGACCTGACAAAGGCTAGAAGCCTTGCTCATGATGTCTAGCGACAGGCTAGAAGGGATAAACAACTTTATTGGAACCAAAGAGCAGCAGAGCTCGAACGTGCGAAGAGATCTAGGTGACTCGAAGAAACTATCCCAGTTGATGAAGGAAGTTGCAAGAAAGTATCCGCCATTAGTGATGCCATCGTGGACAATAATGGGCATCCTTTGTGCTGCCGGGATGATAAGCTCAAGCAATGGAAGAACCACTTCGATGTTCTCTTGGATCCACAGCTATTACCTGCCCCTACAAAATTGGTCATCCCCAGCCTGCTGCAGCATATAACATAACCGAAGATCCACCCAGCTCAACAGAGATTGAGAAAGCAGCAAAATGCCTAAAACGTGGGAAAGCAGCTGGGCCCGATGAAGCTACCTCCAGAGCTGTACAAAACTCCTCTGCCAACTGCTTCTCCCGCGTCTGGAAAACCTATTCAAGGCAATATGGGCACAAGAAAAGATGCCTGAAGACTGGGGTGAAGCTATTATTATTCCGCTCTATAAGACAGGGTCTAGGTCATTATGCAGCAACTACAGAGGCATCTCTTTGCTAAATGTAATCTATAAGGTGCTAGAAAGGATCCTTTTAAACCGCCTTCTCTTAGAACGGAACAAAAGGACACGAGAAAATCAAGCTGGTTTCCGCCCAGGGCATAGCCGTATAGATCAAATATTTACTTTGAGACAGCTGTTAGAGCTTAGATATGAATTCCGGGAAGATATTCACGTTGCCTTTATCGACTTCAAAGCGGCATTCGACAGAATACAACGGGCAAGAAATTTGGTTACTATTAACATCTGATGGCGCACCACCCAAAGTATGCAGAATCATGCAAGCCCTGTACCAAACCACAACCTCTAAGGTTCGCGCTTATGGTGCCTATAGCGAAAGATTCACGACACAATCTGGAGTACGACAAGGTGGCATCTTATCTCCCCTGCTGTTCAACCTGGGCATGGATTTTATTCTGAAAAATGCCCTTGACACCAAACCAGGTGGGATCACCTTATACCCTTCAGAGGTACGAATCACCGACTTAACCTATGCTGATGATGTTGCAAAACTATGCGAACTCAGCCAATGACTTGCAAGAAATGATGGATAGAATCATAGCTGAATCTGGAAGAATTGGTCTGCAAATAAATGCTTCTAAGACAAAATATCTGCATGCAGCCTCCAATGATCCAGCAGACCAAATACATATAGACAACTCTCCAATCGAGAAAGTAGACTGCTTCACATACCTTGGCAGCCAGGTCACAACACCTGGTGGAGCGTCTGAGGAGATTAAGATCCGTATGAAACGAGCATCCAATGTTTTCCATGCTCTTATTAATTTTTGGAAGCGGCGTGATATCCGGCATAAAACCAAAGTCCGGATTTACTGTGCTACTTTGAGGCCAACACTACTTTACGCTAGCGAAACATGGCCTGTGCTGGAGTCAGACTGTAAAAAGTTGGAAGTTTTTGACCATCGTTGTCTGAGGCGCATCTTAGGGATCCACTTCCCGTTATTAGTCACCAACGAAGAGATCCGAAGAAGATGTAATGTAATACCAATGATCCGAAAAAGATTTAATGTAATACCATCCTCCAGCCTAGTCAGACTGAAACGATGGAAATGGTTTGGTCACGTTTTACGAATGCCTGAAAACCGCCTTCCTGGAATAACAATCAGGAGCCTGCCGGAACCCGGATGGAAACGCCCGCAGGGTGGCGTCAGAAAGACAATGCAGCGATTACTCATGAAAGAAGCCAAGGAACCTTTGGCCCCCTTCAACCTCAACCAGAAACAATTCACCAACAAATGGCTTGAAATTTTATCTACTATAGCGCATGATAGACGCCAGTGGCACCTGCAGATGGAACAGGATCATCCTGCAGTTGCACAAAAATGAAGATGGCATATTCATTCGCTTTCAAATGAAGCCTATAAGCAAGCAAGCAGTTGCCAGTATACTTTGTACAGGCACTACAGATCATGGTTTTGATGCTTGTGAGAAGGGGAAAAGTAAAATCCGAGACGGGAACGATCTAAAGCGCAGGTATTTAGGGGCTCGGAAATGGCATACCCCATTATTCATACAAGAAGCTGACCCCAGTTCCATCGGGGCTTTCTTTGCTGTGGGGTTAGTCCAAAGTGCCAGAACCAGGGTTCCGCAAGTAGGGCCCATCAGGGTCAACACCCCCAACCCTGTTTCCGGCAAAATTTTACCCATGGAAGGGGGCGGTTGAGGGGCTCGTAGATGGGGTACCCCATTATTCAAATATGTAGCTGACCCCGGCTCTGTCAGGTTTCTCCGCCATGAGGGCATTCAAAAGTGCCGGAACTGGGGTTCCAAAAGTCACCCGCAACTCCATTTCCGGCAAAGTTTTTCCCATGGAAGGGGGTTTAGGGGCTTGGACACGGGGTATCACATAATTCGAATGTGAAGCCAAACTCGGTTCCGTCGGGGATTTCTCCGCCCTGGGGGTGGTCCAAAGTGGCGGAACCGGGATTCCCAAGTAGGACCTATTAATGTGAACACCCATAACCCGTTTAAGGCAAAATTTCTCCCACTAAAGGGGGTTTAGGGGCTCGGAATGGGGCACCCCATTATTCATATATGTAGCTGACCCTGGTTCCGTTGGGGATTTTTCCACTCTGGGGGTGGTCAAGGGTGAACACCCCCAGCCCCGTTTCCGGCAAAATTTTACCCATGGAAGGGGTTTCAGGGGCTGGGAATATGTTGTGCATGTCTGGTCTCTCCCCTCAAAAAATTAATAAAATAAAATTATTAGTGGTAAATTGTGCCGCTCAGAGATATTTTCTTGAAAACTTGCTTAAATTGAGGCAAATAAGTTCGGGCTGATTTAGCTCCGGTAAAGGGGTATAAATTCTCATTGTTCAGAAGATGGGTGGAGGACGATGGTGGTTTATTTCTGTATTCTTTCCTTATTCGTAAAGGAAATTTTCGCTGCTAATTATTCGACAACTAGATTTATAAATAAATAAAATGGATCCGACTGCTCCCTCGTGCGGGTCTTCTAAGGACGATGAAGCAGGCGCCGGACAGTCTCATGCCCCAGATGATCTTACGGAACTGGAAAGCCATTTTATTTTGAGATTACCTTTGATTAATTTTTCAATATAATTTTGATAATTTTTCAATAATTTTGAATTTAAAATAAGTTTGATATTTCGATAATTCTAATCAATCCGGGTTTAGTAAGATTGAGTTTAAAGGACAGAAATGTCAAAATTTTTCTGATCACTCCCGCGCAACATATATATACGATTCTATGCGACGGGATTTTTAAAATATGTAAATTTTGCATTGTTGAAGCTAAATAATTGATCTAATCGCACGAAACACGTCGAAAAGGTCGTTTTATATATGAAATCCTTTGCATTCTTTCGAAACTCACAGTAGTCTCTCTAAAAGAAATGAAAAATTCTCTAAGTGCTCATAAAAGTACACGAAAACAGGTTTTTAGGGTACTTTCGAGGTATGCAATTATTTATGTATAGTATTTGCCTCTAAACAGCTCAAAACCTGCTCAAAGTTCATTTAGACTTCTTCGTTGTTTTCAGTCACGTATCTTTGGGGGGGGATGGGGAAGTTCGGACCCCCCAAAATTCAGAAAAATCGTAAAAATAGGACTTTTTAAATGTTGTTTTGTGCTATTTTTGGCCTTTTTGGGCTTAGTCCCCCGAAAATTGGTGTTGGTCCCCGTATAAATATTGCGTTCAATTCGATTTTCTCACGTTTTATATTTGAAACATGCAACTTTCCACAGATTTTTATTAAATTTGATAAAATTTAATTTTTGGAATTTCAATTCAATGATTCTTAATGCACACAATGATAATAATAATACTAGATAATTCTATTCACTTCTCCATTGTTCAGAACGTCTTACATAAGTACTACTGCTTTTCATCGAAACCTCAGACGAAAAAAATTAAAGAATAATTCACAATTGCTTACTTTTCTTATCAAAATGCGGTGCAATTTTTATGTTTTCGTTATAAATTCTTACCTATTTGGGAAATTTGAACAGAAAATTCAAAACATTTGGGAAAATTTTTAAATTTTTCGACAAATTCCTGAAAATTTTTTAAATTCGAAATCATTAGAAAATTTGAAAAATTGTGAGAAATCGGAAAAAAATTCAATTTTGAAACGATTGATATGACACATTACGCGTTTACGAGTAAAATTTGTGCCATTTAATTGATCACCGTGATAAATTATTTTCATTCAAAACCAGCCAGATCGTTAAGGAAATTAGTTTTTTGCCTAAAAATTTCATTTTATAGTCCGTTAAATGTTATTTTATTATTCCAGCTTTGTTACGCTCTATTTTATTATTCAAAGCGAATTAACTTTTAATCTTATTTTAGTTTGTGCTATTTGACTTGTTCTTTTCTGTATTTATACACTTATTACTTTTATTGCATTTTATTTTTACTAGTTTTACGTCTGTTCATTTTAGTTTAGTCTTCGCGTGTGATCTGTTCTATATTTCGCAATGTTGTTAGTACAATTTGATCAGCTAATTATTAATTAATAAATAAATTAATAATTAATTGATTAATCCTTAATTAATTATTAATTAATTAATATTTAACTGAATACAATTTTTTGTTATAGGACGCAGCGCAGAACGTAAGGCAATGTTTGCAGGAGGGCAAGGACGCGTTTAAGGATAAATTGCAGATAAATTTCAATGCGGATATGAGACACGCCCAGGTTAAAGTCGACAAGGAGATTTTCAACGGAACGGTGCATTTTTTAAATTAATTTTTCTGATCAATTTTTCAATTTTGACCATTTTTTATAAATTTTTTGAATAATTTTTAATGTATAATTGATTTTTCGCATTTCTTTCGATGTTTAATATAATGCTCCGATGAATTTTCAATTTTTTACATTATTTCCTAAATTAGTTTATCGATTATTATCAAATTTTTGAATTATTCTTCGCACAACTTTGATTATTACTTTTTGGGTCATTTTTTGGATTAATTTTAAATTTTTAATCGATTTTTTATGATTTTTTTCAATCAGTTATTCCCACAAAAATTTTATATATTTATCAAGCGCAATTAGTGATCGAAACCTGTAGATCTACATATTTTAGCTTAAATCAAGTCCATTTGATTTTATTCATTGCACTAAATTTTATTTTATTATGTCTTATTTAAATTTTGGATTTCGGCTGACAATTTTTAGTTGTTTTTATATTATTTTATTTTTGCTTTTTGACTTGTTTAATTTGTATTCATTTTATCTTATTTGGTTTTTTTATTATTTTTTGTGTTTTAATAAATTTTTCAATTCTTTGTTTTTTTGTAAATGCCAGCATACTGTACTTAGATTACTGGTCTCTATTTTTTGTCCTTTTATATCTTGCTCTACCCTTATTTTATTGATGTTTTCTTCTTATTTTTTTTCATTTTGTGATGTCGCTTGGTTTTATTTTTTAACTATTTTTATTCTTCCAGTTTTTTATAGGGTTTTCCTATATTTTTATTTTTATATGCATTTTTTTGTGTTTCTGTCCAAAATTCGGGGAATAGGGCAGACACGTAATGGTCAAAAATTTTTCAATAAGATGGTCGGGCAATGACTATTTTTTTTGGCCAAAAATGGCAAAAAAGCGCCTAAAAAATGGTCAGAAAAGGAAGGTATTGTCAAAATTGAGGAAGGGGTTAAAAAATCTCGGCTATTTGAGAGACGAGGAGGTCTGAACCCGAAGAAGGGGTTCGGAAGTTCAAAGATACATACACGTGCCACATAGATGAACATGGTCAAAATTTCTGGAGGGGGTACACCGACTTTTCTGGGGGTGAGCAGGGGGGTGAACATTTATTTTCACGGCTATTTGTGGCGCTGAAATCACGAGTTTACATTGATCTTTTGAATATTTTCGTCGTTCCTTACCCTCCCCCGGTCAAAATCCGTAAAAATGCTGTAATTCGTCATATTTCTGTCTTCTTGAATATTCCTGATTAAGTTTGCATGAAATCAAACGATAATAAATAAATGATGAAATGACCTGGACTATTGAATATGCACAAAATAATGGACAACAAGCGTCTGAATGAATAAGTGGCAGGCGCGAAGCTGTGGGGGGAATGGGAAGGGGTCCGGACCCTCAAAATTCAGAAAAAAACCGGAAAAAATAGGACATTATACACGTTATTTTGTGCTATTTTTGGCTTAGACCCCCCAAAATTGGCGTTGGCCCCCCAAAAATAGGAGGGTCAGTAATGTGCCTGATAAGTGGACCGAGTACTACTCGGAAAATACTTCGAATTATACTACCGGGCATCGTTTGGCGCTCTTTTATAATCCCAGCGATAGGTCTTGGTCCGCAAATGGCCCGAGGGGGGTATGCCTTTCAAAAGTTGTGGTAGGGGGATACCCCCATACCCCTGTTTGCATGCGTGATATGTCAAAATTATCGAAATCAGAATAGTACATGTATGAGAATGATCAAAAGTGCGAATAATTGTCATCGGGCCCGTATCCAGGCTTCGGGCAAGGGCGGGGGTGGGGGTTTGGACTTAAAATAGCTTGACTTATATCTCGGAAAATTTCTTGGGTTGGCTTGCTAAAAAGACGCATTTTGTGAACATTTTTTGACATACTCTATCCGTTGAGACCATGAAATGTTGGCTTTTTCGAAAAATTTTTTTTTCAGGAAAATCTATAAAAAGTGTCATTTTTTGATCGTTCTTGGGCCAAAATGATAGAAAATATTTCAAATACGGCGCGAGGCGCCGAAAATTCGAAGGTTTGACGCCAAGGACAGTCGATTTTTCCATCTTTTCCTGCATTATCTCACCTTTCAATATTTTTTTTCGGCCAAGGGAGATGGTGGCCGCCCCTTAAATAAGGCCCTCACTGTCATATCCATGCGTGTAACAGGAGAAATGAGTGATCCATCGCCTAAAGTCAGTCGTTTCCTCGTCCCCTCAAAGCCAGGAAATTTTAGGCCCCCTCCCGATTTTTGAAAAAAACAATCGAATTTTTCGGTCGTTTATAGTTGTTTTTTTTGGCGGCTTTCGACCGAAATTGGGGTGTCATTCCCCACCCGTCCCCAAAATGGCCAGCGACCGCCCACCCAACCTTACGAACCGTTCTATGCTCGGTCATCATGACACGTGACCATAGGTGCACAAGGTCAGGGTCGGCAGGGGGGATGAAATGCCAAAAGTCTAGAACTAGATAAATTTAACGTTCACGATCTTTTTGCTGTTTTAATGATCAAAATGGTCAAAATAGCCTATAAAACGTTTTTTCCTGTTAATAACACATTTTAAAAGCATTTATAGTCCATTTTGACTGCATTATATCACTTTTAACACTAAAAAATGCAAAAAAATGCAAAAATGCAAAAATTTATTTTATTATTATTTATTTATTTATTTTATTATTATTTATTTATTCAAAAATTTATCAAAATGGTCAAAATAGCCCATAAAACGTTTTTTCGTGTTAATAACACATTTTAAAAGCATTTATAGTCCATTTTGACTGCATTATATCACTTTTAACACTAAAAAATGCAAAAAAATGCAAAAATGCAAAAATTTATCAATTTTGGGCGTTTTTTTGGGTAAAGTACTTAAAAGTACTAATCTGGCGCGAAGCGCCGGAAGAAATTTTGACATTTTTACTGATTTTGATGTCAAAAATGATGCAGAACAAGACCTGTTTGCTCAAAATCGCCACGACAGTACCGGTCTAGCTGACCCCTCAGGAGGGGGGGTAATACCCCCTCACCCCCTATGTGCATGTGTGCACGTGACCTTGGGGGAGGGGCGCTTTGGAAGTTTTCACCCTCTGAAGTTTTTTCCACTTCTCTCCAGGAGTGGAGAGTTTTTAAGAATCTACGAAAAATTCGTAGAAAAGGTGGTCTTTTATGCGTTTTTAGCTGTCTATTTGCTCGAAAGTGCAAAATTCTCCGCCCTATACTCATTTTTTATTTACATTTTGTTCGTTTCGATACAATTTTTTGTTTTTTTTTCGAAATTTGATTATGTTTTTAATGCTCTAAAAAGATGGCGCATCGTCAGAAACGCCGGGAGCAGCGTTTTTGACGCGAATTTTTCAACTCTTCGCAGAATTCGCGATTTTTCAAGAATTTCGTGAAAAAAATTTGTAGAAAAGGTGTAGTTTACAGAGTTTTTCGCTCTACGCTTGCTCAAGATGTCAAATTTTCGGTGCTTGGCGCCATATACTCATTTTTTTACCCTATTTTGTTTCATTTAACAGAATTTTTCCGATTTCTTTCATTTTTTTCTGTTTTTAATGCTCTAGGAAGATAGAGTATCGTTAGAAACACGTAAAATTGACGTTCTTGACGCGTATTCAACATAGGTGGGCGGCACCGAAATTCTGGGGGCTGCAACATTTTTAAAAAGTCGAAAACTGGCCTCAGAAATTTTGGAATGGCGAAAAAACACCATTTTTTGACATTTCTCATCCAGCACTATTCATGGGCAACAAAAAATTGCGAAAAAAACAAAAAAAAATTCCAAAAATTGAAATCTGGGGGTAACATTAATCCCTCTCCCACCCAAGTATGGTATTCACCGTTTTCGAACCCTGACGAAGGCACTTTAATACTTACCCTCCCTCCGCCTTGAATTCATATGCTGTGCATGTATGGTATGAACTGTAATTAAGGGGGGGGGGCGGAGGGAAGTGGCGACCGCTTCCTTATCCGCTTAGCCGGGATTTAAATTTGGAAAGGTGAGATAATGCACGGAAAGATGGAAAAATCCAATGTCCTTGTCACAAAATGTTCGAATTTTCGGGCTTCCGCGCCGGATGTGAAGTAGTTTCCATCATTTTGCCATAAGCGCGACTAATAAACTAACACTTTTTTCACTTATTCCCATAGGGGGTGACAGGGTATTACCCCCCTCCCCCCTCAGGGTCCGAGACTCGAATCGGTGTCAGTCGATTTTCAGCTATCAAAAATTTTCGGCCCAATTTTTTCGGGTAAAAAAAGCAGCGAAGGTGGTAAATTTTTTTCGGACTAGTACATTTCCGTTATGCTTACCTATAAAAATACGTAGAATGAAGTTAAAATGATCTGGTAAGTCGAAGTTTTCTACGAATCCTAATATTTTTTACTTATAACAGTTACGAAACTAGTCAGAATTGGACAAATAGTACTTTGAAATGCAGTTTTTCACTTTAAAACATGTTATATAATAATGTTTTAGCTATTTTTTATGTTTGACCAGCAAAAAAAGGCTAGAACTCCGAATCCAGTGGTCCCAAATTTTTGGATTTGACCCCCCTCTGAACTTTTGACCTTGGGAAGCTATGTATGCTCCTATAGCCTTTTAAGTAAAAGAATTTTCATTTCGAGAAAAAGTTCGATTGTATGCTTTTAATGGCTAGAGCATGCCCAAAAACGTGGAGGAAAGCGGTTTTTGCAAGCTATCCTGACGGATTTTGAGATACAGACCAATTTATGTCGGTCTCCATAGGTGGGCAGCACCAAAATTCTGGGGGTGGGTGCAATATTTCTCAAAGGTAAAAAATAGCCCTAAAAATAGTTGTATGGCGGAAAAACACTACTTGTTCGACGTTTCTCATCGAGCACTATCCGTTGGCATAAAAAATTGCGAAGAAGCGAAAAATTCGCAAAAATTGAAGTCTTGGGGTTATTTCGGTTTTTCGAGGGGGGGGGTCGGGGGGGCTTACCCCTTCCCACCATCCCCCTTAGCCCAGGCCCAGATGTAGCCATGAGTAAATCCAATTTTTTTTTTAAAAATTTGAATCGACTCAGCTAATGGATTTACCGTGCATCGTCGAAACGCTGAAAACGGTGGATAGGAAAAATTTTTACAAAGTGGCCGATTGTCCCCAAATTTTGATCTGCAAGCGAGAGGGCGAAGACGACGAGGATATTTTTAAGAAGAAAAAGAGCAAAGCGAAGCCCGCTCAAAATTACTTCCGAGCTGGACGAAACGGCCGATCCGAAGACAGATACAACGATAAACGATTTATCGACCAGTAATCGCGCACGTAGAAGTAAGCGTCATCGGTGGTATACTGTAGCCGTCGTGTAGGGATCAAAGTTTTTTTAAAATTTAAATTTAAATTTTCAAATTTTTTATTATTTAAATAATTAATTCAAGATTATTCGAAATTCTTTTAAAATACGCCAGCAATAAGCGAGTTTTCGTCCATAAACATGCGCATCGGAAGAGTGTTTCCAGCGATACACTGTAGCTCGTCTTTGGTATACTGTAGCCGTCGGTAGATCTAAAGTTTTTCTAACAAAATTTCAGATATATAAATAATTAGCCTAAAATTATTCGAAATTCCCAAAATACGCTACCGTAATTTCTCCATCTGTTATCGCGTACGCTTCCCGTATCCAAACGTTGCAACGTCAACTTGACGGGTTTGAGCTCCAATCGACACGTTTTATACTCCATTGGGCAATTTACTTTTGAGATTTAAATTTTCCTGTTATTTTGGTTCTTTTTTTAGAATTTTTTATCGCTTAAAATTTTTCTCATTATTTTCTTCTTTTCACAATTTTTTATTATTTAAAATTCCCCATCATTTTACATATTTCGTTAATTATATTTTCCAGCTTTAATCGATTTTTATATATCATGTATTATTGATTTGATTTGTATTTGTTTTATTTTTATTATATTATTTTTATTAATATTTGTATTCTTATGAGAGACTGTGATTGTTTCATTGTTTATCATTTATTTGTTTATCATTTATCATCTCTGTTTCAACCAGCCTGTAATTGTGCGGTTATAAATTTATTCCGGACTTTTGGAATCTTGCCAATTATTCTTACTCGTGCGCTCGTCTAGGATTTGGTTAAATATATGAATTGATTGAAATTATTTTTATGAACGAATATGTTTATTTCGATAAAAAATTAGCATACCCAAATTAATTATGTGAAAATAAATTTAAAATACACAATTAATCGAAAAAATTGACTTTTGTCCGAATTTCTCCAAAATGGATTTTTGAATATGCTCGATGCGATTTCAAATGAAATTTTTGATTTATATAAAGTAACTTTATAATTAAATTAAGGAAGATATGCATAAAGAATAGAATTAAATTTTAAATTACTTTTATCGATTTATTTTTAAGCTAATTAATTTTTCCAACGGTAATAATAAGCGAGCAATAATCATTAGAGTCGAATTGCAATCATTATCAAATTTGGGTAATACATTTTTGGACCTGTAAAAATTTAAAATTTTAGGCCACCTAGGTCGATGGCTTCATATCCAGGCACGTTGCTGTGGGGGGGGGTGGGGGCTCCGGACCCCCCCCTCAAATTCAGAAAAAAACGGAAAAATAGGTTTTTTTCACACGTTATTTTGTGCTTTTTCTGACCTCCCCCATAATTGGTGTTGGTCCCCTTCCCCCCAGAATAGGAGGGCCAGCTACATGCCTGTTCATATCGCCTAAAACTCGTAATGAAAGAGTCGAGTGCATGCCTGGGCGTGGGGGGTGGGGGGTTGGGAGGTATGCACGCTCCAGAAACCAAAATAACCCACAGAATTCAATTTTTGATTTTTTTGTTTTTTTTTTCGCAATTTTTAATGCCAATGGATAGTGCTCGATGAGGAACGGTGGAAAATGGTGTTTTTCTCCATATCACTATTTTTAAGGTAATTTTTTGACCTTTAAAAAATCTTGCACCCCCTCCCCCAGAACTTTGGTGCCGCCCACCTATGGTCGAGTAGGAAGGTAGTATTTTACACGCACGATATTTTACGACCGAAAACATGCATGATCTTAGCGGTTAGTGGGGTTTCACCCCATCCCCCATACATGTAACGGATTTAAATTGGGGGAAGTCCCGACCATTTTCAGGGGGGGCTCCCGGCTGTTGGGGGGCTGAATGGCCTTCAATTCTATGCCGAAAACGATTATAAAGCGCCCAAAAACAGCCAAAAAATTAATTTTTTCCAAATATGAAGTGGTCAAAAATTTTCCGGCTTTGTAAAATGGCGGATGTCAGATTTTTGGTAGGGTAAATGCCACTATCTCCTCTCCCTGTTATATGTATGCCCCTCAAGAAAATCGCCCCCCAAAAAAAAAATTCGGGGTTTTCCAAAAGTTTCCAAACGTTTTCGGAAAATTCGTTGAAAGGATGCTGTTTTCGGCGTTTTTATCTCCTATCTGCTCTGAAGCGTCGAATTTTCGGCGCTTCGCGCCACTATATGTACTCATGTTTTGACAATATTTATTCAATTTATTCGATTTTTTTATTTTCCATTGAAATTTTTGTTTTTATACTTTAGAAAGATGAAGCACCGTCAGAAACGCCTAAAACCAGTGTTTTTTGACGCGTACCCACCATTTTTGGCAAAAAAAGGCAATTTAAAATTTTACTTCCCCCCAGAATTCCCACGCTGTGGATGTCCGGATGTAATACATGATTGAAGAGTGATTTAGAAATTAGAAATTTTGTTACGCTTAGTATTAATTTTGCCACATTTAACCCGGTATTTTCCATTTTCTCCTTCTATTGTTTATTTCTTCGCAATAGCTCCATTTTATTTTCTACTATGGCCCTCGTAGTCCTCCTAAATTTTATTACTGTAGCTTTTTCTTACTGTAGGATTTTTTTGTTTGTTTTAGTAACGCCTCCACTGAAGAACGTCAGAAAACGTCGATTTAGAAAAACGTTAAGGAAAAAGGTGATAAATTAAAAATAAATCAATAAATAAATAATAAATCAAAAATAATTTGTTATAATATTAAATTATAAATAAATTAATAAATCTATAGTAAATAAAAAATAATTTATGTTATGATATTAAACTCGAAATAAATCAATAAATTAATAATAAATCAAAAATAATTCATGTTATAATATTGAATTAAAAATAAATCAATAAATGAATAAATCAAAAGTAATTTATGTTATTATATTAAAATAATAAATCAATAAATTATTAATAAATCAAAAATAATTTGTTATAATATTAATTTATTTTTTAGTAATTTACGTGTTAAAATTTTCAATTCTTTTATGATAATTTATATAACGAGGCTTTTAATGAGTTGTTCATTTTTTCGCGTGATTTTAGTATATGGATGCGCCTGAATTGGAAAAGGAGCTGAAACGCCTATTAAGAACGGACCTGGAAGCCGTCAGCGTTAGGTAAACTCGCGTACTGCTCTATTTTAAAATTTCGGAAGCCCGGGGCAGTCAAACTTTGCGAATCGCTCAAATTTTGGACAAAAATGAAAAAAGGATTAAAAAATAGCTTTTTCCAATTTTTTTTACGAAAATCGGCTTTGCGTAAAAATGTTTCGTTGTTTAAATTCATATAATTTGAGTTAGTCGGTTCGGTGTACACCAAAAAGTTACGTACAATCTGGATGGGCGTACGGAAAGGTAAAATATTTGAAAATATATCTGAACAAAAAAGCATAAAACTGTATTTCATAAAAGTTTGGCAGAATCGAAATCGCCTAATGACTTAAAAACGAATTATGACAAAACTTATGTAATTTTCTGTAAACAAGTTTTGGTAAGCCATCTACATGTGTAGGTTGCAAATTATATATGTATAACGGAACGCCAGAAAATTGAATTTTTTCATAAAATCGGGGGGGGGGTCATAAATGATAGCCAAAAACGCCTAAAAACTGCCAAAAAATTCGATTTTTTTTTAAGAAATCGGGGGTCAATTATTTTCTGTCTTGGGGGATGGGGGGACTTTGGTTAAGGGGATCCCCTCACCTCCTGTTACATGCATGTTTGTGACAGTATTTTCGCGTGTAATGTTTTGAAAATTTTAATTTGAATTGGAGTTTCCGGTTGAAAATTATAGGAAATCTCGACAAATAGTTTTGAAGATAATGTTACATTTGGTTAAACATTTTAGGAAGTGATTTACTGCTTCCAGTCGCGTAATTTGAACAATTACATATTATGTCTCGAAGGTCGCTCGATGATTGAGTTGCCTACGTTATAAAATAGGGATTTAGGATCCCTCCCTTGCCCTCAATTGACTGTGCCTCTATCCAGACATGCACAGTGTGGGAGTTCTGGGGGGTGAAATTTTAAAGTGCCTTTTTGGCCCAAAATGGTGATCTCGCGTCAAAAGATCGTTTTTCGACGTTTCTGATGATGCCCTATCTTTCTAGAGCCCGAAAACTTTAAAAAAATTCAAAAAAATCGAAAAAGTCTACTAAATTGAACAAAATATCGTCAAAACAGGAGTATATGGCGCAAAGCGCTGAAAAATTTGACACTTTTGAGCAAACAAATGGCTAAAAACGCTTTAAAAAAAGCACCTTTTGTATGAATTTTTCTCAAATTTTCGGGATATTTCGGAAAATCGCCGATTCTGGGGCTGAGGGGTCTGAATGGTGTAAAGCTGGTAAAAATTCCAAAAAATATGCCAAAAATTCAATTCAGGGGGTCTACCGGATTCTCGGTAGGGGGAATCTAAACCCCTCCCCACGCCAGCGTGTGGCTGCATGATACAGTGGTCGCCATGAAACATGACGCACTATAATCGTCAGATTTATATTAGACGATGCGTCTCGAGCGCCGCGTTTCGTTTATAATGCGCTATCATATCTTTTTCATTATTATAGGATATTTATCTGTATCATGCCGTTAATCTGGCTATGCGGACGGCGCAATTCAGCTATTAATAGCGCCAACAAGAAGGAAGCGCGCACGTGAATGCCGGAAGCGCGCACGTGAATGCCGTTCTATATTCAGGCGAGTGCGCGCACGTGAATGCCGTTCTATATTCTGGCACGTGCGCGCTTCCGGCGTTCACATGCGCGCTTCCTTCTTGTTGGCGCTATTAATAGCTAAATTACGCCGTCCGCATCGCTAGATTAACGGCATGATACAGATAAATAACCTATAATAATAAAAAAGAGATGATAGCGCATTATAGACGGAACGCGGCGCTTGCGACGCATCATCTAATATAAATCTGACGATTATAGTGCGTCATGTTTCATGGCGAGCACTGTATATAGGTGACTATGTATTGTTGGCCAGTAATAGCATATTAACGCAAGTTTTTGTCAAAATCTGATTGGGGTGGGGGGGGGAACCTAAGCAGTTGGAGGTAAAAGGAACGGCTGAGCTTGGAATTGCAATTAAATCATTTAGTCAAATTCGCTTGATTTGCAAGTTTGTAATTAAGTTTTTACATTCGAAATGAGTGGAAGGGAATATTCTACAAATATTTTTTAAATAATTCACGCAACTTTTTCATCGCATTGATTTAATAAATTGATTAACTTAATAAAAACATTTATTCATTTTAAAATTAAATTGAATTTATTATTTTACGTCATGAATTAATTAAATTCGTTTTTTAAATAATATTCAATTTTGTATTGCATAAAATTGATTAATATTCAAAATTTGAAGTTGAGTTGCATTTAATTCGACAGTCATAAATTTTTCCGAGGATTCAGCGATGAGGCTTCATTCTTCCCGGTTTTTTTGGATTATGGCTGTGGAAAGGATTTTTTTAGATATGTAACCTTTTTTCATTATCGTTTTTTACTATTTATTTGTCCTTGAAACAATCGTACCCGAATCTCTGATTTTTGACTGCGGCTATTAAACCACTGAAAACTAACCTAAAAACGGAAGTTTTTGCTAGAAATTGACGGTAGTAAAATTGAACGCGAAAATGGCGGGTCTGTCGATGCTTTGTCTTTCTAGAACAAGCATAAAATAAAAAATTCGAAAAAATAAGAACAGTCGGACAAATGGAGGAAAATATTATATGGCGTGAAGCGCCGAAATTTTGACACTTATTAGCAAATAAATAAGTGAAAACGCTTCAAAAAACACCTTTCCTATGAGTTTTTAGGAACTTTTCTGAAACTTTCTAAACATAACGAATTTTGGCGGGGAGGGGTGAAAAAATTCCCGGAGGGGGGGGTTAAAAACTCGCCAGCCCCTACTTAGGATCATATATGATTGTATGTCGAAGCTGAATAAACTATAAATTTATGAAATGACAGTAAATGGGAATTTGTAAGACTAATATCTCCCTAAAGTATAAGAGTTGAATGTTATATCGAAAGTTGGAACGAATACATTATACACACCAGTGTTGCTAACTTTAGCTGTGAAAAACCTCATAAGAACCTCAGAAATTTAGAAAAACCTCAAAAATGTTAGTCAAGGTTTAAATATGGGTTATATACATTAGTTTCCATGATATTTTTGGTACTCAGATTATTCAGGCACTGTTTCTGAGCTTTCTCCGACAAAATTGAAACAAAAATATCTAAAATAAAAACCGCAAACCTAAAAAATCCCCATATTCTTAAGAAAAAGATTCAAATTTTGAGGAAAAATCCCTATGCTGACAACACTGTTACACGTACGTGAGAAATGTTAGCACGGAAAAAAGATTTAGGTACATAGAAACGGGTCGCTTGATAAGAGATGGATAGCACTTTTGCACTAGTACAGGTATGAGATTTAATAGCTGCGGAAACGAGGTAAAATTTTAATCAACGAGCAGCCTTTGTTTGCATTATGTTATCCTTTGTGGTAACAACAATATACAAGCTGGTATGTACGAAGAGCGCACGTTCTGAATAACGAAATATAACGAATATATTGTTTTTCAGGCCCGGGTCCGGTCTTTGAAAATCGGGCCCGGGCCCGGACGCCAGAAGACCGGCCGGGCCCGGGTACCCGGTCGATCCCTGGGCGGCTGCCCCCTCTGTCGCCAAAAAATATGTTCCTGGCGCTCTACTCATTAATGACACTTGCTGACTTTCTTTGCCGCTCTCGAAACCTTATTTTTACGTCAGAAGAGTAATTTAAATACGGAACAAGGATTTTTTAGTTCTCAATGATTTCTCTCGAATATTTTTTCCGGCGCTTTGTGCCGATTTTTGCACCAATTTTGTGCCTTTTTCTTAGAAAACCTTCGAAAATTCTTAACTTCTATTGGATCACAAATGATTAGTATGTCTAGCAAAAGACAACAGAAAATTGTCTAATTTCGGCGTGATTGTCGTATTTTTGAATAAATTTTATACATTTTTTGGAAAATTTATCACTTCCGCCCCCCCCCGCCCATCAGATATTCCTGCATCCGTCACTGCTCCGGCGTAAAACTTTATGGTTTCAGATGGGAAATCGTCACACCGGAGGAAGAAGCGCAGCAAAAACAGAAGGGTTCAGGAATGACTCTATTGCAAGAGCCAAATCAAGATAGTAGGCAAGAAAACGGTCAAATTAAGGACAACACCTCGTCGACTACGATGAGTGAGAATTTAAAATTTTCATTCATTTTTTACTCTAATACCGAAATTTTGTAGAATTATTTTATTATTTCAGTAGTTTATATATTGCTTAAATTTATTGGAGTAATTTGTCTAATCCTCTCCTTCCACGAACCCGCTTATTTGTCTGAATATCGCGATTCGCGCCATGCTTAAGTGTAAAGTCGCCAGTTTACACTTGTCAAAAGTGTAAAGCGGACCTTGAGAGGTTTTAGAAGGAATAGGCCGTGTTCCGAGTTATTTTAGTAGGCAAGTTCTTAACATTTTTGTTTAAGATTTAAACTCGAATCTGTATTGGACGGAACCAGTAACGAACGTGTTTTAATCATGTAGCAGCCTAAGTATGCACTTCGTTATGTAGCCCGAAAATTGGGCAATATTTATCTTCTCATTTTTTTGGCGACAATTTATTAGCTATTTCTCGCGCATTCTTAATATGAGTCTAGGCTCAAATCGATAAACTACGGGCTATCTATACGCGCCTAATTTTATTCAGACAAATTTACGGGTTCGTGGAAGCGGCGGGTGAAACAAATTACTCAAATAAATTTAGGCAAGCCCAAAAAAGCCAAAAATAGCGCAAAATAACGTCTAAAAAGTCATATTTTTCCGATTTTTCTGAATTTGTTTTGGGGGGGGGGTTCGACCGAACCCCCCCATTCTCTTAGCCTGAATCAAATGAGCTTTCTTTATTACCGGAGCATCTGGTAATTGTATTTATTGATTTATTTATTCATTTATTTTTTGATTTATTTATTATTTATTTATGTTTGTAAAATTTTTGCCGCATTGCATGCCGCGAAAGGCCTACTTTAATCTAATCGTTAGATTTAAGTCCTAAAATTTAAACAAAGTAAAGTTTTATATTTGATTTTTTTCTTCAAATTTAAATCTATGGGTTTTTCATCTTAAATCTATGGGTTTTTTATCTGATCAAAGTTTAAACTCGACCGTACGGATTGATCTTATATGTATGTATGTTTTTAACACCACTGTTTTTTTGTACGAGCTTCTTTGTACATGTATAAAGATCTCCGGAAAAGTCTTTGTACAAGCGAAAATTTTTTTGTACATCGAATAGATATGCAATTGAATGTACACAATTTTACATACTACTAGATTGTTATCCGTGACCCGCACGTTTCGCAAAAGGTGTAACTTTGTCCTAAATTCAGCTGATTATATTAGTTCGGCCCGAAACGCCAAAATTTTCATGAGTCTTAGGTTGAAATTACACATAAAATTCGACTCAGTTAGTTAAAATAACTTGTTACACAATTATAAATAATAAAGCGATTGCAATGTGCTGAGTGAATCTCATAACAGACAACAATTTGCTTATGAATTTGATGCAACGCAAAGATATAAGAGTCAATTTTATCTTCAAACGGCAGAAAACAGTGCAAAGTTGTTTAATAGTTCTTTTTTCTGCATAAAATCTTTATAAAACGGTAGAAATAGATGTAAAAGATGCTTAAATCTGTACAAAGATGCTTATAGATAAATTTTTGAGTGTTTAATGCCCGCGCTTGGAGCTAAATACAACTTAATTATGATATTCGGCGCGAAGCGCCTAAAGTTTTTGGAATTTTGCTAAAAAATACTCAAAAAAGTGTTGAAATTACTATTACTTTGCCCCAAAAAGTCTTTGTACATTGTACAAAGATGGCTCCGAAATCTTTGTACGAGCCTCAAAAAATTTGTCTCGTACAAAAAAAAACTGTTAAACACTTTGAGAGGCGTGCAGGTAGCTGATTTTATTTATTTTATTTATTTTTATTCATTTAAATAATTTAATTTATTTCGTTGAACGATTTTCTGTGCAGAGCGTACTTTTGAACCGCATGCTAAAAACGGTGTAAACTAATATCGCATTGTTACTTTACACTAGCGCAGTTCAGCGGGTGGGAGCGGCTTTTCATCAAAATGGGATCGACATATTTGACGGAATAAAAATCGAAAATTTTTGATTATTTTTATTTAATATTTTTTTTCCATCATTTTTTAAAAATTTTATCTTGTCCGCACATATCAGTCGTGTGATGTATATATTTTTTAAACGTATAAGTATTGTGATGTATTTTTAATTTAAAAATTTTTCATTTTGATTCTCAACTCATTCTTCTTTAGTTTCTCAATTTTTTTGGAAATTCCACTTTTTCAATTTTGAACTTTTTGAATTTCTATTTTCTATACGTCAAGCTTAAGGGTGACTGATGTGAAGATAACCGGCTATTTGAGGAGAGGATGGGAGTTGAGTCAACCTTTTTTTCAGCCAATAATGAGCGGAAAACGCATTTTTGTTCAAAATCCACCAGGGGGGTGATTTAAAGACACCAGCACACGTGAGCGTGGGGGTATGCACCCCCCGAAGTTGAAATACCCCCTAGAAATCAAAATACCCCCAGAATTCAATTTTTGAAGTTTTCTTTGTTTTTTTTCTCCCAATTTTTTGATGCCAATGGATGGTGCTCGATGAGAAGCGTTTAAAAATGGTGTTTTTTCGCCATACCATCACTTTTAAGACTATTTTTTGACCTATGGAAATTTTTTAAGCCCCCCCCCCGCAGAATTTCGGTGCTGCCTACCTATGTACACCCACCAGTCTTTGGAGAATTGGCTGTTAGACGACCGGTTTTAGAAATATGTATTAAGCATAAACTACACATGGGCGTGGAGGGTTCGGGGCCTGCACCCCTTCCCCCAGAAGGCCGAATACCCCCCCCCACAGAAACCAAAACAACAACCCAGAATTGAATTTTTTTAATGTTTTGGTTTTTTTCCGCGACTCTTTGGAGGCAATGGATAGTGCTCGATGGGAAACGTTGAAAAACGGTGCTTCGTTTCGCTATACCACCATTTTTGGGACCATTTTTTGACCTTTGAAAAATCTTGAACCCCCAGAATTTGGGTGATGCCCGTGTATGGTATTAACTAGTATGGTTATACGCGGGAATGTAAGTGCTAAAGATTTTAGGTTGGGGGATAGTCGGCTTACATGCACAGCTTATTCTGGGGGAAGGTGGCAAGACAATTTTTCAAAGTGACTTTTTTTTGCCCAAAGGGACGAAAAAAGGAAAAGTATGCATCAAAATACCACGTTTACGTTCATATATGTGCATAGGGTCAAGTGGGGGTCAAGTGACTTGCGGCTGGGGAGTCGTCCAACCACGGACCACGCAAAGCAAAATAAGGCCAACCACGCAAAAATTTGGAAAGAACCCAGTGTTTTTTTTGTACAAGGTCCGTTTGTACATGTACATGTAGATGAGTCCCCAAAAGTCTTTGTATATTTTGTACATGCAAATTTTTGTGTACTATAATATAGTACAGAAGCGATTTTAGTGTGGTAAAACAGGGTTTTCGATCTTTGGTAGTGTATTTTAGCTAATTTATGGGTTTCTGATGCCAAAAATTACTAAAATTTGTCTCAAAACGGCGCGGAAGCGCCGAAAAATTTGACATTTTTCCATTCCAAATGCAAATTCTGCCATTTTAAAGATATATAGGCCAAACAATTACTCATGTCGGCGCGAAGCGTTGAAAATATCTGGGAATTTTACTCCTTTTTACAGTTTTTGTTTCCCTAAAAATCTTTGTATATTTTGTACACAAATTTTTGGGTACTGCAATATGGTACAGTAGCGATTTTAGTGTAGAAAAAATAGAGTTGTTCGACTTTTGGTAGTGTATTTCAATTGATTACCGGGTCTCTAAGGGCAAAAATCACTAAGAATCGTCTTAAAATAGCGCGAAGCGCCGAAAAATGTGACATTTTTCCTTTTGAAATGCAATTTCTGCCATTGTAACTTATATAGAACACACAATTACTCATTTCGGCGCGAAGCGCCGAAAATTTCCGCGAATTTCAGACCTTTTTGGCAATTGTTGTCTTCCCAAAAATATTTGTACGTGTACAAAGACGGTCTTGAAAAGTCTTGGCATCGGGAAAATCTTTGCCGAACACAAAAAACGCTGGAAGAACCACGTAAAAATTCGAAAATAAAGACAAAAATTTTCAAAATTTGTAAAATGAACATTGGTCCTATGCAAAGTTTACGTGGTTTGTAGCCAACCACGATGTTTTCCTGTTGGCTAGTCCATTTTCTTCAGTTTTACATGTCCAACCACGCAAGTGACCTTATGATTTTTTCTAGTCAACAACATTTTTAACATTTTTGGCCAGCCTATTACATGCTAGCCACTTTGTTAATTAAGCCGTTTATAGAAAAGCATGACCAACCACGTAATTGAATTAATTATAACTCAATACTGTGCCCAAAAATTGTCCCTGAAAAATGGCACTGCTGTTCTGGGCATTCTGAGAAACCACGCAAGCCTGTGAAGGTCACTTGAACGTGGAAAAATGAGTGTGTCCTTGTATGTTTACGTTTCTGGTTATGATGTTCCTTTCCGGGTATAAACAAGAAAAATAATGTACGAAAAAATACGAAAGAAGTTGAGTAAATTGAGCAAAATATCGTTAAAAGAGAGTAAATTTGATATTTTCAAACCGAATGGTCGATAAAAGCGCCTAGAACGGCATATTTTCCGCTACTTTTTTCGGAAAAACAAAATTCTGGCGGGATGGCAATTTTTTTGCGCGAGTGAAAATCTATCATGCATATGGCTAGCATACCTGGGCGTGGGGGTCTCGGGCGTATGCACCCCCCACAGAAAACAAACGACCCCCAGAATTCAATTTTTTTTATTTTTTTGTTTTTTCGCAACTTTTTGGATGCAATGGATAGTGCTCTCGATGATCAAACGTTGGAAAATGGTGTTTTTTCGCCACACCACCATTTTTAAGGCCATTTTTTGACCTTTGAAAAATCTTGCACCTCCTTCCCCCAAAACTTTGTTGCCGCCCACTTATGATGGCTAGTATGCTTGCTCGCAGGCCCGCAACCAGGATTTGCCAAGGCTTATTGGACTCAATATAAATTAGCCTTAGGAAAATTTGTCGGGCATTGGCAAAAAAACCGCATTTTCGACCTTTTTTTCTACACTCTCTATCCATTCAGATCATAAAATTGGAACTTGTCGAAAAAGGCTTCTTCCTTACTCAGAAGCATAAATTCTGGGGGGGGGGAGTGAAATTGCGAAAAGCCTTTTGGGTCCAAAAATGGTAGGCAACGCGTCAAAAACATCGTTTTCAAGCGTTTCTGACGACGCTCTATTTTTCTAGAGCATAAAAACGAAAATTTTCGAAAAAATCACAAAAGTAGGAATAAGTTGAACAAAATATGATCAAAAAATTTGGCACTTTTGAGCAAATAGATAGCTAAAAACGCTTAAAAAAGCATCTTTTCTACAAATTTTTCGAATATTTTTGGGAACATTAAAATAATCGCCAGTTCTGGGAGGGCGGGAGGGATTGGAAATTTTTCTATGGGGGGGGTTGAAACCCCCAAACCAGTGATCGACCGGGCCTAAAATCCGACCCGGCCGGGGCCGGGTCTAAACCAAAAGGCCGGGGCCAGGGCCGGTCTCATATAAAACGTACTATATGCAGGCACGTAGATCTGAGGGAATGAGGGGTCTGATTCTCCCCCACCCCAAATGGGGAGTGGGGGTCTGACCCCCCAAATTCCGAAAAACCGGAAAAATATGACTTTTTAAACGTTATATTTGGCCTTTTTGGGCTTGGTCCCCCCAAATAGGACGGCCAGATTGCCTGACTATATGAAGAAGCATTACGTATAAACGCGCCGTTTCTTCAATATTTTGCCGACTTGGACTCAGAGCCACGGGAAATCTTGGCTTTGCAAGCCTTGCATATAGAAACAGAATGATCAGTGGGCTTCAAATCAAAGCAATTCCGCAAAAGTGACGTTAAAGTACTCGTCGCATCGTGTTAACAATTTTCAGTCAAAAAATTTATGAATACTCCGATAATAAGGAAAATACGCGTCCAACAGAAGCTCAGCTTGCTTTAGAGTTCACAATTAGACGAACTAATGCAGATTACGTTTACTTACTAATGCCCGCTTTACAAGTACGCTATGATGAGATGACTCACGCATTCCTCCGATATTTGGCGAAAAGTAAAAAACGCTTTAAAATGGCCAAAAAATGCATATTTTTTTCAAAAATTCCAGAAATGGTTAGCCGAAAATTGAGCGACTTACCGGATGCCGGTTGTTGTGTTACATGTCTTGCCCACACGTGGGCGTGGGGGTTTCGGGTATGCAACCCCCAGAAACCAAAATACCCCTGAAATTCTAAAATTTTGTCGCTGCCCACCTATGGTCTGTTCTGCTTGCATGTATGTCTGCGTTATGCGTTTTTTCGTCGTTAGAAGAACGCGAGTTGTTCGGCGATGCTCTGAGCAGCACCTCATCGGAGGGAGAGGAGGAGGAATCGATGTTGGAGGGTAGGGACATGGCCCACCGATTGATGACCTCGACGATGACCGACGACGACGAAACCAGTAAACTTAGCGTTTCTAGGTTCGACGATAGCCAACCGGCTTCCAACTTGGACAGCGAACGAAGTCAAACGTCGTTCCCTGCAGTGGACGCTTCTCAATGATACCCATACACATACATGTAACCGAGGGGTGGGGATCCACCCACCCCAAAGTCGGAAGGCCCCCACCCCCCTAAAGCTAGAAAACGTTTGACCCCTCCCCGATTTTTGGAAAAAATCAAATTTTTTGGCCGTTATTAGGCGGTTTTGGCCGTTTTTGGCCAAAAATAGGGGGTCATTTACCTCAAAAATCCGGAGGGAACCCTCTAATAATGAAACGTTACATGTATACCCGTACATGATCTTCTTGGGGTTCGCCCCATGCTTCTCCACACAAATTGTTTGAGCCGCCCTAGAATTTGTAATTTTCCGAAAATTCGCGGAAAAGTTGCTGCTTTGAGCGTTTTTGACAATTTTTCGACTCAGAAGTGTCAAATTTTCGGCGCTTCGCAGCATTTACCGATTCTTTCGACTATATTTTGTTCAAAATTTTTTCAACGTTATTTATCCACCGTTTTCAGCAAAAAAAGACCAAATATGTAGGAAAGTTTTGTTTCGCTCCTACCCCCTCAGATTTTTCGTGCTTCGCATGTCTGGTGATATTCGGATTTTTTCTCTGACTGTCGGGAAATTGGTCCCCCGCAGTGGCTACCATAGGTGGGTAGCACCGAAATTCTGGGGGTGGAAAAATTTTGAAAGGTCAAAAATGGTCTTAAAAGTGGTCGTATGGCGAAAAATACAATTTTTCGACGTTTTAGGCACTATCCAAGGGCCGCTAAAAAAAAATTCTGGGGGGGGGGTTATTTTGATTTCTGGGGGGGGGTATTTCAACTTCTGGGGAGAGGTGCACACCCTTCAACCCCCCACGCCCACGTGTGGAGGCTACTCAGTCCGGCATAGCTGGAAAATTTCAAAACTTTAATTTTGAACAAATTTACTACTTTAGACGTATTTTGGCGCTTTTTTTCGATTTTAGGCAGCAGAATTACGATTTCAGGAATCGTTTAAGAATTTCCCCTTCACGCCTGAACGAAGGAGGGTCGAAAAATTGAATTTTTGACTTTAGTTCCTTTTTGCCACCCTGAAATCACTATTTTTGGCTTAAAAAGTAGCAACTTTTCACTTCCCCATCTTTTTTTAATCCGATCGTATATTTACTATTGACTTACCGAAACGTCTAGTCTGAAACCCAAAAGTTTACACGGGGCCCCTAGAGTTAACAGGCTCCTAAAAATCAGGCACGTAGCTGGCCGTCCTATTTTGGGGGACCAACACTAATTTTTTTGGGGACTGAGCTCAAATAGGCCAAAAATAGGACAAAATACCGTTTAAAAAGTCATTTTTTCCGATTTTTCTGAATTTGAGGGGTTCGAACCATAGGTGGGCAGCACCGAAATTCTGGTGGGGAGGGGGTGAAAGAATTTTCAAAGGTCAAAAAATGGTCTTAAAAGTGGTCGTATGGCGAAAAAAACACCAATTTTCGACGTTTCTCATCGGGCACTATCCAATGGCATCAAAAAATCGCTAAAAAGCAAAAAATTTTCAAAATTTGAATTGTGGGGTGGGGTATTTCGATTTCTGGGGCACCAACTTCTGGGGGGTGCATACCCCACCCCCACACCCATGTGTGGTCCGCACCCCCCAGAGATACATGCCTGCTGAAAATTGCCCGCCCAGCTTGAAATTTTTCGGCCTCTGGATTACCCCTTCCCCATAATTCTCTTGTGATTGTTTTTTATTATGCCTTTTCTATTTTTTGTACGATAATGAGCTCTTAGTGATTTTTTGTTCGTTTATTTGTACTCGTATCTAGATGTTGCGATTGACAAATAAATACGTTGTTCATAGTAGCATTTTTGCGACCTACCTCGAATAAATAGCATCTCTGCTATATAATTATCTTGGCCTTATTTTTGGCAGAATATCGCGTTTCTTGGGCCATTTTTAAGTGTCCTTTGCGATTTTTGGCTAACGATTGCAGGTCATTTACCCCGCCAACCATAGATGGGCAGCATCGAAATTCTGGGGGGGGTGAAAAAATTTTCAAAAGTAAAAAAATGGTCTTAAAAGTGGTCGTATGGCGAAAAACACCATTTTTCGACGTTACTCATCAAGCACTATCCTATCCAATGGCATCAAAAAATCGCTAAAAAGCAAAAAATTCAAAATTTGAATTCTGGGGGGTATTTTGATTTCTGGGGGGGGGGGTATTTCAACTTCTGGGGATGCATACCTCCAAACTCTCCCCCCCCACGCCCACGTGTGCCCCCAACCACATTCCGTAAAAATAGCCCCTTGTACTCACTAACTCTCTAAAATTTCGAGCCGTTACATACCTGTTTGGTCTAATTGAAGAATTGAAAATTTTACCAAAATCTTTGACTAAATATTATTTTTATGTCGACTAATTTTTGAACGCCACTGAGTTACCCGAATCGATGGTAGGGCAAGCAAGAACAGAGTTTTTCGGTGTTTCTCATTGAGCACTCTTTAATTGCATGGATAAACGCTAAAAATTTCAAAATGTCCATTCCGTGGGGGTATTGCGGATACTTGGATTATTTAATTCCAAATTTAACGGCGTATGAAATTACTGGCGATCGCACATGGTGTGGGGGGGGGGTATGTAACCCCCCAGATGGCCGAATACCCCTACCACCTCCAGACATCAAAATAATCCCCAGAATTCATTTTCTGAATTTTATTTTTTCGCAATTTTTTACGCCAGTTGAAATGGTGGTTTTTTGGTGTTTTTCTTTTTTATTGTTTTTTAAATGGTGTTTTTTTCGCCATACCACCATTTTTTGACATTTGAAAATTTCGTGCACACTCCCCACTCAAATGTTTTGGTGCTGCCCGTGTATGCTGGCGATTGATTGATTGCAGAATGTCTATAAAACGCTGATAGTAGCAAAAAATATGGGTGTCACTAAAATTCGGAAAAAAAACTTTCAATTAGCATAGCACAGAATATCGAGTTTTGCTTATTAATACTTATCCGAAAAATATCGAATGGGATATTAAATCCATTATTTTTCACTATCCATGCTAAAATTCTTGAATTTCTGCACATTTAGCTTCCTTTGCGGTTTTTAGACCTTGACATATTAATTTTTCGGCTATGATCAATTTCTTGCAGCACATTGGCATTAATTTTTTCTGGAAATGATTCGTCTTAACTATTTTACTTTGTCGACCAAAAAGACATCCCAATTCGATAATGCATGTGTTTTTTGCAGGCACGTAGCTGGCCCTCCTATTTTGGGGGACCAACACCAATTTTGGGGGGCCTAAGCCAAAAATAGCACAAAATAACGTGTAAAAAGTCCTAGTTTTCCGGTTTTTTTCTGAATTTTGAAGGGGTTCCGGACCTCCTCCCCCCGTACTCCCACAGCTACGTGCCTGGTTTTTCGGCGCGTCTTCTGAACTTTTGACCAAATACGTAAACAAGTCCTTCAAGTCAAAGTTGTGTCAAAGTCGGTGGAGTTAAAACACAGGATTGTAGGGGTCCGACGTTGTTTGAAGGATAATATATTTTTTACCGCTGTGTGATATTCTTGTGGGGCCTGACCCACGGAATAGTTGCTGACCTCCCCCAAAACACGGCTGCGACCCTCCCGGAATCGTCGATTTTCCGAAAAATACAAGGAATTGTGCTGCTTCAAAAATTATGCTTTTTCAATGCATTATTCGCTAACTTTTTCCTCAGAAGGGTCCACTATTCGGCGCTTCGCGCCATAAGCTTATTTTTGACATTTTGTTCAATGCATTAAATTTTTTATGTTTTCACATTCTAGGAAGCACGAGAATTGTCCGGAAGGTCAGCACGTTTTTGACGTGTACTCATCGTTTTGTACGTGTATGTTAGGAGAGTGGCTGGTTTTTGCAATCTTCATCCTTGTAAGAGGCAAAGAATGTGGATTTCCATGATGTTTGCACTACGTGACCTTATTGGGAAATAGGGTCAGCTAAAATGGCCTCGCGATTCGGTGTAAATTGTAAAATAGCCGTAAAGCTACCCCGACAGCAAGTTCATTTCATTTCGAGCGCTTTTGCAAAAATATTCTATTTTTATCTTTTTGTCTAGCATTTTATCGTTTTATCGCATTTGTCAGCCGCGGTAATACAAGGTGCGTCGTAATTTTCTATTGTCTTGCATAAATGAAATCTTCGGTGTTCGATTATTTGCGAGCAAAGTCAGCTTGATTTTTTTATCAACCTAGTTTCAAATCTAGTGAAGCTTCTTTGAAGTCAGAAATTTTGATAAGCCACTCAGGCATAAATTTTGATTTGGACCGTCGCCGCGCCTCCATGATTAAAAATGTGCCAGGAATCTACTTTTCCGACATTGATAATTCCAGGAATGGACTTGGAGACCTAGTATCGATATTATGTAAGTAACGTTACTGCGCTAAATATTTAGCGGATCCAATAATGTCACGACATTTTTTGCAATTAAACGTCGAAAAACTGCTCAAAATAAGCAGCTATTCATGATCCTAAGCAACTATGTCTCCTTTGGGGCTGTGGTGCCATCAGAATGGGTGATGATCACAAATGGGAAATATTCTGTCCCTGCCCGTCCATGGGACAAGGATAACCACAAGCTAGACGGGGATAAGGGGCCATTTGAACGGGGCTATGTTTTGTACGGTATAACCTGAAAATCTCATATTTTGCCTAGAAAACGGCTTACTAAACTGGACACACCGGGCAAACTCAATTTAAACCCGGGCAACCACTTTCTGGGTCAACCCAAGCCATTTTTCGAACTAGGAAAGCCAACTTTAGAAGCTGGGCAGCCGATTTTCAAGCTTGTAATTTTATAACCGCTTTTTAAACCAGGACGACCACCTTTTATTTAAAAGGTTGACGGGGATCATTGCCCAGGTATGCTGATGATGATCGTGCATTATCTCCCCTTTGTTCCGTCCGACTCTTACGGGTTTTCAGACAGACCCTTCGCCCACAAAAATATCGATTTTTGAAAAAATCGCAGAAAACAACATATTAAGTGTTTATAATGATCCTTGGGTGAATAGTGTCAAACTTTCAATGCTTCGTCCCACATACTTATGTTTCTGACTACGTGTTGTACAGTTTACTTGATTTTTTCATTTTTTTTATTAAATTTCTTGTTATGTTTTTGAGTTTAAGAAAAAGAGAGCATCGTCGGAAACGTCAGAAAATTGTGTTCTTGGCGAATACCCGCCGTTTTAAAGCCCAAAAAGGCACGGTAGGAAAAATTATGGGTTTTTTTATTTCACCCCGCCCCCTCCCTCCAGAATCTCCCTGACATGTATGCTGCTCACCGCACGAAGCTGGTGGCTGATTCCTAGAATGTAATGCTAACGAAATTATGCTGTCTTAAATGTCTTTTTTAGAAAATTTCCAGTCGAAAGGTTTGAATTCTTCGGCACTTCGCTTTTATCTAAACCTTGTTGAATTTGACCATATTTTAAAAATTAAGTTGTTATTTTACGTTCTTAAAAGAATGAGCGTTGTCAGACACATCAAAAAATTGTACATTCGACCAGGCTAACCCCAGAATTTTGATTTTGTCTTGCGCTTTATCGGGTATTAGTTCGGCACGTCGACACACCCCTTATATTTTTCACAATTTAAAAAAGGTAATAAAATATTTTCTAGGTAAATCGAGTACGTAGATTCCGAATTTGGCATCGGTTTTATTTTCAGACTGACCCTTGAGGAACTATGCGAGTGACCAGTGGTCATTTTCGAATTTTTTCAAACTTTTGGTGAAATGAATGAAACAAATATATTTTTTTCTTGGAAATCACGAATGGTCTATACATTCTGAATTTGATTAGTTTTATTTTTAGGTTGACCCCGAAATATGAGTGACCAGCGGTCACTTTTGACTTTTTTTTCAAAATCTTCACAATTTTTAAAAAAATAGGAAATGAAATATTTTCTGGGTAAACTGAGTACGTAGATTCCGAATTTGGCATTGGTTTTATTTTTTAGACTGACCTCTGATGAACTGTGTGAGTGACCAGTGGTCATTTCCGATTTTTTTCAAACTTTTGGTGAAATGAATGAGGCAAACATACTTTTTTGGAAATCACAAATGGTTAAAGAAAGTTAAAGAAAAGTTAATTAAAAGTTAATGCAAAGTTAAAGAAAATGACCACTGGTCTGGTCAGCGGTCATGCAGACCTTGTGCGGTGTAGCAACATCATTGGCTTAAAAATAAAATTAATGCCGATTTCTGTATTTGCTTTCCCGAATTCTCAGAAAATATTCGCTTCACGAAAATTATGAAAAAAGTCAAAAATGACCACTGGTCACTCATATTTCGGGGTCAACCTAAAAATAAAACTAATCAAATTCAGAATGTATTGACCATTCGTGATTTCCATGAAAAAATATATTTGTTTCATTTATTTCACCAGAAGTTTGAAAAAATTCGAAAGTGACTACTGGTCACTCACATAGTTCTTCAGAGGTCAGTCTGAAAATAAAACCGATGTCAAATTCGGAATCTACGTATTCGATATTTTTTCAAAAATTGTGAAAAATATAAGGGGTGTCGACGTACCGAACTAATACCGCTTAATCGTTATAATTTTCCGCGAATGTAATTTTTTGGAACTCTTGCCTCCCATCGCTCCAAAATTGTTATTTATTCTATTCTCCATGGGAACGTAATTACTGCTTATGTAAATTAGATCCAATAGTTTCGGGTTTTTTCGTCAAAAGTTCTTAGCTTCTATCGATCCGCGTGGCGTTTGATGGAATGTCAAGTGAATACGAGCGAGGTGTTTTTAATAAATCGAATGATCCGTCCTTTTTCCACGTTTTTCTATTGTTCGGCTCTATTATTGTATACTGTATTTAAATCGCATGTGGACCATTTCTCCCGGAATCGTAAAAACATTTATTGGTTTAGCAGGCTATCGTAGATTAGATCTCGAAGCTCATTCTTTTTTCATACCCAACGCTTTATAAGCCGCTATTGAAAACGCATTACTTGAAGGATCTATTGCTGTCGAGCTAGGGGCAATTTTTTCTGATAATTATCTCTTCATTGTAAGCGTTTATTTTCCTCTATGTCCCATTCGGCTTCAAAAATTTTTCCGCAAAAAACTTTGTGCTGCAGTTTTAGACCAAAGTGAATATTATAAAGTAGAATCGGCAAGGAAGAAAGGCGGTAAAGTCAGGGAATGGTCGAATCCTCTTTAGCCTGCGTGTAACGGCTCGAAATTTCGACGTAAGAGTCCCCTAACATTTTTAAAGGGGATCGGGGCGAATGATCTCAATTTTTGGCCTGAAATAGCAAAAAAGCACCTTAAAATGGTCAAGAAACGAATGTTTTCGCCAAAGATGGGGTTCAAAAGTTTTCTGACGATGGGATGGGATGTTCAACTGAGATGAGGTGGGTATCCCCTAAACGCGCTTCCCCGTTGAATGTATAGTTTTGTGCGATAAAATTTCTGAAAATTTTCTGCTGTCGATGTTTTTCAGGGAGATTGGGGTTATGTGACTCGCCCAGAGGGATCTTTGACCCCGCAAAACGTTGCTCACCTCAATAGAATTATCGTTCGATTAAAATATTCCATTTTTATCAGCGCTTCGCGCCAGTTTCTCATTTTTTTATTTCGCGTTTGTCTATTTTATGTACCTTTTTGGATTCTACGTCGTCAGGAACTTCAAAAAACGGTTTTTTCGACTATCATTTAGTTATATAAGGTATCTACGTTTGCCCGAAAAGACAATTTAAAAATAAAAAAAGGGTTGTATAAACATTATTTTAGGTAAATGTGCGTTTTTTATATTAAAATTTTGGGTACGTTATAGTATGTTGACACTCATATCAGTCATCAAGGTAGCCACGCGTTTTATCGTTTATTAATCCGACGTTAAGATGGGAAAAACCTGCTATTCGTTTAGTTTTTCGGTTGTTTACCGGGTTCCAAAAAATGTATTCGAAAGATTACGATCAATGTATCTAGTCGTCATGCGCTTTTTCGTTTTTTCTCGACGTTTACTTACTTAAAAGTTCATAAATTAAGTGCACAAACTTAAAAATTGCTCCCAATATTTTCCGTACGGTAATGGTAGTGTGATCAAAAGTACATTTTTTGTGCATAGAAGAGTCGCCTCTTCTTTGCCGCATGCATTATATTTTTCGTCAAATTTTTTTTACATTTGAATAGGCAGGTGATGTGGTCTGACGCATTTAGATTTCAAATAAGCTACCAAGTGTGCATAAGTTTTTTGCCCCAAGTTATTCTTGAAGATTTTTTGAAATCAGATCGTGCTCAGATAGATTTATACACTTGTAGGTATGCAAGCTACTTATTTCATGAAAATTAGTATATACGCTTTAGTCGACAGTACGAGAAGCCATTTGTTTATCGTTGAATCTATTTAACATGTGCTTATAACTATATAGATTTGCATTTATTATTTATTTAAATTTATTATAATATTTGATATTTATTTATTTATTAGGTATTTATTCATTTTGTATCTTTAAGTTCGTTTCTTATCTCAATACGTTTGTACGAATGTATAAAAACCGTCCTATTTTTACAGAAATATCCCAAGGGCTTCCTTGATAATATTTGTTAACCGGATAGATTTTTATTCGTGTTTTTCATTCATTGAATTATGGAGTATATTTCCTTGCTTGCTAAAAATTGTTAGCTTTTTAAAGCATTTAACATTGAATAACGTGGATTTGTTCCGGAGGAAAGCTTTGAGCCGATTTGGTAATGATAGACATCAGGTGCAAATAAATATTTTCGAGGCCTTTAAACAAATAAATTTTCGAAGACGTTTACTAAAAAAGTTCCATATGCTGGAGGCAAACTCACGCATTGATTTTGCTTATCATTTCTGATTATTATATTGATCTAATCGACGCGCAATACTTCGCGTATTTTATAGTGTTTCGATAACCGGTTATCACGAAACTAAAATGTGTTTTTTCTTTTTGCTACACTTTGAAACATTATAATCGATTATTTGTCGCATTAGTATTTTTAGATAGTTTTTTGAAAAATATCATAAAAGAATTGCACCTTGATCCATTACTTGTTTACGTGCATTATCTGTGATTCTGACATGATTGATGCATTGTTTTTTATTATAAGTATCCTCCTGGTCACCCTAAAGATAAAAAGCGTGGCGTATGATTGTAGAAAGGCAAATATTTTATCGAATATTTAATTAAGAAGAAAATCAAGATTGCCTAGTCATAGTAGAGGTGATGGCTGATAATTTTCCACATACCCAGGGACGGTTTCTGAAGAGGGGCTGAGATAGCCCTGGGGCTAAGTCAGTCATAAAAAAATTGGGGCTAATGATTTGAGCCCGAGTGTCTGAATGAAGGGGCTAGCTAGCTCGGGGCTAAGTGTCAAATGTTAGGTTTTTTCCACTTGACCCTAGGGCTAAATTTCTGTTGATTTTTAGCACGTGTTTCTCAATGAGGGGTTAACTTTTTTTGGGGCTAAATAAAAAATAGCCCCCTTAAATCAAGTGTTGCGAAGTATTTTTCGAACGTTGAAGGTTACAAGGTTCTCGGCATTGTTTATCAATGCGCTTTACCTCAATTACGAAGTTAAGATGAATTTCTAGATACGAATTTCGGATTCGAAAAAAATATGTTCAGTGTGACTTGTCACACTTAATTTCTATTAAATTGACAGTTCATTTTTGCTATTGCCAAATGTCTCAAGATACATATGTGAGGGATGAAATAATATCATGAGTTATTACAAGAAAGGACCAGTTTTTAAAAAGTAAGTAGATAGCTATGTACTGTGTTAAGCTGCTGAGGCTCTGTAATACGTGATTTCGATGTCACTCAAAGTTACAAAGAACAAAAACGGTCATGCGTCCAAACAAAGAGCAAAACCTTTCCGTTTTCGAAACCATGTTTCTTGCAGTTATGTACATATATGGTTTTCACGGCCCTGGGTGAGATTATATCTTTTTATTAAAAAAATCGATAATATGATCGATGTTATCGAATCGATTCCGTTTTCGCCTTACGTTAGACTTATTCAACACATTTTGTCCTTTCACATGCTATCTCAATGTACAAAAATATTTTCATGTCATGCGCTAAAATCTTTGCTTTATGCAGCAGTCCTAAAAACCGGTTTTATTGACCACGCATTAAATAAAAGTCACAATTTGCATAATATGTACATCAATCAGGAAATTTACATTTTGCTAAAACGGCTTTAATGTTCTTTTAGCATCCAACAAAGCTCTTTTGAAGCACTATATTTAACTTCAGTAAACCTAATTCAGTTTTATAGGTGAGTGCACTGTCTGAGCGCTTTATATATATATATATATATATATATATATATATATATATATATATATATATATATATATATATATATATTATCCAGCTATCTCAGTTTTATTCTTGATGAAAGTTCAATTATGGCTACTTCCGCTAAACTTTTAAACTATCTTGCCACTCTTGTACGTGTCAGGCTTGAAAATATTCCCTGATAAGTTAAACTTCGTAAAATTTTCGGTGAAAAGGTCGAATTCTTCCATTTTTTACGTTTGGAAATAATATTTCCGCATTGAAATTTGGCGTTTGACAAAATTTGATTGAATATTTTTGTACACCTCTGGTTTAAATCGCTTTCGTCGTAATTGCAAGTTTCCAAAATTTCCAGTTTGTTTACGTCGCAGTTTCCAAGGTTAGCTTTGAATTACATCAATTTCCCGTTTACGGTCAAGAAACTGTAAAGTAGATTGATTCGACCGGCTTTGTTTATTTCAAAAAGTCTAAATATGTAAGAAATTAAAAATTTTTCGGTCAACATTTTCATAGTGAAGAGTCCGTATTATTGAGTGGAAAGATATGCAGCGGCTTTGAATTAAACACCTATCTCTAACTCAGGCATATAAACGGCTCGATAGTTTGGATAGGGGTCCCTCCAGTCATTATTTAGGCGTGGGAGCGATCAATGACCTGCAGTTTCTAGCAAAAAATGATAAAAGAGCATCTAAAATGGCCAAAAATGCAAGTTTTCGCCGAAAATCGGTGCGGGGAGGGTCAAAAATTTCCTGATTCGAGGAGGGAGAGTGGACGACTAAGTTCGGGTGGGGGATTTATCGCACTGTCTGCCATCTGTATGCTCATTGCTCTGATCACTTTTAGCATTTACTCGTATGCGTTCACGTTTCTTATATTTAATGCTTTAGTGACAGAATTATTGGTTGATAGCAGGATACGAGTATTAATTAAGTATTATATGTTAGCTAGTTTTTAGTGAAAATAATGCCGTTTTGAGGGCGGGCTATAATCTACATTTAATCCGTATAATCAATTATCTCCGTCGCCTGCCCCTCGGGGCCAATGTCCGTTTTTGCCTTATCACGCAAATGGGGTTAGCTTGAATTAATATTTACTGCTACAGGGCTACCCTGCATATATAAATCACTATTTTTATCCACGCTTTCAGACTTAATCAAGCTAATTGCGTTTATTCTCCGTCATCCCCGAAATAGCATCCGATAAAATCGTTCTTCGTAGAAGCAGCCGGTTTTTGGCTTACATCTCTTGTTTTATTCATACCTATCCCTTAAATCTTATCTGATTATGTTTGCTTTCGTTCATCGATACTTTTTTATGACTCGCTGATGTAATTGATATTTGTTTGCGATAGCTGAGCGGATTAGAATATTCGGCAGCTGCATCGTAAATTTACCCGGCTTGTTTTTTATTTTGATTGAATCAGAAGCTTTTTTGTGCATTAATTGTTTATGTTAAGTCCTAGTGGCGACCATATTGCATGTTCTGAGGGAGGGGACTCCCCAGGAAATTTTTAAACTCCCTCTCCCTAAAATTTGTTCAAGTTTTCCCTCGGAACTAGTTATTTTCCGAAAAAAAATCGCATAAAATTAGCTGGCTTTTTTGTCAAATTTAATTCATTTTTTCACATGTTTTTCATGAAATTTGTAACGTTTGGTTCCAAAATCAGTGAGCATTTTCAGATCCCAGGGAAGGCGTTTTGACTCGTCTTCATCCTTTTGCGCTCTGAAATCGAACTTAAAAACTTTTTTGTTCAATTCTCCTCAGAAGTTCCATGCTGTGCATGTCTGGCGGCCAATGCAAATGGTAAATGCGTGGGTTTTTCAGACAGATAGGTGCTGCCAGGCGATACTGAGCTTGCAGAAAATATTCTACATAATTTTCATGAGCAAAAGCAATGTCAAAATTGTTCTCCGCATGATTTTTTTTGTCTCGTCTCCCCAGGAAGCGACCTGAAATCGTTCCAAAGTAGTCTGAAAAATCAAATTTTTATTAATTTCTAATTTCTGTATGTTTTAGGCTTTAAAGTGCTGCGATGCACTTGAAATGGACTAAAAACGCCATGGCTCTTAGGCCTTTTTCATTATTTAACTAGCAAAAGAAGAACGATCAGACATGCAAAACATGGGAATTCTGGTGGGGGCTGAAATTTTAAAGTGTCTTTCTACGCCGAAGAATCGTGGATATCCGTCAAAAACATCGTGTTTAGGCGTTTCTGATGATGCTGTATATTTCTAGAATATAAAAAACATGAAAAAATGAAAAAATTTTAAAAAAATTAGAGTGACTTGAATAAAATTTGGTCAAGAAATGAGTGCATGGCTCCAAACGTCGAAAGTTTGACAGTTTTGAGCAAATAGATGGCCAAAAGCGCTTAAAACAGCACCTTTTTACGATTTTTTGTGAAAACTACTGAAAAATTCAGAATTCTGCGGGGTGAAACAATTTCTGCGGGGTATGGTGGTGGAAACCATCTGCTCCCATACCCACAAATATTATGAATAGTGAAGGAAGACTATTTTCAATGGTCAGGACAGGATTTCTGAAATTTTTACCCCTGGCCGAATCCGACGTTGTGCACATCTTTTGATGAGTCGAGTTTCTCTTATTTTTATGCAATTTAACTTATTATTCTATTAATTTATTTAATTTCATGATTAAAATGACAAATAATTTTGCAGTTAAAAACTGGCAGTTTCAAAATATTAGGCTTCAAATATTTTTGCTACAGTTTACAAAAATTGTCCTTGTTTTGCCAATGCCGATTAATTAATTACAGATCTCTCTTTCACGTAAGCCTTGTTTTTTACGAGCACTATTTGGTGAAAATGAATCAGAGGTGTAAACACATCATGTGAATCATTGTGGTTTGTGAAAAAAGTGGTTATGGTACGGTTTAAATTTCGTTCGTCAGTTATCGCCATATTCTGCCTTTCACTAACGTCTTTGACCATATTTCTTTACGTAAATCAATGCCTTATGTACGAATACGTCGATGACAAGACGGCTTGCTCCATTTGTGCCAAAGAAAGAGAACTGTGGCTCAAGTACGCTGCATACATTATCTCGATGTGAAGGGGGTGGGTGGGTGAAACCCCCAGAAATTGTGGACCAACCTCCAGCCCAGAATTCGCAATTTTTTTAAAAATTTTAAAAAATTGGTAGAAAAGACGGTGTTTTAGGCGTTTGCGCTATCTGTTTGCGCAATAGTCTCAAATTTTTAGCGCTTCGCGCCATATGCCCATTTTTCGACCATATTTTGCTCTATTTGATCGATTTTTAGTATTTTTTCAGAATTTTTTTGCTTTTACGCAGCAGAAAGAAAAAGCATCGTAAAAACGCCGAAAAACTATGTTTTCGACATATATATATCTACCGTTTTTGAACCAAAAAAAAAAAAAAATTTAAAACCATAACTTCCAGAACTCCTAAGCTTTGTGTGTTAGTAAACAAGTATAATAGCTGATGACATATGCTCAAGAAAATTCAAATTTCGATAATTTCTAAAAATTAATTTCCAAATCAATAAAATAATCTAACTGATTGCCAAGCATAGTAGGAAATGGGAAGTCTAATTTTCATTTAATATATGCAAAAATGAAATGAACAGCTGAGAGCGAAAATTAATTTTGGACGAAGTTTTCGGGTGAAATGGAATCCAGGGATTAGCTAATCACTTGGCGATTCCTGTGTCATAGCTTCATTAGGAAATTGTTTTCAATTTTACTCAATTAAAATTAATTAATTTTCTGGGCTTCGAGCATTTTTTACAAGCATTTTTTAAAACAATTTTTCGTAGCGTGATAAATTTGTTTTAAACTCATGTTTATCGTTATTTACGCTACATTATTCTTAACCTGGTTTTTCGTGGCTTCTGCAATAGTGTAAACTATTGTCGAATTTGCGTTAAAAAGTATACATTTGAATTAAATTTATTGACTAGAAGTTGCATTCTCCTGTGTAAATTTATTTTACTTATGGTAAACGCTTATTTATTATTCACTCCTTACAGACCTTTAGCTTCTCTTTGTTCACACTGTCTTATTCACCTATTCTTATGCATGTCTATGCAATCATCAATATAGTAATTAAGGGAGTTAGGGACTCTGTGTATCACTTGTTCCATGAGTAATTATCAATTATTACTCAATTAATAATTATTAATTGCTTATTAACTAGTAATTAATTCAATAAGTTAATGGAACTATAATCAGAATGATATTAAGAGTATTATCATATCATGCAAGAACGCGTTAAATAATAAGAATCATTGGAAATAAGGTTGAAAGTCTTCAGTTTAACTTAAAAAAGAAGCTGTAAACCTAAAAAATTTCAAAAAACTCTAGAATCCGCTTAGGCGAGAAGAATATGAAGATTTATTTATCTCTTCTAATTTTGAAATGGTCTTTCCGTAGTGTTATCTAGATATTCAAGTCCTACAAATTGGGGAGGAGCATACATGATCTTCGAGGGAGGGTTTCAACCCCTCCGGAAATTTTTCGCTCCTCCTTAGAATTAGCGGTTTTTCGAAAGCTCCCAAAAAAACTGTAATGAAAAGGTGCTTTTCTAAGAGTTTTTGGCTATTTATTTGCTGAAAAGTGTCAAATTTTTGGCGCTTCGCGCTATTTTGTTCAACTTCTACGACTTTTTTTTGATTTTTTTCTTGAAATTTTTCATGTTTTTATTTACAGAATGATAGAGCATCGTCAGAAACGTCGAAAAACGATGTTTTCGACGCGTACACCGACCTTTTTTGGGCTTAAGTAAAAAGGCTGGGGCCGGGAACATAAAATAGGTCGTTTATACTTCAATATTAGACGTCACGTGGGTAAACCTAATTAAACTAAATATATAAATCAAATCAAACTACCGAAATGAATTAAATCTATCAAATTTGTGGTGCTCGAGAAATTATGCAGTGAAAACACTATTTGTCACAGTGTCTTTTTTCATGCCGCTTTGCACATATAAAAAACGGTAGGTACCTAAAACTCTTCATCCATTTGGCTTGTAAAAATTTAGTGTCTATACAGCAGCGCAGTCAAACTTTCTATATTCTAAGATTGTGTTTTTTTACCTTACACGTAAGCGCACCTGGTCGTGGGGGGTTTGGGGTATGCACCCTCCAGAAACCAAAATACCTCCTCCCAGAAACCAAAATAACCCCCAGAATTCAATTTTTTGAATTTTTTTTGTTTTTTTCGCAATTTTTTGATGCCAATGGATAGTGCTCGATGAGAAACGTGTAAAAATGGTCTTTTTTCGCCATACCACCATCTTTTAGGTCATTTTTAAACCTTTGAAAAAATCTTGCACTCCCCTTCCCCAGAACTTTGGTGCCGCCCAGCCACCTA
>JAVLUZ010000676.1:432767-486291 GCA_036768485.1 Mermis nigrescens
CAAATATTTTTACACTCTTATCTCTCAAAAATTGTTTTACATATATATACATATACAGAATCTCTTTGCTGAATACAAAAATATTATTTGTTCTCATCTGACTAACCTGTTTTAGCACGATTTGCCACATTATTTTACACGGCCTCACTGAGTTGATATTCCTCTTGCAAAGCCTGGTCATCTCATAATTTCTTAAATAGATCAGAAGTAATGAGATCAATTCAAATTTCTAGCGTGAACGAAGGAAAAGTTCTATCCTCTAAGATTATGAAGCAGTTTTTGTTCAAAGCGCCGATCGTACGTTATGTTCATTCACGCTATAATTTTATACACCAAATTTAAGACCCGGCGAACGGCGTACTTTTAGCCGGGGCCGGTCACCCTCAGACCGGCCGGGGCCGGGGTCGGAGCACCCGGTCGATTAGTAACCTCAACCCCTCCAAGATCTTAACGCGCTTTTTACTTTCATTGGCTTTTTTTGAAGAATTTAATTTTCGATTTTATTGTTCGAGTACATATTTTATGACCGCATTGATAGGATGCGTCAAAAAACTCGGAAATGCATCTTATATCGCATACTTTAAAATATCTAAACAATTACTGGGTTTGAATCAAACGATTAATTAAATTAAGCTCCTATTTCCTTTATAAAGTAGACTTATTTAAAAAGTGTTTTTATTAACCGTGCCCTTAATGAAGTAAGGGTGTCATAAACTAAGGTACATTTGTGTAAAGTTAATGATAAGTAGTTTGTCGGTTTATTCAAAAATAATAATATATCTATTCAGTAATAATTGCGATAACTCTGGAACAGTGGCGGATATAGGATTTTCGCGTAAGCGGGGGAGGCGGTACTCAACTATTCCAAAAACAGCCAAAAATAGATCCACAAATTTGCCCTTCACGTGTGAAACAGAGTTTTTTCGGCGTTTTACAACATCGCCTACCTTTATTTAAAGTCTCTTTTGACGCAACGTTTTTTTAATTTTGGAATTTTTTACTATTTTCTGCGAAGAAATCAAATAGCTTTTTTTGAATTTTGCGAAAGTTCGGCGCGAAGCGCGCAAATATGTGAAATATACGCAGCAGACGTTCGGAAGCTTGATTTACTCACGATATCTTATATGTGTAGTATTTGACGTGAAACGTTGAAAAGTTATGCTTGGAAATAGAAGAAAACTGTGCTGAAATAGCTGTTTCTGCTGTGTTAAAATTGTTTTGAAACCTATTCCACGAGCCGAAAATGGCTTCAATATCTCCCATAAGGTAAATAAATGTAATTAATGGGTATTATCCGGCGCGAAGCACTGGAAGAATTTGGAAAATTGTCGCTGACGGCCAAAACTCATTGCAAATTACATATCCCTTATTTATCTTGTCAGCTATTTAGGGCAATAAGGGGGAGGCGGCCGCCCTCCCCACCCCCCTCCTAAATCCGCCCTGCTCTGAAATATTTTTAGTTGTTCCTCAAAATGAATTTTTTTTTACCAATTTTCTTGATTATTAAGGATGTAAAAGGAGGGGACCAGAGAAAAAGCTTCCTACTTCGTAACCACCCCTAAAGTCGCCGAAATCTGTTAAAAGTCACGAGCTTTCTCTAAGCACCTGAAAAAGCAGAAACTTAGCCATGCAGTAGCTATAGGAAATTAAATGGAATAAATTAGGAGATAATTCGCTATCCAATTGATTGAAATAGCAAACATCGATACATTATATACAATCAAAGAAATTGTTGGTTTAAAGCGAGTGGAAAACGCGGAAGCCTACGTGTGAAACACGCTACAGGTAGATTCACTGGCATGCCCACAGTGGTTGTGTGCACTAATGAATTGACGCCAGTTTTTGCTTGCTATAATGCTCACTAGTAATCAACTGGGGCGACTTTTTGGCCGGAGCCGCGGGGCAGTACCGGGGCTGAAAAAATCCCCGGCCCCCCGGCCGGGGCTGGCCGGGGTCAGGCAAGGAAAATATTATTGCATGAGCTTATACTTGGGGTGGGCATAGGAAAAGAAATAATGAGCGACTGCGCCATTCAGTAGTAAATCTGCAAGCGCAAAGTTGAGGTGCGCAACCTTTTCATATCAAGTTTTATTACTATTCATGTCACAAGAAACAAGATTTAGTCCAGTTGTTTCATTGTCTGAATCGTCAATGAAGTCTATGTCGCTGCTATTAGCACACTCTATATCATTTGAATCTTCGCTACTGCTACTGCTGCCGCAGCTAGTTAGATGCAATAGGTATTAAAATGTAATAAATGAGGACATCACACATTCTCATAAGGGGGAGGTATATTACTCCCCCTAAGGGTCCAAGACACAAGTCACTGTCAGACGATTTTAGCAGAAAACCTTTGGAATTTTTTAGAACTTGAATTTTTTAGTATTTTCAAAAGTGTGCCTAACTATTAGAATTTCACGAAGTGATAGATTGTTTTAGAAATGCATGTAATCGCTGGAAATTTTATGAGGGTCCCTCAATATACATTTAACGGCTGGAAATCTAGGGTAGGGGTCCCTCTCGCCATTTTTAGAAGGAGGGGTTAGCGACTAGATCAAAAATGGTAAAAACGCATAAAATATAGCTAAAAAGTGGCGAGTTTTCGCCAAAAAAAATGGAAGATGGTGGTCAAATATTTTTCAGACTTTTCAAGGAAGTTCGGGGCTTCAAAGCATGGATGAGGGATGGCCGAAACCCCTGCCACATGTATATTTCTCGGCCATTTTCAGGGGAAGGGGGGGCAAGCGGCTCCATTTTTGCAGCCGCTTACCCCCTGAGCATCTTTAAAGAGGTAGAATTTGCAATAAGGAATTATACACCTTTTTTACACTTATTTTTCTTCAAAAAATCTTTGTTACATGTACAAATGCGGTCCTGCAAAGCATCTTTGTACATCAGCGAAATCTTCGCCAAATACAAAAAGAACCATACTTCTAAATGTGATAATTCGGTCTGAATTTAGTTGATAATATTAGTTCGGCGCGAAGTGCCGAAGGTTTTATGAGCTTTTGATGGAATCCGCACATAAAACTCGACTGAGAAAGCTAAAACAACCTGTGCTACAAAGTCAGAAATATTACAAAAATTTGCCTGATGTGCGAGATTAAATCTTGTAATAAGCAACACTGCGCTTGGAATGGAGAAGTGGAAAGATGTCAAACATTCAGAAACCCAAAAAATTAGCCAAATGCACCGCTAAAAGGTCGAAAAGCTATGTTCTACCTATTGATCAGAATCGTTACCATTGTACCATATAAAAGTATGCAAAAATTTGCATGTACAAAACAGAGTATTTTTGTATTCGCCAAAGATTTTTCCCGATGTACAAAGACTTTTTCAGGACTATCTTTAGCAAATGTACAAAGATTTTTGTCAAAGATAAAAAGTGTAAAGAGTGTAAAATTCCGATGAAAATTTTCTGGTGCTACGCTCCGATATGAAAAAGTGTCTGCCCTACATATCACACGAAATGGCAAAATTTGTATTTAGAATGAAAAAATATGTCAAATTTTTAGGCGCCTCGAGCGCACTTGAGACCATTTCAGTAATTTTTGTGCATTAGAAACTCAGAAATTAGCTAAAATATACAATCAAAAGTCAAAAGACCCAATATTTTACCACACTAAAATCGCCACTGCACCATATTATAGTAACCAAAGATTTGTGTGTACAAAATGTACGAAGACTTTTAGGGGACCATCTTTGTTCATGTATATACAAAGGTACATTGTATGCAAAAAACACTGTCGCATACTGACAGTATGCGATACTGATAGTTCGATACTGATACTGATATACTGATAGTTCCCATTGTTTAAAGATATATTTACATAATATAGCTACAAGAATTTGTTAGCTCATTCGAAGACCTTTTCGGAGATCTTTGTGCAAGCACAAGAAGCTCTTACAACGAAATAGAGTCGGCTAATAATAGTCCACCACTTAATTTTCTGGTCAACTTCGATTTGGGATTTCACCCTCCCTCAACTCTGGACCTCAGGAAACTATTTGAGACATATTTAGTTTATCGGATCGGACGCAATTCTGCAGCATAGTTTACATTCGCCCATAATTAATTTCCATCCTAATATAACTGTACACACAAGAAACGCGTTCTAAAGCTTACGCGGTTCCCATTCAGTCGACTCCGTAGAAGTGTTTTTGTAAAACCTTTTTTGAGCAATACAATTTCCAGCTAGAAATAGAACGTATTTGTCAATTCTAAATCTTTGAGCCATCTGCTATGAATGAATGACTTAAAAGTAGCATTTAGTTTGAATAACCCTAAATGGTGAATCGAAAACATGCACATTTTCTCTCCGAACATTTATTCGGTGAAAGCTCATTTATGCATTGAACAAAGTTATAACAAGGACTAAGTAAGTATACATATGGTCTAGTCAGTACAGTTCTCAAATTAACATGCATTGATAAATAAAGTGCCAGTATCACAGCCTGTACAAAATACGAATTACACTAAATTTTCCGCTCGCCTTTTCTTGACCTTGCCACGATCGCGGGCGGGATGCTGAAAAATGGCCGAGGATTGCCGAGGCCAGGGCCCCGGTGGATCGCATAATGCTCACGTTAACAAAACAAAACACCTTTAAATGCAATTGCAGTAAGTTTTCCATTTTTGACGATACGAAGCAAGTACGTTGCAACTAGCAAGTAATTTACAAAAAGTAAACAAACGCTTCAATGTGGAAGCATTGAAAATTATTTAAAGAAGGTTACACTTTTTTGGAGGCCGCAGAATATGCTTTGACGTTTTGCGTTTCGTAGAAGAGTCTGATTTTCAACAGTTTTGCGACTTTAGGCGTATACATAGGAAACTTTTTCCTAGTCCCTCCTTTTACATCCTATTAATTAATCCACAATCCCAAGCATAATCGTGCTTTCTGTTCCATCATAGGATTTTCCTTTGCTAGTACCCTACTTTAAATTATCATGATTTGAGTAAATCAGTCAGTATATATATATATAAGTGTAAACTTTACACATTAACAGTAAATGAATAGTGCAAACATTACACAACTACTTGGTGTAGAGGACAACTAACATTCAGATTCGCTATTCCTACGTTACATGGAACATTTTGAAAAAATTAAGCTTTTGCTTGGGTTTAGAACTAAACTTAAGTTTCAGTGTGAACTTTACACCACTACCGAGTGTGAAGAACATTTTAGTCGGGTTAATAATTCTGATATCACTCTGATATTACGATCAACATTTATTAAAAAATTAAGCCTCCACAATGGTCTAAAGACAAATAAATATTACATGTAAACCACTTTACGCCACCGTTGAGTGTAAACAAATGCTCCCAACTGGCGTTAGACTTGAGATCATGTCCAGACTAATGACCGGGAAGTTGGCAAAAACAAAACAAGATAGAAGGACATATAACACCCAATTCTCGTCTTTATGCCTCTCAAAAAAGCTAATTATTGATATAAATATACGCAATTTGCTGTGACGTGTACCCCTTAGAAAGCACTTTATTTTTATTCTATTTGACCTATCCCGACTTCTAAATGGAGAAAGTGGCGAACAAAAAACGGACAAAAATGCATTCTCTCACTATCCACCACATTATTAGCTTTAAACATCTGTGCTTAACTCCTTATTGGGCGAAAGAAATTTAGTTTTGGCCACTTTGTAGCCTTTGAATCATAATACGTTCGTATGTGGTAAACTTCTGTTCCGCAAAATATTTGGGATATTTACCAATAAAAATATTGAATAAAGCGACTTTTTTAGCCCAATTTTACACCCCCGATTTCGAACATACACCCTTTATAAATAGCTCAATATTGCGTTTTTTAAACTGCGCTTTGCTGCGACGTGTATACTTTAAAAGCACTTTATTTCTATTTCATTAATTTATTGCGACTTATAAGCTGGAGAAGTTGGCAGAAATCTTAGACAAAATCTGTTTTCTAAACCACCCACTAGGATTGTAAGTTTAAATCCTATATCTAACTCCATATTGAGTGAACAAAGTTAGCTAGTAAGCAGAAAGTAGACCTTGAGCCGTAGTACATTTCTGTCAGAAAAAATTTTAGGGACTCATAAATGGATTTCCCGGCTGATAGGAAGAAGACAAAAACACGACCAAAATCCATCTTCACACCCGTGATTTTTACCTCTTCACACCCCTGGAGAACTAATGCGAAATTCAAAAAACAAAAACATGTATATAAAGAGAATTTTATCCTCTGCAATTCTGTGCTGATAAATCGTGTGAGGCATTCACAGAGAGTTGTGTGCATGCTGCAGAAAAAATCGCCAAAATTCGCTATATTTTATAACGTACACGCTCATCACAAACTCAATATTGAGTGTAAACAAAAAAAGAGCGCATAATCTTTCTTTCTTATTATCTGTCTAATAAAAAACCTCACCTCCCAGATGTTTCCCGTTATAGCTCTAGGGGTTGCACATCACACATTTGCGTGGGGGGTGGGGTTTTAGACGTATGCACCCTCCTCCGAGAAACCAAAATGCCCCCCCAGAATTCAATTTTTGAAAATTTTTTCGTGTTTTTTTCGCAATTTTTTGATGCCAATGGATAGTGCTCGGCTGAGAAACGTCGAAAAATGGTGTTTTTTCCGCCATACCACCATTTTTAAGGCCATTTTTTTGACCTTCAAAAAATCTTGCACCCTCCCAGAATTTTCTTGCTGCCCGTACAGTGCATGTGTCAGGGGTATCCGTGTATATTGCGCAGGTACGCGCTACGCTTTGATTTAATAACTTTTTTATTCGTTTGCATTTCCTTTATCTTGCTCTGTTTCGTTCCTACTTTTTGGTTCGTTTACAGTAGACATTTCTCCCCAATAGGCTAAGTTCTGACTCAGTTTACATTCTTCGCTCACTTTTGGCATAAATTGTTTATAGGTACGGGTTTTGCTCAATTACAAACAGTTCTAGCGGTAAGAACGAATAATATAGAACTTTTCATTCTAAAATAATAATTTCATTTTTCGAAACTAAAACAGTTGTTAACGCCTTAATTTTAATTTTGATCTTTCAGAAATAAATGATTCCGCTTTTTATTGATTTATTACTTATAACAGACATCTAAAAGACGACAAAGGTCGGCTTTACGAATACGGTCCTATGTCTCCCTTGATATTCATTGGGGGCTTCCCCCGCAGTGGGACAACTCTAATGCGAGCCATGCTAGACGCCCATCCCGACGTCAGGTCATTCATTACTTTTATTCACTCTTATATGCTTTTAGATTTTTAATCAGTGCCATTGTTGTTGTTTTAATTCTTGCATAGTCTCGTAGTCTTCACCATATATTATATACATGAAGGGAATTCTAGAACAGGGAGGTTTAAAAGCAAAAATTTTCCTAAAGTGCCCCTTTTGGGTTTTCAAAATGACTAGTGTATGTATGCGTCAAAAATAACCTTTTTTTGGCGTTTTTGGCAACTTGGCTACGTTTTTGGAAAATGAGAAAATGAAAAAAATTGAAAAAAATATAAAAGTTGGTGTAAATTGAACGAGATATAGTCAAAATGTTGAGTCAAAAAGAACGCCGCTAGACACGCCTATAACAACACACCCTATCTACGTTATTTTGAAAAATTAAAAATTCTGGGCGGGGGGGTGGGAAAATCGCAAACCCCCTAGAACGTGTTATATGGTCTTCACTTATCGCTTTGCCATACTGTAGTCAGGCTATACGTCGCACGAGTTCCTTAGATCGAAATTCTGTAAAGCTCGAAAATTAGATTTTCAAATGCAAAAATTAAATGAATATACATGGTAGATAGGCATTGCGGATTCAGGATTTTCCTAAGGGGGCGGCACCCTCGGAGGGCCGAACCCTGACTTGGTCGGAAAAATTAGCTGTTTCAACCCAAAACTCGCTCAAAAATCCTTAATTTTGCGCACTATTTTGGGCCAATGGGGGGGGCGGCGGCCGCGCCCCCCCCCTAAACCCGCCCGTGAGATGGTACTATAAAATAAGCTTTTTATGCAAAATACCGAATTAATTCGTTAATTTTCGTTAATTCATCTTTACTCGAAGCTCGTGTTGATGGCATTCGCTAATCCGATACTCATTTAAAAGTCTTGCAAACCTCAAATGCACCACTGCTGTATGTAATAATTGGAAAGTTTTCGTCTCATGATCGCTTTTTTTAAATTTTTTCCGATTTCAGTCGATCAAACAACCGATTTAAAATTGATTCTCTTCTTATTTGATGTAGAAACATTTAACCAAGTTTTATGTACCTGAGCATTTACTAAAAAATAAGCAATTTAATTTCTTTGACCTTAGCTATCTAGAAATCAAGCTAACAGTCAGCAATCATGATCTTGCGGAGAGGAGGATTTTGAGGCTTTTCACCCTCCTCCAGTAGAAAAATTTTCACCCCCTACCCTCCGCAAAAATTTTTTCTTACCCCCCCTAAAATTGGCGATTTTTTGAAAGTTCCGAAAAACTTCCTAAAACTTTTGTAGAACACAGATGCATTTTAAGCGTTTTTAGCTATCTATTTGCCCAGAAATGCTAAATTGTCGGCGCTTCGCGCCATTGTACTCATGTTTGGACTATATTTTGTTTAATTTGCTCCGACTTTTTTGATTTTTGTCGGAATATTTTTATGTTTTTATGCACCAGAAAGATGGAGCATCATCAGAAACGCTAAAAAACGATATTTTTGGACGCGTACCTATCACATATGGGCGTGAGGGGAGGTTTGGGGGTATGCACCCCCCAGAAGTTGAAATACCCCCCCAGAAATCAAAATAACCCCCAATTCAATTTTTGAAAATTTTTTCTGCTTTTTTAGCGATTTTTTGATGCCATTGGATAGTCCTCGATGAGAAATATCGAAAAATGTTGTTTTTCGCCATACAACGACTTTTAAGATCATTTTTGACCTTTGAAAATTTTTTTGAGCCCCCCTAGAATTCTGGTGTTGCCCACCTATGGTCCACCCTATCATTCTTGGACCCAAAAAAGGCACTTTATACTTTCACCCTCCCCTCCTTTCAGAATTCGCATGCTGTGCATGTATGACGTGAGCAATACAGTACACTGTGTTTATTTGCATATTTGGCTCCTATGGAATCCGGGAATGGCTGGGCGCTGCCTTACTTGTATATGGGGGATTTTCCAGGATTGAAAAAAGTGCCGGAAAAATTGAGGATTGGGCGAAAAGCAAAGTTTTCCATCGGTTAAAAAATTCGCTAAAAATAGAAAAAATTTGAAAATTTATTTATAGGCTAGTCTTCTGCATGTGTGGAGTCGTCTGAATTTTAAGTTTACAGACCAGTCATGCACTGCTCGAAATTCTGGGCCGATGGAACCAATAAATTTTCATGGCTTGCCTTTCTTAGCTGGCTTATACACGCTGTATAAGCGTCACAAAAACATGATTTCTGGCGTTCTTGACGATGCTTCATCTTTCTGGATCGTAGAAAGTTTTAAGAAAAAATTGAGAAATGTCGGAAAACTCGAGTAAATTGAATAATGTAATGTGGAAAGATAGTAAATGGCGCGAAGCGCCGGAAATCTTGCTCTTTTGAGCAGGCCTCAAACCCACACCTTTTCTACAGAATTTATTTTGAAAATCGCTAATTCTAGAGGGCGAAAAAATTTTGATAGAATTGAAATCTTTTCTGGGAGGGTGATAGATCCTAAGCGCCCGAAGATTACGTAGGGTCCAGAGACATCTGAGATTCTTCCCACGCCTACAAATGACTTTGACTCGAACTGATCGATCATTCGCATACATGTAACGGCTCGAAATGTGGGGGGTCCCGGCCATTTTTAAGGGGGTAGGACCTCCAATTTTTGGTCAAAAACAGCCAAAAAACGCCTAAGGACAGCCAAAAAATTCTATTTTTCCAAAAATTGAGGGGGCCAGACATGTTCTGAGGAGTTTGACCTCCACCGAATGGCAACTAACCCCCCCTCGCAAAATAATTGCGACCCCCCCAGAATTGTCGATTTTTTGTAAAAGCTGGCAAATGTTGTAAAAAGTGTGCCTTCTAGCCGTTTTTAGTCTTATTTTAGCTCAAAAATCTTGAATTTTCGGCGCTCCGCGCCATTGCACATTTTCTGGCTATATTTTGTTCAATTCACTGAATTTAATCAAATTTTTTCGATTCCTTCTTTCGTTCTTAAGTTCTATACAGAGCGAGCTTTGTCTGGAACATCGAAAATCGGTGTTTTTGACGTGTACCCATCGTTTTTAGCCCGAAAAAGGCGCTTTTATAAAACTTTTAAGGCTTGACCCCCGCTCCCCCAGAATCCCCATGCTGTACAAAATATGAGGGTCAAAAATTTTCTGGCCCTGGGGGATGGGGCGGGGACGTTCGACTTTTGGGTGGGTGGGACCACCCCTTTTACATGTATGATCATTCGGATACAGGTTAAAATTGATCTGAAAGAAATGCTGCGTTTAAATAAGAAAATACATTTTCTGCTTTTTCGTGTTATTCTGACGCGCTTTCGGATTTTTAGAAGAATTTCGGGTATAATCCATCTTGATTGAAGGATTAATGCTGCTTGACTTATATTGTATGATTTCCGGACATTCAATTTCAACTGAATTTTCGAATATTTAATAAGCGGGTTTGCAACGATGCTTTGATATATGCCATTTTTCTATTTTATTTGGATGTATTTTTTCACGCGTTTTTATTTTATACCTAATTTTACTTGTGGTCTGATCAAATTTGATGAATATCCAACTAAGAGTATCTAATTTACAAAACTGGTCTTAAAATGTTTAATTTTTCGACCAAGTTTTAATTATTACAATCCAGCTGACTTTAACTAATCGCCTAAAATACTCCCTACTGAACTAGTTTTAGTACAACTAATAGGTAAAGCGAATAATCCGATTCCATAATAATTTATTTCAAATTGAAATCATGAGCAAGTGTGGACGTGGGGTTCCGTTCGAAACCCCAGAATCCGACAAATCCCTCAGGATCGTAGGTGGGCGGCGCCAAATTTCTGGGGGGAGTGTGCAAGATTTTTTCAAAGGTCAAAAAATGGCCTCTAAAATAGTGGCATGGTGAAAAAACAACGTTTTTTAACCTTTCTCATCGAGCACCACTCATTGGCATCAAAAAATTGCGAGAAAATAAACAAAAAAATCAATGATTGAATTCTGGGGGGTATTTTGGTTCCCTGTGGTATTTTGGTTTCTGGGGGTATTGTGGTTTCTGGAGAGTGCATACCCCAACCCCCTTGCCCAGGCATGCTCAGGATCCATAGACTGGCGGAATTCAATTTAAAGTTTTTTTTCTTTTTTATTTCTTATTTCGCTGCTGACCAAAGGAATAAGTAATTAACCTACAAAAATACTACGAATTTCTTTCTTATTCTCCAAAATTGTTAGTTTCTCCAAAATTTTTAGTCTAATCCGGTTTTTTCGATGAACGATTGCTGCCTTAGAACCAGGCACGTAGCTGGCCCTCCTATTTTGGGGGGACCAACACCAGTTTTGGGGTCTAAGCAAAAAATAGCACAAAATAACGTGTAAAAAGTCCTATTTTCCCGGTGAATTTGGGGGGTCCGGACCCCCCAGTCCCCCCGACAGCTATGTGCCTGCTTAGAACCGCTTAATAATCGTAATTTGAGACACCGTGTGCCCGGATTTTATTCCACATATTGTTTCCCGAGTAGATCGCAGCAATTATTTGAAAGATTTTAATCACCCACTTCAAATAATTGATGTTTGAGCTAATATTTTATTCGCTTTTTACTGTAGGATTTTAACCCTACGACTTTAATAAACCTTTATGTACACCACCCACTTAGATCTTCGTCATGCTGCAAGTTCAAGTGATAATCTCGCGCGTAGGTGGGCAAGGTCAGACTTTCAGTGGGGGGGGGTGAAAACCACACCCCTGGCGTGGGGGTTTTGAGAGGGGTATGCAACCCCCCTCCCGCGTGAAATCAAAATACCCCCCCCCAGAAATCAAAATGCTCCCCCAGAATTCAATTTTTGAAATTTTTTTCTTTTCGCAAGTTTTTTGATGCCAATGGATATTGCTTGATGAGAAACGTCGAAATATGGTGTTTTTTCGCCATACCACCATTTTTAAGGCCATTTTTTGACCTTTAAAAAATCTTATACCCTCCAACCAGAATTTTCTTGCTGCCCACGTATGGTGAAAACTAAACATTGCTAGATAGCTACGTGCTTCCTAAAGCGGCTCTATAGTCTTTTTGGTTTCAGAAAATGAGCTATATAGCATTTTTGCATTCACAAACATAGCTATATAGCCCTTTTGGACTAAAAATAGCTATTAAATCCTTTTGCAGTCGGAAAAACAGTTATATATCCTCTTGAAACTCAGAAAGGACAACTAAATAGCATTTCTGAACTCAAAAAAGACTGTATAGCTAGTTTTTCTGAGCCCAAAAGGACTGTGTAACTAATTTCCCGAGCTCAAAAGAAGCTGAACAGCAATGGTTTTTGGCCAAAATCGCTGTATAGCTATCAGTTTTTCGAAGCTCAGGGGATAATACCCCCTCACTCCGCCCATGCTCATTTACTCTCGCGTTTGGTCATTTCGCTTCACTCGTTAACTTTTATTTAGTCCGGTCATCTTGCTTGCCATTTCCACTATTAATTTTTACTAATAATAAAATATTACATTATTTTGACGCGCACGGCAATGCACTGGCCGATGGGCCCGGGAAGCGAGCGTTCTACCCTCCCAAACTCTCGGGCGGTTTGAATCATAACGGTTTGAAATTTCGGGCGGGCACTGATTATTCAAGGTTAAATCTCGTTAGAGCACTTTTGAGCTGGATCATTAAAGCACTTTGTAGCGTTATAGCACCAGTTGCGTTATGGCACTAAATGTCTCGTTGGAGCGCTCAGGTTTCCCGTTATGGCACTTCTGTGTCTCGTTAGAGCACCCGGACGGATTGACCCGCAAATATCACGTTAGAGCATTTCTATTTGCCTGACGTCATCACAGCGTATAGTTGTGTTCAAATGACCAGCAAAACATCATAAGCACACCTGGGCGTGGGGGTTGGCGGGTATGCGTTTCCCCGAGAAACCAAAATACCCCCCCCCCCGCCAGAATCCAATTTTTAAAAATTTTTTCGTTTTCTTCGCAATTTTTTGATGCCAATGGATATTGCCCGATGAGAAACGTCGAACAACCATTTTTAAGGCATTTTTTTGACCTTTGAAAAATCTTGCACCCCCTCCCCCAGAATTTTCTCGCTGCCCACGTATGATCATGAGTAGTACATAAATGGGTAGCAAGTTGCAACAATAGGCACGTTGTGCCACAAGATTAAACAAACAAAAAACAAAATAAACGTGTATAATTCATAAAATCGAGCAGTAATCGTATAAAAGTGATTGCTCTTTCATTTTGACTGCCTGTTTAGTAGCTTTTAGCTTAGTAAAATGTACCTTTATCCGTATTTGTGTAAATAAAAAAATGTTACGTACCTACTTTATAAGACGCGTATTAAACATTATTTAGCTGTACTTATCCGTTTTCTGCATGAAATACGGAAAATACAATCGGAAATTGCAAGAAATAAGGGGCTGAAGTTCCATATTTCGCGAAGAGTCTGTTTTTGAAGCTAATTATTTTATCATTTTCTAAAGTGTCACGTCGTCCGCTTTCTCATGTTTGAAGAACTATCAAGAATTAAGTCAAAAATTTTGACTAAAATTTTAAAAAATCATATAATTTCATATTTTTTGGATTTTCTCAAGTCTACTACTAGTGCTTTCTTGCATCTCCGTTCAAAAAATTGCATATGTGTTATATGTGTTCTGAATCCGATGTGCTTTTAGCAAGATAGCCAGCATATCTAGACAACTGTCATAGCTTTAGTCCGGCCAAGTAAATTAAGGGCTCTGAAAAGTTGGTCAGCAAAAATTGGACGAAAAAGTGATTTTGTAATATTTTCAAAGTGGTTTCTCAAAAAGAGACCACCTATCATAAATTTTTTAATCCGTCTAACTTTAGTGTCCAGCCCATTGAATGGGCGAGGTAGACCCGTCGCCCAGCTCTGGTGGCCAGTAAGAGACTGATATCTTGGATTTTGTGGGAAATAATAATAATAACAATAATAGTAATAATAATAATAATAATAATAATAATAATAATAATAATAATAATAATAATAATAATAATAGTAATAATAATAGGTTCGTTTAAAAGATCGTTAATAAAAAAATGTAACAAAGTATTCCCATGATATTTTGGTATCTTAAACAATTGCAAGAAAGTATTGAGATACTATCATAAACTCTGATTGCCAAAAACTTCCGATAGTAGAATATAGGCCCGTCAGTTATCACATAATACTACAAATAGCGCGAAGGGGAACCTCATCCATAGAATCTCTGGCGGGTTCCCATAAATCGATCATCCCTGTAGACCCTAATTAAAATCGCTCTTTCTAAATACTTTCTACTACTTTACTCAATCCGAACCCCCAAAATTTTCTTGCTGCCAATTGAATAATACCCTTCGTCATGGAGATGCTTGCTAAGAATCATTGCTTTAAGATCACTTTGCTCAGCATGGATGATAATTTCGGGAATGTTACATATGGTTTAACGAAATACGGTGGAAAATGTGCGATTTTCCACAGCATTATAAACCCCGGCAGAGTTTACCAGCTTTCAGATTAAAAAAGCTGGACTAATCAGTTTCTGAAAATGCATAGCTTGCGACAAATTAAAAAAGGGTGAGCTATTTCGCGATAGAAAAGTTCCGATTGTCAAAGTAAGAAACGACACATTCTCGGACAATCCGGACAGTCCTCTTAGTTTGCATTTTTGCGCCGCAATCGATACTCCGGTCAATGACGCTGTTCAGATTGATCGCTCAGCACGTCAAAATATTCGGAATACTTGTAAAAGACCAAGAGCTGCTTATAATCAAGCGCAAGCTGAAATTGTTAATCGATTCGCGGATAATTTCAACGATCGGGAAAATGTCCAGCTCGAATTTCCAACGTTTAAAAACGTTCGCGCGGGCTATTACGGGAATTATGATGCGAAATATCCGATTATCAGACGGATTGAGGAAATTCCTCCAAATTTGAAGCGAACTTCACTCGGTTCTACTGCTTTAAATCCGGACGATCCCTTTTATGGAGAAAATTGTTTGATCCTTCAGCAATCTGAGCCTCCCTTCTCAATTTTGCTGCGTCACCTTTGGATCTGCAAATCTCCGGTTTAAAATGAATGGTGCTGAAATTGTAAACATTGTCAAAAAGGACACATTATCGAAACATATCTTTATTGGCGTTATCGCGAGTGATCAATTACCTCGACAAAGTCCTTTTCGACCGCGGTCCTTATTGCAAATAAGTACCCCGTTGGTCAAGCTGGACAACACTGGGTTGATTTTTGTTCTGATTCAACCAGCAGCATTAATTACTTTGATTCATTTGGTTTTTTGCTGCATGTAGATTCATTTCATCAATTTATGCGCAGAAATAGCAGAGAGCAGTATTTCAACAGAAAGCGCTATCAGAGTTCATTTAGCGCATCATGCGGTCTATACTGAATATTTTTCTTGTTTCATTGCTGCAGAAATATAAAAATGAGTTACAATTTTTGGATCAAATCTGATACATAATGATAGTATCAAATGCGAGTTTATACCTCATACTTATAACATCTGTTGGCGAGGGCACCTTTTCATACGTCCCGAATGATTTTTCCTTTGCTCAACTGTATGTTATATTCGGGTTCGTAAATGGAGAAGCTGTCCCCATTATTCATGCTCTAATGCCCAATGAGCTTGGAGAAACTTAAACGCAATTGTTTCGTTCCATACATGCGCGTCTATTAGCTCAAAATGTTTTTCTGCATCGCCGGCATATATTCCATTTTGACTTTGAATCTGCTTCAAAGAGAGCTGCTTTAGCTGTTTATCCCAACACTATCGTTAAGGGTTGCCTTTTTCATTATAGCCAAGCTTTACAAAGGAACGTGCAACGCCTTGGCCTAAAAGCTGTTTATGAACAAAGTGCTGCGCAGCATTACGATTCGCCACAGTATTCGGATTTTTAGTCTTGGGTCGGAAAATTAATAGCCTTGCCCTTATTACCGCCGGATTTTGTGCTTCCAGCTTGGAACCAATTCTTAGGACCCGCTCCAATCACTGGAAATGAGGTTATTGATGGAAAGATACAACAGTTTATTGATGATTTCCAGCAAACCTGGTTAACGAACCAAGCGAAGATTGATTCCTTCAATCACAACGAAAATGATGGTCCTCGCACCACAAATTACGCCGAGGGTTGCAACAACTCTTTGCGATCTATATTCGACCATCCGTATCCTCGTTTATCCGTTTTTCTTGATAAGCTGTCGGAAAGTCGCAACGCTGAACAAGCTAGAATTCGACAACTTCTCAACGGGGCTCCCGCAGCACCTCGCTCGCAGCAGTATGTTCAAAATGACATTAATATTCAAAACGCTAGGCAGGTTTTAATTTATACGCACAATGGCCTGCCAAATGATGCCGATTCTGTTTAAGCGTGTCAATATTGAAATTTCACGCTATTTGAATCACGTACAACATTCTCTGTAATTTTTTTGTTTAACAATTTTTGTGAACTCCGTCATTATCGTGTATAAAGCATGATAAGACAATCTTGGTGCTCTAACGCGACATGCTAGTGCTATAACGAGACTCACAGGTGCTGTAACGCGAAACACTGGTGCTCTAACGCGACAATGTGCTATAACGATACAAAGTGCAATAACGAGACGCTTGGTGCTCTAACGCGACTGGTGCTATAACGATAACTAATCTTATTATACAGGGAAGGAGTGAATGAATTACAATTTTTTGACCAAAAATGACAAAAAATGCCGAAAAATGGCTAAAAACGCAACTTTGCGCCGAAAATCGAGGAAAGCAAAAATTTTCTCACTTCTTGGGAATACGCGGACGACCGACTTTGTTTGGGGGTGATCCCTCAGAGCATATTTGCGCAAGGTCAAAGTTTCAGGGGGAAACCAAAAAAATTGCTAGATAGCTAGTTGCCTCGTTAAAACGGCTCTATAGTCCTTTTTGGATCAGAAAATTAGCTACTTAGTCTTGTTGGATTCGCAAATATACCTGTATAGTCTTTTTGGAATAAATATATCCGTTAATCCCTTTTTCAAGTCGAGAAAATAGCTATAAATTCTTTTGAAACTCAGAAAAGACAACTAAATAGCATTTCTGAGCTCAAAAAAGACTATATAGCTAATTTTCTAAGCCCAAAAAGGCTCTATAGCTTATTTTTTGAGCCCAAAAAAGGCTATACAGCAATGGTTTTTCGGCCAAAATCGCTGTATAGCCATCAGTTTTTCAAGGCTCGGAGGGTAATACCCCCTTACTCCCCATGCTCTTGTATGCCCCAAAGCCTCCGTGTTGGATATATGATTCGAATGTATTTTTGGCCATCCAGTATATCGGTCTAAAATTTTTGCCCGATTCATTACCGTTTGGCCCGCTTGCAGGTGTGGCGAGGAGACTAGGGTCGTACCTCGAATTTTAGGCATGCGGAATCAGTGGATGAAAAGTGCGAAAGAACGCGAGCGTCTCCTAGGGGCTGGCATTAGCGAAAAGGTTTTGGACAATGCAATAATGACGTTTTTATTGGAGATTATAGTCAAGCATGGTAAGTTTTAAATGTAAATAAATCAGTGTAAATTGCTTATATTTACACGTTGGCTCTATATTACACGTGCCCATTCAATGTTGAGTATACATGTATCAGCATACATAAGAATTATAGCTTTTTAGTGTAAACAAAGGGTGGGGAGTAAATGCGATTCGCTTAGGGCGCAAACACGGTATGCTTAAAGTGGGATTAAATCAGCGTAAATTACATATACGTATTGGCTTTAAAATGCATGTTTAAATCAATCGTGTATACTAGCATGGATATTATTTGGAATCTCGTGGCGTAAATAGTGGTAATTTATTGAGAGTGAAATTAAGTGTTAAGTGTGTTGAGTGTCAAGTTCGGCGAATGGCTCAGGTGCTGCTCAGGCACGTAGCTATGGGGGACTGGGGGGTCCGGACCCCCTCCCCCTCCCGAAATTAAAAAAACCGGAAAGATCGGACTTTTTACACGTTATTTTGTGCTATTTTTGGTTTAGACCCCCCTAAAATTGGTGTAGGTTCCCTTCCCCCAAAATAAGAGGGCCAGCTACGTGCCTGGTGCTGCTATTCCGACTTTAAACCGATTCGTCTTCGTCGCGTATGTTTTGTAAATTTTTTAAATTTTTTTAAGGATCCATTTTTTAAAATATGCTTAATTATTTTATTTTATTTATTTATATTTAGGCCTACCGGCTAAACGCTTTTGTAACAAAGATCCGTTCGCGCTGAAGTCCACCGACTATTTGGCTAACCTTTTTCCCAACGCTAAGTTCATCTTGATGCTTAGAGATGGACGCGCTACAGTACACTCGATGATTAAGCGAAAAGTTACCGTGACTGGTTTTGATTTGACCAATTTCCGGTGAGAATAATGAGTGTTTAACATAATATTAGGATTTTTCATATTTTTTTTGTTTTTAATATTTTAAATATTGTGCCTACAATATTTTGTTTTTTATACTTTTCACATTGCATACATTTAGACCGTCTCCCATCTTTACAACGCCCTAATCTTGGGCAGAAACTTGCGATTTCACATATTTTTTTAGATTTTTCGCCTTGTACTAACCATACCTGGGCAATGGCTGACGTTCGCCCCGTCCAACTCCCAGCCAAAAGGGTGGGTGGGTCCCTAGACTCTGAAAAAGGTGGGTCTGTCCCTGAAAAAAGGTGGGTCTGTCCCTTAAAAAGGTGGGTCCGTGCCTGGAAAAGGTAGGTCGTTCAGCTTGATCAGTGGGTCAGTCACTGAAAAAAGGTGGGTCCATCCATGATAAGGTGTCGAACAGTGTGATAAGATCGTTCCTGTGCATGCTTTGCAAACTGATCATGATATACTGTATCTAGCATTTCCTTAAATTAACTCCAAAAATTTTCTCCCTGTACAAAACATAGCCTCGTCCAAGTTACCCCTTCGCCCCGTTCAAGTTTTGGTTCGGCCCGTCCTGGTGATGGGCCGATATGGGGCATTGCCCAGGTGTGGTACTAACCAAAAAATACGATCATAGGTGGGTAGCAGCCAAATTATGGGGGATGGGGTCCGACGGGGCAAATCGCCAAAAATATTACCAAAAATGCGATTCAGGGTCTATTGATTCTGGGAGTCGTCGGTTACTCGATGATGGGGCGCCATATAGCATGGGAATTCTGGGGGTTAGGCCCAAATTTTTTTTAAAAGTGTTTTTTGGGCTAAAAAACAATGGGTACACGTCTAAAACACTGCTTTTTAACGTTTCAGACAATGTTCGCTCTATCTAGAACATAAAAACGTAAAAAAATCTCAAAGTAATTAGAAAAAATTGAGTAAATTGAACGGAATATAGTAAAAAAAATGTGTATATGGCACTAAGCGCCGAAAATTTGAGATTTTTGAGCCAAAAATGAGCTAAAAATGCCTAAGAAGACACACTTCTATCAACTTTCACAAAAAAATCGACAATTCTGGGGGTCGCAGCCATTTTGCGGGGGTCAGTTGTCATTCTAGAGACGTTAAACCCATTCCCCCAAGAACACGTCTGGTTCAGGCTATATATATATGAACACGATGGCTGATCCGGGGGGGTCAAAAATTGAGCTTTTTCTGGCTAACATGACCTTAAAATTGATATCAGCACTAAAATAGCGTTAAAAGTATATATATATATATATATATATATATATATATATATATATATATATATATATATATATATATATATATATATATATATATATATATATATATATATATATATATATATATATATATATATATATATATATATATATATATATATATATATATATATATATATATATATATATATATATATATATATATATATATATATATATATCATAGTTTCCCAAGGTCGAAAGTTTAGGGGGGGTGAAATCCCAAAATTTAGGACCACTAAATTAAGAGTCTAGCCTTTTTTCCAGGTCAAATATGAAAAATGGCTGAAACGTCCTATATAGCATGTTTTAATGCAAAAAAACTGCATTTTAACTACTTTTTGTACCATTCTGACTAGTTTCGTTGCTTTTGTAAGTAAAAAATATAAGAATTCATTAAAAATTCAGACTTTTCAGATCATTTTAAGTTCATTCTAGGTATTTTATAGGTAAACAAAACAGAAATGCATTAGTCGGCGCTAAGCGCCGAAAAAATTTTAGTATCTTCGCTGCTTTTATACCCAAAAGTCATGCAGAAAATGTTTGATAGCTCAAAATCGTCCGACAGTTATTCAAGTCTCGGACCCTGAGGTGGGGGTAATACCCCTCAATCCCCTATGGGAATATATATATATATATATATATATATATATATATATATATATATATATATATATATATATATATATATATATATATATATATATATATATATATATATATATATATATATATATATATATATATATATATATATATATATATATATATATATATATATATATATATATATATATATATATATATATATATATATATATATATATATATATTAGAGATGTGTTGGGGCCGCTCTTTTTGCCGGGGCCGGACCTGGCCGGGGCCTGTACAAAACATATACCCTATACTTACTAAGCTATACCAAGCATCCACATTATTTCTATACTGACCTAACATCTTAGTATTACTATTGTAAGTAATTACAGATTGCTTTAATGAATTAAAGAATTAAAGACTTAAAAATAAGCAGATAAAAGAGAAATAAACAAAAAATTAATAAATAATTGTGAATATAGCTGTTAGGCATAGAAAACAATAAGCTAAGCTGAACAGAATATGACTTTTCTATAGTATTTATGCTGATTCGATGAAAGAAATAGACGAGCAAAACAGTACAATACAAAAGATTACGATTACATTACATTGCACGAGAAATAAGTAACCCAGAGATTAACTACACGCTTGAAAAACTTATGTCTAGAATATCAACAAAATCATAGGGGCGAAAAATGCTTGTACGACGAAAAATCATTTACCAAGATTAGGGAACATGCATCATCAAATTAAAATAATATTTAAAAAATTAATTGAAAACCACACAAAAATGAAGACATTTGCTCTATTATTTGGCGCACAGCGCCCGAAATTTGTGAAAAATCGCATATATTAAAGCAAACGAATTCTATCCGGATGATAAAATAAGTTGCCGTACCTAGCATTTTTTTAAGGTACATAAGTACATACATCGATTTATAAAACAATTTTACAGACACTAGTGAAAGTCCCTTGCATTTTAAACTTTATTGTCTAAGAATTATCGGTCAAACGTGCTTATTTTCGCAATAAAAATTGTTATTTGAGCTAAGCTATTCAAGAATGTATCGAATTGTTTCAATGCTCACTCAAATCTTGATTATTAGATTACCTGAAGCGAAACACATCAGTAGCCTAAGCTTAATTTCAACGAAATTTTGCTTATTTTTGCGAATAAATAAATATTATGTTGCGTAATTCGGCAAAAAAAGATTAATTTTGTTCGATTTTCATTAATTTTTCATCGTTTTTACTGGCCCCGGCGCCGGGGCCGGAGCCTGGCACATCTCTAATATATATATATATATATATATATATATATATATATATATATATATATATATATATATATATATATATATATATATATATATATATATATATATATATATATATATATATATATATATATATATATATATATATATATATATATATATATATATATATATATATATATATATATATATATATATATATATATATATATATATATATATATATATATATATATATATATATATATATATATATATATATATATATATATATATATATATATATATATATACAGGGGCGTAGGCAGGATTTTTCTAAGGGGGCGGTCCAAAATTGGTGACCCTATATTTAGGGATATGGTCGCCGGGGCGCCAAATAAAGTGCATTTTCTGACGTTTGCGAACATGCTCTATCTGTTAAGCTCATAACATCTAATTTTTTCGAAAATTTGTTATTTTCTCCTAATAAGCTATAAAGAATGACGTTTTTTGGCCGCGCTTGGGCCTAAATGAACGAAAATAATGCTTCTACGGCGCGAAGCGCCAAAAATTTTGAGAATTTTCGATAAAATGATGCCAATTTTCATGCATTTCCTTACCTTTCCAAAATTATTTTTGGGCTAAGGGGGAGCAGCTATAAAAAATGACGTTTTTTTGGCCGCGCTTGGGCCTACCTGAACGAAAATAGTGATTCTAAGGCGCGAAGCGCCGAAAATTTTGAGAATTTTCGATAAAATGATGCCAATTTTCATGCATTTCCTTACCTTTCCAAAATTATTTTTGGGCTAAGGGGGGGGCGGCCGCCCCCCGCCCCCCTGCCTACGCCCATGTATATATATATATATATATATATATATATATATATATATATATATATATATATATATATATATATATATATATATATATATATATATATATATATATATATATATATATATATATATATATATATATATATATATATATATATATATATATATATATATATATATATATATATATATATATATATATATATATATATATATATATATATATATATATCCGCTGAAAAATTGTTTAACTTGTTCTGTATTTAATTCAGATAGATTGCAAACAAAAGCAATATGAAAAATACATAGAGCGTCAGAAAATTTTGACTCACCCCTTCATTTTATACACAGGCACGTAGCTCTGGGGATGGGGGTGTTCGGACCCCAAAAATTCAAAAAAATTGGAAAAATAGAACTTTTTGATCGTTTTTTGTGCTATTTTTGGCCTTTTTTGGGCTTAGCCCCCCAAATTGGTGTTGTCCCCCAGATAGGACGGCCAGCTAAGTGCCTGTTTATACACAAGCTTGGGCTCTTTGGAAGACAAAAGTTATGCAACAAGCAATAAATTTATTTGATTCGAAGCGCCAAAAATTTTGAGCCTTGTTGCTTAAAAAATATGCTACAATCTATTCTGGGGATTTTTCCATATTTTGTTGTTTTCTCTGGGGAACCCTTGTAAAAAAATACTCGTACTTTCAAATTTGGGGGGCTAGTCCCTCCCTACCCCCCGCAAGTACGTGCAAGGTTTTTTGCCATTTTACTTTTTGTCAATCCAACCCGATTAAACTATTTGCGGAAGTTTCTTGCAAATTTGTATCTTTGGTAGACGGAACTTCGACAGAAAGGTCAAATTCTTCATTTTGGTGCGTACATGCATCTGCCTAGCTTCGTTTTTGAAGCTCTAACATTATGGGAAAGTTATTATTTTAAAAACTTATTATGACTTGTTAATGCATATAATAAATTAAGGTATATTATAAGTAAATTGATTATTAATGCTGAAAAATTATCCTGAAAAGTTATATGAATTGTTGAAAAAATTTTCCTACATACGGTATAATATATTTTTGGTTGAACCGGAAAGAAATGCTTTGACCCCAGAATGACTTCCCGCAAATAGACAAGGATTTCCAACTTTTCGAGTTAAAACTTCTAAAACACGTTGTTGACGCATCAATTTTGATTTTTAGGATAGTTTTAGGCAAATACACTTGTGATTTGGTGGGGCTTCCTGATCATGAATGGATGTGCCTGGCCAGACATGCACGTGGGTGGGGGTGCGGGGCTCTAGACCCCTAAAATGGAAAAATATAAAATTTCGTTGGGGAAATGAGGCAAAATGAAGGCCAAAAATGGATGGAAAAATTAGGCTCGTATAGCTGGCCGTCCTATTTTGGGGGTATCAACACAAATTTTTGGGCGACCAAGCCCAAAATGGCCAAAAATGGCACAAAATAACGTTTAAAAAATCCTATTTTTCCGATATTTCTGAATTTCGTGGGGGGGTCCGAACCCCCCATTCCCCTCAGAGATACATGCCTGGGAAAAATTATTTCAAAAGTGCTTCAAATTGATCAAAAATTGTGCAATAATGTAATTTAGCGCTCATAATGGTTTTTGGGGAACCTTTTGACACACAAAAAGCTCAATTTTCGATCCCCCTCTGGTCTGGTGGTCTAGAAATTTTTAAGGGTAAAAAAGTGGTAAAGCATTAATATTAGGGGCAGTGTTTTTTGTACAAGGTCCTTTTCTCTGCATTTACATTTACAAAGACTGTCTAGCAAAGTCTTTATACATTAGTGTTCTCTGTTCCAGACATTGGTGGTGAAATTTTAAAGTGTTTTCTGGACTCAGGGATAGGCGTCAAAAACATCGCTTTTCGGCGTTTCTGAGGAAAAAAGCATTTCGGTAGAAAACAGGAAAAAATTTGAATAAATTGAGCAAAGTGGGGTCAATGAATGAGCGCATCGCGCCATGCGCCTAAACTTTAACACTTTTTGGCAAATAGATGGCTAAAAACGCCTAAAAAACCACCTTTCCCTCGAATTTTTCGGAAACTTTCGAAAAATCGCGAATTCCAGGGTTGAACAAATTTCAGGGGCTCAGACCCCTCCTCAGCCACCCCCATCTCCCATATAATATATGCTGTGGCTATAAATAATGCGACAAATGTGGTAGGGAATGTTTGAAGAAGTGGAACGACGCCGTGAGTCACATGTATCAGCTTTGTTACACGGTAGGCTCGGAGCGTTGCTTGCCCGTCTATTATGAGCAACTGGTGCTAGAACCGCGCAAGTGGTTGCAAGAGGTTGCCAAATTTTTGCAACTGCCCTGGAACGAATTTATGCTTCATCATGAAAAATTTATCGGTCAGGAGATTAAGTTGTCTAAGTAAGAGAAATATACGATAATGTAATAACAATACAAAAATGAAAATGTATCAATAATATAAAAATGTAAATAATATAAAAAATGAAAATATATCAATAATATAAAAATGTAAATAATATAAAAAATGAAAATATATCAATTAATATAAAAATGTAAATAATATAAAAAATGAAAATATATCATCAACAAAATTAAAATGTAAATCATATAAAATGAAAAATATATTAATAATATAAAAATGTAAATTATATAAAATATAAGTATAACAGAATATATTAAAATACAATCCCATTTGAAATAAGTTTGTAATTTTTGCAGCTGTGTAAACGGTCGCGTCTAGGCCTATTGATACTATTTGAGCTACGTGAATCTGTTTAAACGGTAAAAATATATTTTATATAAACTTTCGTCAAAAATCTTAAATTCTTGAAATTAGAATTATTGTTTATATAATTAATTTGAATTAATTAATAATTTTGATAATAATTAATCTCACCCCAAACAAAATACCCCCCTAGAATTCAAATTTTGAAATTATTTTAGTTTTTTAGCCATTTTGGTGCTATCGGATGGACCTTAATTCGAAACGTCGAAAAATGGTGTTTTTTTCGCCATACGACCCTTTTAAGCTCATTATTCGACCTTTATAAATTTTTCACTCCTCCCAGAATTTCGTGCTGCCAACCTATGGTCATAATCGACTTGGATCAAACTTTGCAGACATTTTTCCCCAATATTTATCCTACCGGAAAATTTCAACTCGAAAATCTTGAAAAAATTGGGTTTTTTCTAAACTAAAGAACGTGTGATCATTAAAAAAGGATGCAGTGATGAATTATGTTGCCTTAGCAATCAAGTCAAATCATTACATTTAAAAAGTCCTATTTTTCCGATTTTTTTCAATTTTGGGGGGTGCGAACTCCCCCTATCCCCGATTCTCCTAGAGATACGTGCCTGGGTTTGCTTATGTATTTATATTATTAAACGTCTTATTCGTGAAAATGAACAAGTTCAGTGTGAATAATGGAAAAGAATGTCAGCGATTTATTATAATTTTAATGAAATGCAAAAATATTTGCAAAGAATGTAAAATGAAATATAAAAAAGATGGAAAAAAATAAAAATAAAAAAGATAAAAATATAAAAAATAACATAAAAAATAAAAATACATAAAATCATATAAAAAATATAAAAAATAATATAAATAATAATAATATAAATATAAATAATATAATAATATAAAATAACATAAAAGACATAAATTCAAACAAGCATAAACAGCATACATCATTGAGTAGGCACGGCTGTTCAAATATCGGCGGCCAACTACGCGATTAATATGGCGTTTTGGGTCTAATTTTTTAGATTATATGATTTTCGGGTGAAAATTTATTTCGTATATTTTTTTGAATTTCTATTTCTTGCATTCTGCAACCGAATGATCCGTTCCTAAATTCATATTCGTTTGCCACCACCACGAATGGTCGTGGGGGGGGGTCTGACTGGACCCCAAGAATTTTAAAGACCTTCAAAAATAAATGGACCCTGGAATTAAAGTTTTGGTGCTATTTTTGGCGATTTTGTCCAATTTGATTCCACCTTTTCCCCAGAACTCGGCCGACGCCCACCTGCGTTTGCAAGCAACCAATTTTAGAAGTAGTTAGCTGTCAAAAATCAGTAATTATTGATTTATTCAACAGTCTATCCAGTGGCGGATCTAGAATTTTCGTAAGGGGGGGCGTTCGTTACCCCATTTTTCTTAAGACAGTCAAAATAGAGCTGAAAATTCACCCTTCACGTGCTAAATATGCTCTTTTCCGCCGTTAAACGTTGTTGTCTCTTAAAATCATTTTTGGTGCGACATTTTTCTCAAAATTCCTTAATTTTTGACACTTTTATACGTAAAATGATTAAATTTCGTTGACTTCAATTAGATAATTCGAATAAGAATCAGAATTAGCTGAATTATTATGATTAGAATTATGACTATAATTAAATTAATTAATTAATTGAATTAATTAATTAACTATTCGATCAAATTAGAATTAGCTGCTTTGAGGCTCCAAAAATCGTTTAAGGAGTCATTAAAAATGTTTCATTTTTTATTATCTTAATGGAAAAGTATCGTCAGAAATGCCAAAAATGTTGTCGTTGACGCATTCCTTTCGTTTTTGAGCCCAGGAAAGCACTTTTCAGAAGATTTTTGGTATCACCTCCCTAAATTTCTTATGCTGCGGATGTCTGAGACTTAAAGGTACCATCATCACGCGTGGGCGTCGGAGTAGGGTCTGTTGACCATACGTGGGCAGCAGAAAATTCTGGGGGGTGCAAGATTTTCAAGGGTCAAAAAATTGCCTTAAAACATGGGGTATCGAAAAAACACCATTTTTCGACGTTTCTCATCGAGCACTATCTATTAACATCAAAAAATTGCGAACAAAACGATAAAATTTTTAAAAATTGAATTCTGGGGGGTATCTTGTTCTCTCGGGGGGGGGGGGTATGGGGTGTATAATCCCCAAACCTCCACCCCTTCCCACACCCATGTGTGCTCTTGACCCCCTTACCTTGAAATCCCGATGGACGTCAGCCGTTACCAAAACTCGGTAGACCCATAGAATTGAATTTAGGGCGCTATTTTTGGCACTTGACCCCGTCGGACCGCCTGAATTAGGTTTCTACCGACCTGTGATCATCATAGTTCATTCGCTTCATAGTTTAACGCAAATTTTTGTCTCATTACGAGTAAAATGAACTTTGCAAGTGAATAAAAGTAAATATAATGATTAAAAGCCAGAATAAATGTCAGACCCGTAAGCAACTAACTGCGGTTCCATAATATATGCCGATCGGAGATAATGCCGTCAATGTTACGCGTTATGACCATACGTGGGCAGCCCCGAAACTCTGGCGGGGGTGCATTTCTCAAAGATCAGAAAATGGTCTTAAAAATGGCGGTATGGTGAAAAAACTTCATTTTTCAACGTTTCTCATCAAGAACTATCCATTAGCATCAAAGAATTGCGAAAAAGCACAAAAAATTTAAAAACTCGAATTCTGGGGGTATTCTGGTTTCTGGGGGCAGGGGCATTTTATCGTCTTAAGGGGGCTGCATACCCCCCCCAAAAAAAAACCCCCACGCCTAGGTGTGGCTATGACTAAATAATTCGCTTCAAATGAAAAATTGTGCATAAACCGTTGAGTTCGTGCTATGCTTTGCAAATGAATGTCTATTTAATTGATTTCCATGTTGTACGATGGAAAAATAGCTCTTAATTGCCAGGCACGTAGCTTTGGGGTGAACTGGGGGGTCCGGACCCCCCCCCCCTCCTCAATTCAGAAGAAAACCGGAAAAATAGGACATTTTATACGTCATTTTGTGCTATTTTTGGCTTAGACCCCAAAATTTGTGTTGGTCCCGCCCCCCAAAATAGGAGGGCCAGCTACGTGTCCTCTTAATTGCATCGTAAACGCTGGAGGGTAGCACTATTGTTCGACAAAATACATAATCTGAAGACGATTCTGTGGAATTTACGTTCATATAATTTACGAAAAACGCCAAAATTCTACGATAAATCAGCTACGCCTACGCAGTGGCTTGAAAAATTAGAGTTCCAAATGTTTTATTCGTAACTATAAGTGCATTAAACATATTACAGAAACTGTAGACGCTTTTTTGAGAGCGCAAATATAGGGCAACGAAAATCGCTTTTTTGCCAGTTACAACAAAAAGTTAAGTAGCCCCACAAAAATACACAAACTAGTCATTATAACCATTTTTGACTGGGTTAGTAGTAACGCTACTTATGTATATCATTTATAGAAAAACGCGTTGGCAACAATACCTCTCTAGGCATACATTGAACGGCTCGAAATTTTGGGAGGCGGTCCTCGGCCATTTTCAGGGGGACGGGGGTGAATGAGTTCGATTTTTGGCCAAAAACGATTAAGAATCGCCTAAAAACGGCCAAAAAATTATTTTTTCCAAAAATTAGGGGGGTCAAAAATTTCCTGGTTTCGGGGATGAAGTGGCGGACGAACGACTTTGGTTCGGGGTATCTTCCATCCCTCTCTTACTTGTACGCCTCTAGGTAGTGGTTTATGATTGGTAGAATCCGTATTATACGATGCATGTTTGTAAACCCAGCTTTTTATTCAATGCAAACAGTGGCGGATCCAGGATTTTCCTAAGGGGCGGTACCCTAGGGGCGCGAAAACCTGACTTGGGTGGAAAAAAATGGCCGATTTAACCCGAAAATCGCTCAAAAATGCTTAATTTCGCGCACTATTTTGGGCCAATGGAGGAAGCGGCCGCCCTCCCCCTGCCACCCTAAGCCCCTGAATACAAACATATTTTATGTTTGAATCAATAAAAAATTCACACAACTGATGTAAAACGAACAATTCTGCAGCTAACAACATTGAACAATTGTGTAAACATGCTTTACTGGCTATTCTAAGAGGAACATTAATGTTGTCGTTCCAATCGGAAGTTATTAGTCAACACCACACCTGGGCGTGGGGGTTTGGGGTATGCACCCGCCTCCCCTCCAAGAAACCAAAATACCCCCAGAATTCAATTTTTGAATTTTTTTTGTTTTTTTCGCGATTTTTTGGCGCCAATGGATAGTGCTCGATGAGAAACATTGAACAACGGTGTTTTTCGCCATACCTTCATTTTTAAGGCCATTTTTTGATCTTTGAAGAAATCTTGCAACCCCCCCCGGAATTTTGGTGCCGCCCGCCTATACAACACTTCCAATTGCCAACTTTTTTATATATGTAACTTACTAGAGAACGGATGTTTACAAAAGTGTACGTTAAGATTTTGTCGCCTTATATTTGTGTTATCGATAAATCTTATCAATTTTGCCATGAGTGGAATGCAGCTATACATAGGATTGAAACCTTCGACTTTTTTATTAGGCCACCCTTTATTAATACCTACGTCAGGTCGGACTTAGGGGCGGGGTGGACACCTTCCAGAAATGGCCAAAGTAGCGTAAATTTGAGGACGTTCGAGCAAATTTTAGCGATTGTTGGGTTAAAGGAGCCAATAATACGTCCAAGTCAAGGTTACGCCTATACATAAGCGTTTGGGGTTTCGTAGTAATTTAGCACTTTTAAAGCATGTTGTAGTCCCCCAGTAGTTGACTGCATTACATCACTTTTAACGCTAAAAATACAGAAATTAATGCAATTTTTAGCAGTTTTTTGATGTTAATAGATAGTGATTGATGAGAAACGTACTAATCAATGGCGGAGTTTCGCCGATACAACCACTTTTAAGACCATTTTTACTGATTTTGATGTCAAAAATGATCACAGCAACAAGACCTGTTTTCTCAAAATCGCCGGACAGAATACCAGTCTAGCTGACCCATATAAAGTGGGTATCCGCCCCCTCCCCTCCTATGTGCATGTGTGGCAGCTATACTTATGATTGAAAATCCTTCGATTCTTTTTATTAGGCCACCCTTTATAAATACCTACCTCAAATAAACGTTTGAGTGTTCGACTTAAAACGGGGTTCCTGATTTTGAAAATTTAACGCTTAAAATATTCTCCAAAATTTAAATTTAAAGTCTATAATTTAAAATGTATACATTTTTATCAGCCTTTTTCTTTTACTTGATCAATGACGAGACCATCGTTTGGAAAGTTCAAAAATGATGCGGTCTTCAAAATATGATTGTTTACTTTTTATTCCAGCCTGCGCGATTTTATTCCGGCAATTTTATTTTTCTCGACTCACTCTGTTCATTTTTAACTCTGTTAACAGCAGTGACTGATCTGGGAGTTTCCTAGGGGGGTCGATACCATACGTGACAAGCAAGGAAATTCTGGGGTGCAAGATTTTTTTAAAAGTCAAAAAATGGCCTTTAAAATGGTGGTATGGCTTTAAAAACACAATTTTTCGACGTTTGGCATCAAAAAATTGCGAAAAACGAAAAAAAAATTTCCAAAATTGAATTCTGGGGGTTTGGTTTTCGCCCCCGCCCAGGTGTGGTCGATACTCGGTAACCCCAACTTTTTCAAAAGCAGCCCAAAATAGGTCTAAAAATTTGCCCTCCACGTGCGAATTAGCGTTCTTTTGGCGTTTTGCGTTGTCTACTTTTATTTAAAGTCGCTTTTGGCGCAACATTGTTTTCGAAAAGTTTGGAAAATTTCGACAGTTTTGCTCGAAAAAATCATTAAATTTCTTCGATTTCATCGAAAATCTGGTGCCGAGCGCCGGAAAGTTTATTAAATCAAAACGCAAGGACCTTTACAAGCTTGATTGATCTCCTGTATTTATAGCATTTGGCGCAGAACATGTAAAATTTTGAAAAATTATACTTGAAAATAGGAAGAAAATTTTGCTGAAAAAGCTGTTTCTGCTCTTGAAATCGTCTAAAACCTATTCTCTAGGCAAAAATATGACTTCCAGACCGCCAAGGAAGTAAATAAATATTATTAATAATAAGTGTTATGATCATTATTAAGAATTTCTGATCGCTGACGGCCAAAAATCATTGCAAATTGCATTTCCCATTTTTGTCTCGCCAATTATTTTTGTCCAGCTGGAGGGAAGGCGGCCGTCCCTTCCTTAAATCACACCCCTGGTTAGGAGCCATTTTTTTCGAAATTAATTCATTATTTTAAATATTCCTATATTTTGCCAAATTTATCTCATTGCTCTCTCTCTCTGTCTTAATCCGTGGCGTCTTATTTGACATTATAACTCGGAAATTTCCCAGGAACGAAAAAAGTAGCGACCAAGTCGTCAAAGCTATTTATAAAGGGGCGTTGACCGATTGGGTGGGCCATATACCTGATGACGTAGTGAAGGATATGGCCAGCGTTGCCCCTATGTTAGATCTATTAGGATACGTACGCTTTGTTTTGTTATTGTTTTTTTGCAGCTAATACATTATAAGGTGGAAAGTAAGACATGCGCGTAACAGGGGATGGGGATCCTGCCACCCTACGTTGGTCATCTTGCCACCCATCCCCTAAGGTCAGAGCATAAGCGCATTCAGGGTGGGGGGCGGCCGCCTCTCCTCATTGGCCCAAAATAATGCGCAACATTGATGGATTTTTGAGCGATTTTTCAGGTTAAAACGGCTAATTTATCCGCCCAAGTCAGGGTTCCGAACCCCTCCCCTTAGGGGTACCGCCCCCTCCCCTTGGGAACATTCCTGAATCCGCCACTGGGTCAGAGAACTTTTGAATCCCGACCCACCTCCCCCCACCCCTACCCGATTGAAAACTCGCATTGCTGGCCGTTGTCAACTGTTCTTTTGCCATTTTTGGTCAAAAATTAGATTTACTTAAACCTCGCACCGCTAAATATGGCCAGGAACCTCCAGTGGCGGATCCAGGATTTTCCTAAGGGGGCCGTATCCCTAAGGGGGGGGCGGAACCGTGAGTTGGGCGGAAAAATTAGCCGTTCTAACCCGAAAATCGCTAAAAATCGCTCAAAAATCCTTAATTTTGCGCACTATTTTGGGCCGATGGGGGCCGCGGTCGCCCCCCCCCCGTAAATCCGTGCCTGTGAACCTCCATCGAAACATTTTGAGCTATCACATTCATGCATATGAGAATATGAAGACTTGCCGAACTTGATTTTCCAGGTTTGTATTTAAATTTTGGGTGTAAATTCACGTTTCAGATGCTTCCGCTAGTTTTCACCCCCGATTTCTTCCGACTTATAAATTCTCTCTAAACTTTGGGCCGAAAGTGTCAAATTTGCGTCGAATTTGAGGAGTTCGAAATTTTCAAAAATGGAGCAGACCACTTCCCATTTTCATACTTTGAAAATTTTCGGGCCGGAAAAAAAATCAAATTCGCCTAAAATTCTGGACTTCCAAAGTTTGGAGATTGGCATAGCCCGTTTCCGCTTCGTTAATAACGCTCTACGTATTCCTCCGCTTGTGTGACAGAAGGGCTATTCTTGGCAGATCACAACTAAAATAGAATTAAGTGAGAAGTTACCCCTGCATGCAGTGTCGGATCCAGGATTTTCCCTAAGGGGGGGTTGAGTGGTACCCATGAGGTGAGGGGCGGAACCCTGACTTGGGCGGAAAAATTAGCCGTTTTAACCCGAAAATCGCTAAAAATCGTTCAAAAATCCATAATTTTGCGTACTATATATATTGGGCCGAATGGGGGGCGGCCGCGCCCCCTAAATCCGCCCCTGCCTGCATGAATTGAAAACCGATATGAATACATCACGTTTTATGTTGTTTATTTTCGCCTAAAAGCCTAATCGTTACGGATATTTTTCGACACGTAGAAAATGTTGTAAATTTTTCAGAACTTTCGGCTAAAAACTAGAAGGTTTTTAAATTTTATTTTCACGCCATCGATTTAATCGAAATAATAATCAAAGATTTAATCAAATTCGACTTCCTTCGGGATGAAATTTTTTTGCACTTTTTGTCTCCAAAAAAGTTGCGAACTCTGGCTCATAGGCATAAAAATGTCCCTAATTTCCGCTCCAATTCTAATGATTTTTGAACTGTTTATCCCGAAAAAAGGCAACAAAATTTAGATAATTTTAATTATTTTCCTAAATTCTTAAATTATTCATCTATTATTGCCACGTCCTACCACCATAGGTTGGCAGTACCAAAATTCTGGGGGGTAGTGAAAACCTTTTCAAGGTCAAAATACCGCCTCAGAAAGTGGTTTTAAGCATAGGTGGCAGCACCGAAATTCTCGGGGGTCGAAAAATTGCTTGGGGTGAAAAAATTTTTAAAGGTCAAAAATGGTCTAAAAGTGGTCTATGGCGAAAAAACACAATTTTTCGACGTTTCTCATCAAGCACTATCCGATGGCATCGAAAAATTGCTAGAAACGTCAGAAAAATTTTCTGGGGTATTCCAACTTCTGGGGTTGCATACCCTCAACCCCCACGCCCATGTGTGTTGTATGGCGAAAACACCATTTTTCGACGTCTCTCATCGAGCACTATCCAGTGGCACCCCAAAATCGCTAAAAAGCAAAAAACTTCAAAATTGAATCCTGGGAGTTTTTTATTTCTGGGGAATTTCGACTTCTGTGCATACCCCAAGCCCCCTATGTGTGGCTACCACAAAACTGGTCGGAATGTGGCGTATCCTTTAAATTTGTTTTTAAACGCATCATATATGTATTTTTTATTGAATTCTGGCTATCGATTTATTTGTAATAAAATCCTGGATACGGGGTCAGGCACTGAACAGTTTTTAGTTTAGGAAATTTTTCACTATTTTTCGATGCCAATGGATCGAATTTAATGAAAGTCGTCGGAAAATCTTTTCCCCTAACATCGATTTCATGACCTTTTGGTCCTTCGAAGATGTTACGGACCTCCATAATTTTGGCCACGCCTGGGGTTCACTTTACACCGAGTACTTATCGACTAATTTCACAGTGAAAATTAAACTTTTGATCGCAAATTTAAAAATACCTCCGACAAAAATTCGGTTATGGCCTATTATTCGACCGAAAATCGCATAATAACTAGCATTTTTTGGCAACATTTTAGATTACAGATTTTTACAGATTTTTTGGCAAAATTTTAGGCCCCAGCGAAATCCCTCGAATTTGGGGGTGGGCCAGATTATCCATCATGATACCTCCCGTCCGGGCCTGCTTCGTTTCTTTCCTTTTCCTTTACGTTTCATTGCTTATCATAATTTACACTGAAGTGAATGCTTCTTTACACACTCTTGGCATTTCTCATGTTTTTGATAGTTGTTTTTTGTCAATACTTTTGTTTTAGGATACGATCCCTATGCTAATCCGCCAGACTACGCCAGGCCGTATTCGCGGCCTAATAAAGAACTATTATCCACTTATTCCAATGGTTCTCTCAGCAATAAGGGCTTAAGAGCAACGAATTTGCATAATTTGTCTACGAATCGGTGACACGAGCAGTGATAATGGATTAATTAGTTCTATCTCATTCACGTGGCTATTTGTTTAATCTCGTTAGCCCCACAAGCCGGTGTAAACTAACTTTTAGGGCTAGGATCATACCTGGGCGTGGGGGTTTGGGTGGTATGTTTTCCAACCCCCCCCCCCCGAGAAACCGAAATACCCCCAGATTTCAATTTTTGAAAATTTTTTTAGTTTTTTCGCAATTTTTTGATGCCAATGGATAGTGCTCGATGAGGAACGTTGAAAAATTGTGTTTTTTCGCCATACCACCACACCTGGGTGTGGAGGGAGGGTTTGGGGTATGCACTCCCCTCCCCGAGAAACCGAAATTCCCCTAGAAATAAAATTACCCCCCAGAATTCAAAATACCTCCCATAATTCAATTTTTGACAATTTTTTCGTTTTTTCAGCAATTTTTTGATGCCAATACATAGTTGCTCAATGAAAAACGTCGAAAAATGGTGTTTCTTTCGCCATACCACCAGTTTTAAGGTCATTTTTTGACCTTTGAACAATCTTGCACCCCCCAGAATTTCCTTGCTGCCCACGTATGCATACCACCACTTTTAAGGCTATTTTTTGACCTTTGAAAAATCTTGCACCCTCTTACCCCAGAACTTTGGTGCCGCCCACCTGTGGTTAGGATCCTCTCCCTTTAGAATTTAGGATATGTCCGCTGACCCCTAAATTGAAGATTTGACTTTTTAGCGATTTTTCTCGATTTTAGGCACGTCAGAACAACTGAATCCGATACTTTTCCGTTGCTATAGAACTTGTCTTTGGTCGCATGGGCTGCGTCGTACGTGTAAATGTAAATTTAAATAAATAAATAATAATTAATTGCAAAATAATAATTGTATAAATAGTCATAAATGTACATGATCTTGGGGTTTTGGGGGATTTCGACCCCTTCCTCCCAGAAAAATTCACATCCCCGCAAAACTTTTTTCGCTCCCCTCCCCAGAATTGGCGGTTTTTTGAAAGTTCCCAGAAATTTTCTAAAAATTTGTAGAAAAGGTGCCTTTTGAGCGGTTTTAGCTATCTATTTGCTCGAATAGTGCCGAATGTTTCAGCGCTTCGCGCCATCGTACTCATCTTTTGACTATATTTTGATTCATTAGTTTTGATTTTTTTTATTTTTTTCGAATTTTTTCAATGCTTTTATGCTCTAGAAGGATAGAGCATCGTCAGAAACGCTGAAAAACGACGTTTTCGACGCGTACCTATCATCTTGAATTCAAAAAGACCCTTTATAATTTCACCCCCCAGAATTCCCATGTTGTGCATGTTGGTCATAAATGAAATCATAGCGATCAGATTTTTTGAATTTTTGAATTTTTCGAAACCACCGAATTTTCCTCCCAAAATTAAATCAAAGCCGTCCCAGCACACTTCGCCTTTCCGCAAAATTACGTCAAGGTAGTAGTAAGAACAGGTGGGCAGCACTAAAATTCTGCGGGGGGGGTGCAGAATTTTTCAAAGGTCAATAAATGGTCTCAAAAATTGTGGTGTGCCGAACAAACACAATTTTTCAACGTTTTTCTCCGAGCACTATCCATTGGCATCAAAAATTACGAAAAAAACAAAGAAAATTTTCAAAAATTGAATTCTGGGGGTGCACACCTCCCGTACCTCCCCCCACGCCCACGTGTGGTAGTAGGCACACATGGGCGTGTTAGAGAGGTGGGTCCGGGGTCTGGCCGGACTCCTTCTCTCCTTTCTTCCTTTTCCCCGACAATCAGGCGACGCCCCCTCCCGTGATTGATAGACTCCCGGAATTGAATTTTTGGTGCCATTTTGGCGATTTTGCTCGATCGGATTCGACTGCTGCCCATTTACGGATAATGCCATATTTAATTTCCATCAAAACACGGTGGTCCCCACCACACATGGGCGTGGGGGTATCCAACCGTATGCAACCCCCCCCACAGCAGTTGAAACACCCCCCCCGCCCAGAAATCAAAATACCCCCAGAATTCAATTTTTGCAAATTTTTTTTTGTGCTGCCCACCTATGGTCCCCACCCATACGTGGGCAGCAAGAAAATTCTGGGGGGTGCAAGATTTTTTGAAGGTCGAAAAATGGCCTTAAAAATGGTGGTATGGCGATAAAAACACCATTTTTCGACGTTTCTCATCAAGCACTATCCATTGGCATCAAAAAATTGCGAAAAAAACGAAAAAAAATTTTCAAAAATTGAATTCTGGGGGTGTATTTTGATTTCTGGGGGGTATTTTGGTTTCTGGGGGTGATAATTTCCAAACCCCCCACGCCCAGGTGTGGTCCCCACCCCACACGTGGGCGTGATGAGGGGTTAGACTTCCCCCAAAAGGCCGTATACCCCCAGAGCGCAATTTTAAACGTTTTTTCGTTTTTTTCGCATTTTTTGATGCCAATGGATAGTGCTCGATGAGAAACGTGGAAAAATCGTGATTTTTTCCGTACCACAATTTTTAAGACCAGTTTTTGACCTTTGAACAATTGCTCCCCCCTCACCAGAATTTAGGCGCTGCCCACATATTGTGGTCCCCCCTCCCCGAATACAAAAATGTTTGCCTCCTCCCCAATTTTTGGCAAATGCAAGCGTTTTTAGTCATTTGTAAGTGTTGCTTTTTGCGCTTTTGCCAAACATTGATGTTCATCTACCCCTCCCCTGGACTTTGCCTAAAACCCTTATCCAAAAATTCAAGGTATTATATGTCTGGATAAACCCTGTTCATTCCTCCCTATGCCCTTGTTAGTCTAACGTATTCATCGGATTTAAAGAAATATCGTACGATCAGCATAGATTTTGGCCTTTTAGCAGACGAGTCGTTTATTGAAGCCAGTTTTTACTTATGAACTTAATATTGCCGCTTAAATATTATTTATATTTATTAATCGCGTTGTGCGACCTAAGTCCGCGTGTTGCAATTTATTTTTAATGCGATTCAGCAACATGACTCGTTCGCTTACTTTGATTCGCGATCGCACATGGAGAGAGGGTTTAGACCGTACAAGAGCATAGTGAGAGGGGGTCTTACTCCCCCCGAACTCTGAAAAACTGATAGCTATACGGCCAATTTAGCCGAAATAGCATTGCTACGCAGTGGCGGATCCAGGATTTTCCTAGGGGGCGGCACCCTTAAGGGGGAGGGTAGAACCCTGACTTGGGCGGAAAAATTCGCCGTTTTAACCCGAAAATCGCTCACTAAATCCTTAATTTTGCGCACCATTTTGGGCCAATGGGGGCACCCTTTCCCGCCCCCCTAAATCCGCCCCTGTTGCTACATTTGCTGTTGTAGGCTCAGAAAATTCGCTATATAGCTTTTTTGAGCTGTGGAAAACTGGCTATATAGCCTTTTTGGACTCAGGAACTTACCATGTGAGCTCAGAAATGCTATGTAGTTCTCTTTTCTGAGCCTAAAAAGGATATATAGCTATTTTTGGCCTAAAAAAGGCTAAATAGCTATTTTTAGTCCAAAAAGGCTAATAGCTATCTTCACGAGTCCAAAAAGGCTGTATAGCTAGTCTCCTGCGCCCAAAAAGTCTATATAGCTTATTTTCTGAGCCCAAAAAGGCTATATATATATATATATATATATATATATATATATAACAGTTTTTATCAAGCACTCAGCTATCTACCAATTTTTGGTTTTCACCCCTCCCCCTCTGGAAGTCAGACCTTGCGCACCTATGGTTTTAGACCACACATGGGTGTGGGAGAGGAATTCGGAAAGGGGATGAAGACTCCCTCTAGAAGGACGAATACCCCTTCCCCCAAACCAAAATAATTTCACCTAGAATTCAGGTTTTGAGATTTTTCTTTTTTCCGTGATTTTTTGATGCCGATAAAAGTTGGAAAATAGTGTTTTTCGCCATAGCACCATTTTTAAGACCATTTTATAATCTTTAAAATATCTTGCACTCCCCCCTCCGTAGAATTCTAATGCTGCCCACCTATGGTTTAGTTAGACCCCCGAAAATCCGTAAAAAACTCCTCAGAGCCCTGGATTGACTCTTTCAAAAAATCATCCATTTTTCATAATTTTTGGTGCCAATGAATACAACTTAATGGAGAACGTCGAAAAATTGTTTTCTTGCTCCTATGATCAATTTGGCGGCTCTTTTTTGATCTGAAAATTTTTAGGCCCACTTACCATTCAGACAGACTTGAAAATCCTGGTGTGTCAAAAATTTCAAAAAATTTTCTAAAGTAGCTTTTTGGATTCAAAAGTAGTTTTTTATTTATTAATTTAATTTTTTTGGCGCCTCTGGCGATCTCAAAACAAAAAAATTTCGGGAAATACTTAAAAAATTGGAGTAAATTGATTAATATATATAGTGAAAAAGTGTGCAAATGGCTCGAAGAGCCGAAAATTTGAGCTTATAAGAATTGATAGTTCAAAACGTCGTTTTCTGGGGGGTGAAACGCCCCCTCCTACTTTTGCTCGATTGTCACAGAATTATCCGACTATTTTCAGGATATCAGCTTAGGTTCTACTGTTATCATTTTCAGAAGTTTGATATCAATAAAAATATTCTTTTCAAGCAGTTGAGAATGCAGATACAATTGTGGGTCAGGCAGACTAAGCACGCTGACACCACACATGGGCGTGGAGGGTTTGGGGGGTATGCACCCCCCAGAAGTTGAAATACCCCCAGAAAAGTTTTTTGCTTTTTCAGCAATTTTTTGATGCCATTGGACAGTGCTTGATGAGAAACGTCGAAAAATGGTGTTTTTTCGCCATACGACCACTTTTAAGACCATTTTTTACCTTTAAAAATTTTTTCACCCCCTCCAGAAATTTTTTCATCCCCCCCAGAATTTTGTTGCTGCCCACCTATGCCTGACACCATAGGTAGGCAGCACTAAACTTCTGGGGGGGTGCAAGATTTTTCAAACTTCAGAAAAATTGTTGTATGGTAGAAAACGCCTTTTCTACCGTTTCTCATCGAGCGCTATCTATTGGCATCAAACAATTGCGAAAAAAATTCAAAATTTGAATTCTGGGGTTATTTTGCTTTTTTGCTGGGTATTTGGTCGTCTGAGGTGCATACCCCCCACGCCCACGTGTGCCTGGCCTGGCACATTATTTTTATATTATTTCTATCAAATAATCCATTAAATGGGAAAGAACATTGGGTGCATATTGTCGATCAATTTTCCCAACCTTCTTTTTCGTTTTTTTTGTGTCAAATTTCAATGTTTCACAGTTTGAGCTTCTTGACAAACTTGAAACATCGTGTTGTTTTGACCCTTAAATCTAACAAGTTCGACAGAATGTGCTCTGCGATTATTGATGCCATTGAATAAAAGAGCTGAAAACCCAAAACATTTGTATTTTGGCTTCTACGGACCAAAACCCCATCCCTCCTTTCGCCCGCGCTTGGTCGCTGTGAGAACAAGCGTCCAGCCTAGTGCTAATTAATTTATATACAGCATTTTTCGTATGCCTGTTCCTTCAGTTGTTTGATTTGATCAAATTTCTCGCGTGATCTTCTTTTGTCTATACATTATACTTTATATTTTATTCGCCTTAAATTTGGTGTACCAATATTTTATAAGTCGGTGGATTTTTTAGTCAAAGCCAAGCGTGCGAAACCCACAGTGTACTTAATCATTACATCAGGTTCCTAGCACACATGGGCGTGGGGTTTGTACCCCCCCCCCCCGCGACAAGTTGAACTACCTCGGCAGATTACTGTAGGCCTCCAGAATTCTATTTTTAGTAACATTTTCGGCGATCTACCCCATCCAACCCCCCAGAATTTTGTTACTGCTCGTGTGGTTCCTAGTAAATAGCCTTTGTTTTGCGTTATTTGTCCATATTCCAGAAATTCTGCCACCCAGCTCAGCTCATTGCAAGCGCGCAGGGGCGTGATTGGAGCTTTGGTTGGACGCGCTACTGTAAAAATTTAGGTATCCTAGAATTTTCTTTCCAAACACTCGATTTTTTCTTCTTCTTTTTATGTTTTTATGTCGCTGAATTGAGTGTCTTTTCATCTAAATAAGTCGGAAAATGAAATAATTGCAATATTACGGAGTAATGCATGTATCTACGAGGTATGTAACAGGGGCGTGCAAAAGCTTAGGACCTCCTTGCTATAGCAAGGCAGAAGCTGCAAAGATGTGTGGGGAGGGGGGTTAGACCCTGGGGTATCCGGTCAGACTCCCTCCCCTAGCAAAGAATCGACAGACGCGCAGAATTGAATTTCTGGTAGTTTTGTTAGTCTTACACGTATAAGAATCGCCCTGACTAGCACAAGTCATTCATTAACCTATGCTCATTTCAAATATACTGTAAAAATTTGTGCGCTGAGTTCTATGGTCGGCTTTGTTTTGCATGAAACTTGATTTTTCACTGAGATGGCGCAGTGTAAAGTTACGAGAATGAACATATTTCACATTTTTTCCTATAAATCAAATTTTTTTAACGTAACTCTTGAACCACTTTTCCTTTTTCAATGAATTTTTTCTCAACGGAAAGCGGAACAATTCAGCAATGTGAAACTGCTTAGTTTACAAGAATATATAAAGTTTCATAGTTTCTATGTGGGTTTGTGCACTAAATCAAGCACCAATCAATATTCTAGAATTGCTATATTTTTGCTCATAACGCCTGAACCAAGAGCTAGATCAGGCTGGAAATCTACCAGCCTTTGGTCCATTCATGTTTGTAAATATGTGCGAATAAGTAAAGATAATAAAAAACGAATTTTTGAGAAATTCAATTTTTTTGTAAACCTGCTATTGTTGCGAAAAAGATATTTTTGAGTCCTATTGAACCAGCCCTTTGAGTCACAATTTTTGGACCAGATGATATAATGTGAAAACGTGCCGTTTCGTAGCGTATCGATCAATGCACATGCACTGGCTTCGATAATGAAATGATCGCACAAAAATGTAACAAGACGCGCTCTGAATTAGTAAAATATTTGAATCCTTTTGCCTGGCGCGCTGTATGATTCACTACAGTCATTGTAAAATTATTCACGAACTTACACAGTCATCAACCTGCGCCGCATACCTTCCGTTACGTGAGCGAAATTTAACCCGCTTCGGTTTCCGGATCTCCCGCTCTGTATCGCGTGTGTAGTACTAACCGACTACTCGGGCTCTTGCTCACTTCCTGCGCTAATATTCAATATAATTGTGAAACAATATAACATTAACCTCACGGGTTTGACTTCCATTTCACATTGTGTAATAGCACCTCTGCTACACTATGTCGACTGGTTCAATAATTGTGACTTAAAGAGCAGCCTAAATTGGACTCAAAAATATCTGTTTTCCTGCATCCAGTATGTATGTAGGTATGCAAAAGATTAAATTTCACAACAAGTTCTCCTTTAAGTTTCATTATTTTTGCAACTATTTACAAACATAGATGAGCCATAGGTTAGTAGAATTTCAGCTTGATCTCGCTTTTGGTTTAGGCGTTATAGTCAAAAATATAGCAATTTTAGTCTGGTTCGCATAATTTCGCGCAAAAATTTAAATAATTTTAATCGACAGTAAGTCAAGGGTTACGATAATTATATATCAGATCAATAATATTAATCGCAATATGTCAGCTTATTGTCGGAGATATGTAGTTTTAAAGTTTAAGACCGAAGTTCTGTGAAACAGACAGACTATAACATTGAGCGGTGCTAAATTTGGTGTACAAACCTTCGGAGACATTAAAACCTAACCTATTCCTAACAACTAGGTATGCATTCTTATAATGCAGAATTATTCCGCTTTCCGATAAGAAATTCGTCGGAAAAGGTAAGCTGCTTCAAGAGTTACTTTAAAAAAATGGGATTCTAGGTGAAGAATGTGAAATACGCACTTTTCGCAACTTTACACTGCTGTCTAAACGAAAAATCAATTTCGTGCAAAACAAAAGCCACCATTTAACACAGCGTATAAATGTTTACAACATACGTATGGTAAAATCAACATATGTAGGTCAATTTTCGACTTGTACGGCTTACTGTAGAGGCAGGGTGATTCATACAGACATTTACTCTCAAAAATTCAGCTGCTGCTCGTGTACATATGTACTACGGCTACAACTGCTTTACACAAGGCTATGTATGCCTTGAGAAAAAGCATATAGCTCATGACAAGTTTTTAGCACAATTTTCTGTTGAATTTTAATCTACAAGCATACTCAGTGGAATATTTATCAGAATATTAAGATATGTAGGTATGTACACTAAAACTGCTTGTACCGAATGTCGCGTAAAAATGTTGCGTTACATTTCCATATGTTTCATATTGCCGGAATTGAATGTAGCGTTTGTGACTCGGTTAGAAATGGTCTTGCATCGTGCAGGCATGCATAATTTACATGCATATATATATTGGCATTTTTTGGCGATTTAGAGTGTTTTAATGGCCATACCCTGAGTCTCCTCACAACGACGAGTATGCCCTCTAATATTCTAATTCTTACCTTTATGGCCTACAGATTGCGTTCTGTGAATGTATAAGGTTTTGTATGTCTTCGATTACAAATGACGAGAAAAGCATACATAGAGGGTGTTTCAACCTCCAGAAGGCTGAAAACCCCCTCAAGAAACCAAATACACTCCCGGAACGACCCGCCAATTAAATTTTTTGCGTCTGTGCCATTTCATCGGACCACGCCCAAAAATTTGCTTGCTGCATGTACGGTCCGGCCAGACGCGGGAACAGGAGGTGTTCTCGGACCATAAGTGCACCGCATGGCCAATCTGGGGTAGGGGGAGGGCCAGTCAAGAATTGAGCTTTTTCGGGCCATAATGACATCATAAACTGGTATAAGCGCTAAGATTGCGATAGTTTATTGTTTCTGGTCAATTTGAAGCATTTTTTGAAGAAATTTTAACATTTTTCATCCGTTTACCGCATTCATTTTGCCCCATTTTTTGGAGAAAATTTTCCATTTTTCAATTCTGGAGATCTAGATCCTCAAACCCCCCCCGTGCATGTCTGGTTCAGACCCACACGTTGGCGATTGGGAGGGGGTGGTTGTATACATCCGAGAAGTTTAAAAATCCCTGCAGACTACCGTTGACTATAAGTGGGCGGCAGCAAAATTCAGGGGGTGCAATATTTTTCAAAGGTCAAAAAATAGCCTTAAAAATAGTGGTATGGCGAAAAAACAACATTTTTCAACGTTTCTCATCGAGCACTACCCATTGGCATAAAAAATTGCGAAAAACAAAACAATTTTCAAATTCCAAAAATTGAATTCTGGTGGGGTTATTTTGGTTCCTTGGATGGGGGCACACCTGGGCGTGGGGTGGTTTGTGGGGTATGCACCCCCTAGAAATCAAAATACTACCCCCAGAATTCATTTTTTGAAAATTTGTTTCGTTCTTTTCGCAATTTTTAGATGCCAAGATACTGCTCGATGAGAAACGTCAAAAAATGGTGTTTTTCGCCATACCACCATTTTTAAGGCCATTTTTTGACCTTCAAAAATCTTGCACCCCCCAGAATTTTCTTGCTGCCCACGTATGGTGGGGGTGCATACACTCCCACGCCCAGGTGTGCCATTGACCCCCAAAATTCTATTTTTAGTAACATTGCTGATTGGACGCAACCTTACACTCAGAATTTTCTTGCACGTCATTTATGTGCAGACCCCCATAATATGTGCTACTCTACCATCGAAATAAAGGCATGTTTCGAACCTTTTTCCCATCACGCCTCCTCGGAAATTCAGTCGCTCGTCATGCACGATCCGGAACCCAAGACGCCAAAATCACTCTAACGCCCGCTAGGGTCTACCCTACAAGTTTCACACGCTCAATTAGCGGATATCGACCATACATGGGCAGTAGTGTTGTAAAAGATAAGGATTTTTTGCAAGATAAAAGATAAAGATAAAGTTGAAATTTTAAAATCTAAAAGATAAAGATAAAAAATTAAGAAAGATAAAGATAATTTGCAAGATAAAGGAACCAAAAAGATAAAGATAAAGTGTAAATATGGTCGCCTGGACCTATAGTCTGGTTCATTTAACATTTAGGTTTTGAAAGAGTTTGAAGCGGTTACAAAAGTATTTTATAGTAATACAATAAATATGATATATTACAGTATGTTGAGTCATATAGAGACTTATGCTTGTTTTGAGCCGCATTACTGCATCAACAGTTTAAACCGCTTTTGTAGCCTGATTCTTGTGGAAAATTTCAGAAGAAAACCGCAAAGTTAAATGAAACAGACTATAGGAGAATGTGGTATGTGAAGAGCAATAAACCAGAGGTCAAAGAGGTAATAGGCATGAAGCACACATAAATGTAGGTTTGGGGGTTTACCCGCGGTATCTAACTGACCCACGTAATACTACTACTGGCCAGGCACGTAACTGGCCGTCCTATTTCGGTGGGAACCAACACCAATTGTGGGGGGACTAAGCCCAAAATGGCCAAAAATAGCACAAAATAACGTTTAAAAGTCCTATCCACTGAATTTTGGGTGTCCGGCCGGATCCTTCCATTCCCCCAGAGCTATGTGCCTGCTACTCGCTGACGGCAAGTCATTTCTTTCTTTCATAGGCATCGAAACGAAAACAGAAACGATGGGTAAAATCCGGAAACGGAAACGATGTGTAAAAGCCGGAAACGGAAACAATCCAAAGCACCAGAACCGGGGTAGGGCCCATCAGTGTGAACACCCCTAACCCTGATTCCGGCTAAATTTCTCTCACCTGAGGGGGATTTTGGGGCTCGGAAACTGGAATTCATTTGAGAAGCTGACCCCGGTTTCGTTGAAAGTTTCTCCGACCTGGGGATAGTCCAAAGTGCCGTAACCAGGGTTCCAAAAGAAGGGCACATCAGGGTCGCAGCGTTTTTTATATTTGGCAAAGATTTTTCCCGATGTACAAAAGTTTTTGGGACCGTCTTTTAACATGTAAAACGATTTTTGGGAAGTCAAAAATTGCAAAAAAGGTCTAAAATTCGAAAAAATGTGCGGCGGGTAATTGTGTGTTCTATAAATCTTTATAATTGCAGAAATTGCATTTCAAAAGGAAAAATGTCAAATTTTCCGGAGCTTCGCGCCGTTTTAAGACAATTCTTGGTGATTTTTGCCTTTAGTGACCCAGAAATTAGCTGAAATACACTACCGAAAGTCGAACAACTCTGTTTTTACAACACTTAAATTGCTACTGTACCATATTTCAGTACGCAAAAATTTGCATGTACGAAATGTACAAAGACTTTTGGGGACCATCTTTGTACATGTACAAACGGACCTTAACAAAAAAACACTGCATGGAATGGGGGTTTAGGGGCTCGGAAACAGGGTACCCCAATATTCACAAATGTAGCTGACCCCAGCTCCGTCGGGGGTTTCTCCGCCCTGGGGGCAGTCCAAAGTGCCGAAAACGGGGCCCGTAAGTAGGGCTCATCAGGGTCAACACCCACAACCCCGTTTCGGCAAAATTTTACCCATAGAATGGGGGTTTAGGGGCTAAGAAATTTAGTAACTCATTATTCATACATGTAGCTGACCCCACTTCCGTCAGGGGTTTCTCCGCACTGAGGGTAGTCCAAAGTGGCGGAACCCGGGTTCCCCTAAGCAGGACCCATCAGGGTCAACGACTCGCAACCCCGTTTCTGGCAAAATTTTACCCATGGAACGGGGTTTAGGGGCGCAGAAACGGAGAACCTCATTATTCATATATGTAGCTGAACCCGGTTCCGTCGTGGGTTTCTTCGCACCTGGGGGTGGTCCAAAGTGGCGGAACCGGGGTTCCTCAAGTAGGACCTATCAATGTAAACACACCCAACCCCGTATCCGGCAAAATTTCTCCCACAAAAGGGGGTTAAGAAACTCGGAAACGGGGTACCCCATTATTAATATGAGAAACCCCGGTTCCGTTAGGTGTTTCTCCGCCATGGGAGTAGTCTAAAGTGCCGGAACCGGGGTCGCATGTAGGGCCCATCAGGGTCATCAACACCTCAAACCCTTTTCCAAAAATTTTTTATTCACTGAAGGAGGGTTTAGGGGCTCGGAAATGGGGTACCACATAATTCAAATGTGAAGCTAAACCCTGTTCCGTTGGGGGTTTCTTCGCTCTGGGGGCAGTCCAAAGTGCCGTAGATCGGGGTTCACAAAGTAGGACCTATTAATGTGAACACCCTCAACCCTGTTTCCGGCAAAATTTCTCTCAATCAAGGTGGGTTTAGGGGCTCGAAAACGGGGTACCCCATTATTCATATATGTACATGGGTGAAATTTTGTCTGGAAACGGGGTTGGGGGTGTTGACCTTAATGAGTCCTACTTGCGAATACCCGGTTCCGCCACTTTAGACCACTCCTAGGGCAGAGAAACCCCGAATGAACCATGGTCAGTTACATATGTGAATAATGAGCTACTAAGTTTCCTAGTCCCTAAACCCCCATTCTATGGGTAACATTTTGTCTAAAATGGGGTTGGGGTGTTGAACCTGATAAGCCCTACTTGCAGAACCCCGGTTCCGGACTTTGGACTACCCCTAGGGCGGAGAAACCGCCGATGGAGCCGGGGTCAGCTACATATATGAAAAATGGGGTAAGGGATTTTCGAGCTCCCTAAACCCCTCTCCATTGGGAGAAAATTGGCTGGAAACGAGGCTTGGGTGTTCACCCTGATGGGCCCTACTTGGTGAACCCCGCTTCCAGCTCTTTGAACCACCCCCAGGGCGGAGAAACCCCGACGGAAACAAGGTCAGTCACATATAAATAATGGGGTGCCCGTGTTCGAGCCCCTAAACTCCCCTTCAGTGGTTGAAATTCAGCCGGAAACGGGGCTAGGGGTGTTGACCCTGATGGACCCTACTTGGGGAACCGCGGTTCCGGCACTTTGGACCATCCCCAGAGCGGAGAAACCCCCAATGGAACCGGGTCAGCTTCACATATGAATAATGGGGTACCCCATTTCCGAGCCCCTTCCTCTCCAGTGGGAGAAACTTTATCGGAAACGGTGTTGGGGTATTCACATTAATAGCTCCTAATTGGGGAACCCCGGTCCTCCACTTTGCACCACTCCCAGGGTGGAGAAACCCCGACGGAACCGGGTTCAGCTTCATATTGAATTTGTATGTGGTACCTCGTTTCCAAGCCCCTAAACCACCCAGAGTGGGGGAAATTTCGCTGGAAACGAGGTTGGGGTGTTCACATTAATAGGTCATACTTGAGGAACCCCGGTTCCGCCTCTTTAGGCCACTCCAGGCGGAGAAACCCCAGACGAAACCGGGTTTAACTTCACAAATGAATTATGGGGTACCCCATTTCCGAGCCCCGAAACTCCCCTTCAGTGGGTGAAATTTTGCCGTAAACTGGGTTGGGTGTGTTGACCCTGATAGGCCCTACTTGGGGAACCCCGTTTCCGGCACTTTGATTACCCTCAGAACGGAGAAACCCTCAACGGAACTGTGTGCAAAATACTATAACTACGTTTCCGTTTCCGTATTTTGCCCATTGTTTCTGTTTCCATTTCCATTTCCGGACTTTATCCACACTCGATATACAGTCATTAGTTTGGGCTGCACTTCGTAGTAATACAAGAAAAGAAAAGTAAAAAATCGTTTTCTTCTTTTCTATGTATTACAGTGAAACTTGAATCCGTCTAAATGTATTTCACGTCAAACGTACATTTTGGATTACGTGCTAACTTATGTACATACTTTATCTTTTTTAGCAAGACAAATTCCTATCAAAAAGATAAAGATAAAGATAAAGATAGCCTGTGATTCTCCTAAAAGATAAAGATAAAGATAAAATAAAGAAATCGTCAAGATAAAGATAAAGATATCTTTATCTTTATCTTTATCTTGCTAAAGAGATAAAGATAAAGAAATCTTTTACAACACTAATGGGCAGCACCGAAATTCGGCATGTGCAACATTAATCAAAGGTCAAAAAATGGTAACATGTCGAAAAAACACCAGTTTCTAATGGTTTTCATCGACAACTATCAAAACACCATTTTTTCGCAATTTATGGCATAAAAAATTGCAAAAAAATCAAAAAAATTTCAAAAATAAAATTCTGGGGTATTTTGGTTTCAGGGAGGGGTATTCGGCCTCCTGAGGGGGTACATACCCCCACGCCCATATGTGACATCGACTCTATGAAAAATTTCAAACATGCCACCGCTCATTTCCAAATGATTGTGCTTTCTGCATGTTCATCGTTTTCCTCCTACGGCTCAACGATATAAAAAAGTGTCGTCTAGGCCAAGACAGTGAACTTTGTTCACCAGGAACTAACAAGTATATTAAAGGTATGACAGTATTAGCATTATACAATGCCCAGAACATTGCCCACTCCTTGTTCATTGATAAACATAATTTTAAAGAATTTCCAATGAAACAGGAATCCATACTGTGAGATCTACAGTAAATGTCAAAGCACTAAATCAGTATGTAACTTACTTTTTAACATTGCAATTTTTGAACTTGTATAGAGAAATACTAAAAATTTACACACAAGTACATTTTTATTAGTGGTTTTTTTGCAAAGAAATGTGTAGGTAGGGGTAGATAACAGATAGAAAAAATTTTTCTGCATGACTCACGCTAAGCAGGCCTGGTGAACGGAGTTCGCCGACTTGGCCTTAGAAGCATACGTGGGCAGCAGGAAAATTCTGAGGGGGGTGCAAGGTTTTTTGAAGGTCAAAAAGTGGCCTTAAAAATGGAGGTATGGCGATAAAAACAACCATTTTTCTACGTTTCTTATCAAACACTATCCACTGGCATCAAAAAATTGCGAAAAAAACGAAAAAAATTTCAAAAATTGGGGGGGGGTATTTTGATTTCTGGGGGGAGGGTATTTTGGTTTCTAGGCGGGGTGCATACCCCCAAACCACCCACGCCCAGGTGATGCTTAGAAGGGTTGATGCAAGCAGACGCTTAATTTCAAATCAAATCGCAATAATACAAGTGCACGCTGCGCAACGAATCATAAAACTTTAACGCGAGATCGAAGCCAGCTTCACTCAATTTTGCCAAAAATGCGTTGTCTCGTTCGTATCGGATCCTTATTGCCAAAATAAACGTCGAAAAATCCTTCGTATAATGAGCCTTGATAACGTTGATTAAATCGTCGAAGACGGATTCGTCGTAAACGACGTCGGCTCCCAAAATAAATTTGAATGGCCCACTTTCGGTCAGATATGTTCGGGGTTGGGACCAATTTATTGGTTTCGCTTCTATTTTAACGAGATTGCGCGGTAAATTCTGCTCTAAATTTCGCTTCAGGAACCGGGATCGTGTTTTCCAGGTCCGTTGCAATGACCTTGGCGGCTCCTGTTAAAATTTGGGAGGAAAAATGGCGCATTTTGGCTAGTTTTAAGGCAGTCCCTCTCTATCATGTATATCCGCTGAGTTTGACGGAGATCGATCGCACGGGTTAGGGCAACAACCAAATTATGTGGGTTTCGATGGGGCGAAATTGTCAAACATAGCACCAGAAATTCAATTTTACAGGGTCTGCCGATTTGTGCGGTCTTTTCAGATTTTAGGGGTCCTCACCACACATGGGCGTGGGGCGTCTGTGGGAGGGGTCTGACCCCCCCAGAAAGCAAAGACCCCCCCCAGGAATCAAAAGACCCCCCCAGAATTCAATTTTTGAATTTTTTTCGTTTTTTTCGCAATGCTTGATAGCCAATGAGCGTCGAAAAATGGTGTTTTTATCGCCATACCACCATTTTTAAGGCCATTTTTTTGACTTTCCAAAAATCTTGACCCCCCCAGAATTTTCTTGCTGCCCACGTGTATGGTCCCCACCATAGGTGTGGCGGCACCAAAGTTCTGGGGTGCAAGATTTTTTCAAAGGTCAAAAAAATGGCCTCAAAAATAATGGTATGGCGAAAAAACACCATTTTTCGAACGTTTCTCATCGAGCACTATCCATTGGCATCGAAAATTGCGTAAAACAAAAAAAGTTTCAAAATTAAATTCTGAGGGGGGTATTTTGGCTTCTCCGGGAGGGAGTGCATACCCCCAAGTCCCCCGCGCCCAGGTATCGATCCCTACACACACCACACACCAAAGGAGACCTACCTCCACCCAAAGTCGGCCGTCCCCTCATCCCTCCGCAAAGCCAGAAAAGTTTTGAACCCCCCCCCCCGATTTAAAAAACTTTTTTGGCCATTTTAAGCTAAAAATCGGAGGTCATCTACCCATGCCCCCTGAAAATGACCGAGGACCCCTCCCAAGTTTCGAGCCGTCACATGTCTGCCCTTACGCATAAATGTGGTAGGGGTCTAGCGGGATCCTTCGCTTAAAGTCGGTCGTCGCTCCATGACCCAAAGTCAAAAAAATGTTGACCCTTTCCGACTTTTTGGCAAAAACTTTAGTTTTTGGCCAAGATTGTAGGTCATTTACCCCCTCTCAAATGGTTTAGGATCTTCATTTAGTTTCTAGCCGTTACATGCATGCCCCCATGCCGATGTGTGATACTGGTAGGTCAACCTCCTGAATCCTTGTTACACCCCAGAAGCCAAAAAATGACGCCCAAAATGAAATTTTTTGTTTTACAGGGATCTTCAAAACTTTTCTTTCGGAAAAGCCTTTTTTTAGTTTAAAAGGATAGATAGGCGTCAAAAATACCAATTTGTACGCTTGATTGCCCTTTTTGCAGTCGGTAAAATTGATAAAAACTTTATGGAAAATTCGACGAAATTGAACGAGGTACAATCGAAAAATGGGATATGGCCATACGTGGGCAGCAAGAAAATTCTGGGGGGGGGGTGCAAAATTCTTTTGAAGGTCGAAAAATTGCCTTAAAAATGGTGGTCTGGCGATAAAAACACCATTTTTCGACGTTTCTCATCAAGCACTATCCATTGGCATAAAAAATTGCGAAAAAAACGAAAAAAATTTTCGAAAATTGAATTCTGGGGGTATTTTGATTTCTGGGGGGGGGGTATTTTAGTTTCTGGGGGTGTACGCCCCCAAACCCCACGCCCAGGTGTGGATATGGCGCGAGAGGCCGAAAAATCAGCACTTATGAACTGAAAGACCGCTAACAGGCGTTTTTTGATGATTTTTTTCGAAAATTAAAATTTGTAAGACGTGGAAAATCTTTCATGGGAAGAAAATCTTTAAAAAATTCACTAACATGAAGTCATAGAGAGCAGGCAAGACAAGTGATAGTAGAGAACCAAAAAATTAAACTTATAATGTATATACAGGTAACAGGGGGATAGGGGGAATCCTTCCATACGACGTCGGACGTCCCAAATCCCTCAGAGCCAGAAAACTTTGAAAAAAATCAAATTTTCTAGCCATTTTTTGGGCTGTTTTTGGCAAAAATTGGAGGCTATTAACCCTCCACCCGAATGGCCTTGACCCCCAAATTTCGAGCCGTTACATGTATGTTGCAATGTAAATAACAAATCGAAAAATGTTAGAAAAACAAAATAAAAAGTTACAAAAAATCACTATTAAAAAATTACACACCAAACGCAGCATACAAAAACAAAGCCGAAATTCTGTTGAAAATTTTTAAGGTATGAAACATGTCTAAAAATCAACGACTTGAACAAAAAAGGTCGTTTTTGACGTTTTTCACTGAGATCATCAAAGGTTGTAAAAAGGAGAAAAAATGAAAGTTTAATTCTGTAGCTTTTAGAGTTTTCAGACTCATAGTATACGAAATAGGTACCCAGCAAATTACTGTACAGACCGAAAGCAATTTTTCCATCAAACATATTACAGCACTGGTAGGAAGCAGATGTAAATAACCTGTAATTTTCGCCCAAAAATGGCAAAAAAACCCTACAAATAGTCCAAAGCCGCACGTTTTTGCCAGAAATCTGAGAATATGAAATACGAGTCATTGGGATTTTTGACTGTGTGAGGCGAGGATTTCCAGCAAGCATGGGCAGCTGCCAAGTTATGGGGTCAAACAAAACCGACAAAAATTCCAAAAAACGTGCCGAAAATTCAATTCTGGTAGTTTTTCAGCTTCTAGGGGCGTAAACCCAACCCGGACCCCGCCCATCTATGACCCCATATGTTATTTAATGTAAGCGTATATACCATGTTTAGCACAAATTAAGCTTGGCAAGGCACTCGTACCAGCACCTAATTCTAACACTTTCCGACCAGTAATTTCGTCAGCAGACAGATGCTTAGCTAAATATTCCGCCATCGTTATACCCTAAGAATCAAAGAGTGCGAAGCGACCAGACAAAAAAATCAAAAGATACCTACAAATCGTATTTCAGAAGCGCCAAATTTCTGGGGGGTCAAAAAGAACATTCCAAAGTTCACGGTGTGTCAAAAATTGATTGTATGAGACAAAAAACTCCATTCTCAACGTTTATTATCTTGCTGTATTCAATCGCGTCAAGGAATAGCGAAAAATGAAACAAATTTTTGGAAAACTTTATTCTGGGTGGTCCTCTGAGTTCAGCAGGTTATTTTGGATTCCCGAATAGAATTAGTTCTTGTGTGCTAGTGAAGGAAGCCCTTCCCTGTTCTTCCCTACGCTAAAAAACCCAAAGAAAAGTTACAACTTTCGTCTCCACTGATGCGGGAAAGAAAAACTTAAAAAATTCTAAATAAAGAACAAAAACTGATGATACGAGTATCAATAGCATAAAATCCATTTTTTTACAATTATAGTGATTCACAAATTTTTTATCTATCGACTTTTTCAATCAATCTCTGCCCACCTTAAACGGGGATATACATGTAACGGCTCCGAAATTGGGGAGGGGGCCCCGGCTATTTTAAGTGGGGGAGAGGTCCCGGTTATTCTAAGCGGGGGAGGTGGTTATTGAT
>JAVLUZ010000677.1:0-169271 GCA_036768485.1 Mermis nigrescens
GTGTGTGGAGATAAGTAAAGATAAGATGTAAACCAATTTATAAGAATGTCGAGTGTAAACAAACGCGCCCAACTTGCATATCACCTTTGATTCCTGGTACATTTTTAGACTTTTGATCATGTCCTGACTCATGTGCGGAAAAGTTGTCAGAAAAAAATGACAGAAACACGTTTAAAACTCTCGATTTTTGACTTTACACCTCCCAAAAAAGCTGAATATTCATGTAAATATATACAATTAGCTGTGACGTGTACCCCTTAGAAAGTAATTTATTTTTATCTCACTCGACTTATTCAGACTTCTAAACGGAGAAATTGGGGAATAAAAAAGGAACGGAAACGTATTTTTCCACTATGCACCACCACATTGCAAACTTTAAAAATCTGAACCCAATTCCCCACTTAGACTGTAAAGAAATTCCGTTTAGACCAGTTTGTAGCCCTTAAATTGTTGTACGTTTGTATGTGGAATACTTCTATTCCGCAAAATATTTGAGATAGTGACCAATCAAAAAAGGAGAAATACGTGTTTTTTACCCCATGTCACACACCTGATTTCGAGCTTTGCACCTCCAGAAATAACCCAATTTTTACTTTTTTAAACGCAATTTGCTGCGACGTGTAGCCCTTGATACGTAATTTAATTTTGCTCGATTTAATTTGTCCCGACTTTTAACCGGAGAAGTAAACAGAGGAATCTGAGACAAAATCTGTGTTTTACACCATCCACTAGAGTATAAAGTTTGAACCCCTAGATCTAACTCCGCTTTGAGTGTAAGAAAGTTTGCAGGCTAGCCAAAGGTAGTTTTTGAGCCGTAGTATATTTCCATAATTAGATTTTTGGGTAACTCTTTATAAAGAATTTGGCAGCCATAAACAAGTCGAAAACTGAACTAAATGTGTTTTTTCAACCCCCAGAGTTTTCCTCTCTTTACATTTCTCTTCCGGGAAAAAGTCGCTTAAGAAAAATAAAAAAGCGTTTGGTGCTTATCCAATCACCTACAAATAAGAAACAAACAAGACTAAACAAGATTGCAAACCTGAGCTAGAAAAGTCGTGTGACTGACCAAAATTTTTTGAATCCATATGTTATAACGTTACAGTACAACTTTACACGCTCTTTACATACCGAGTATTGATTTGATAAAGAACACGGGCAGCGAGTTTTTAATCTATACTTTAAAAAACTGCACAATATAGAAGTGTTCCGTTATAGCTGTAGGGGTCAGTGACTTTTTAGGGGTTCCAAGTATATCCATATGTACTAGCTAACGTGCTGCCAATGATTGTTTTATGTAGCATGGCTTCTCAAAATCATCCAGACAAGAAATTTCACGTCAAAGTCTTAGAATATTCAGTATTATGGGTGTGCGGAGTACTCACACTGATACCTTCGGGATAAGATTCCGGGCAATATCAAAGTTAAAAACTATAAAGATTAAATGCTCACTCATTCTCCGGAAAGGCAAATAATGATCCTCCATTGCTCGTGCAATTGTGAATTTATTTTAAAACGAAATTCTATATATTAACGGGGAACTGTTTATGATAAAAAAGCGGGAGACTTTAGTCAAACTCTTTTATTAGTATTATTATAAACACGATTCATCATTGCAAATCTAACTTAGGCGAAAATAATTTAGACATTGAGTATCAGAAAATTAAAATTAAATTGTCAATTTAACTTATAATCCGGACTCGTCTCAAGGATCACAGACATTATGAAAATCCGTGGGAAAACGCCTAATTTATAGGTAGGTATTAGGTGAATTATGGGAGGTCGATAGGGCAAAATCGCCAGAAATAGCACCGAAAATTTAATTCTAGGGATCTACATAGGAGGACAACCGGATTCTCGGGGAAAGGGGTTCAGAGTAGACGTGCACGTAGGGAGGTTGGGGTCTAAAGCCCCCCCCCCCCCCCGAATGGAAAAATGGGAAATTTTTTTCGGGAAAAGGAGGAAAAATGAAGGTTAAAAATGGAGGAAGATTGAAAATTTTATTCAAAAGTTCTTTAGATTAGCGAGGAACTGAGTGGTCCGGCCGGACCTTAGGTGTACAGCACCAAAATTCTGGGGTGCAAGATTTTTCAAAGGTCATTAAATAGTCTAAAAAATGGTGGTATGGCGACAAAGATCAGCATTTTTCAACGTTTCTCATCGAGCACTTTCCATTGGCATCAAAAAATTGCGAAAAAATACAAAAAAATTCAAAAATTGAATTCTGGGTGGGTATTTTGTTTTATAAGAGGGGTATTCGGCCTTCTGGGGGTGCATACCCCCAAACCTCCCTCTCCCTCCATGCCCATGTGTGGTAAAGACCCCTACACCATCCCCAGGCCCATGTTTGCCTGTTGTACTATTTCTGTTATTCACAATTAGTCGGTCACTCAGTACCGTCGTTCATTTGGAACTGTCGGTTACGGGTGCTGTAGGCCATTCCGACATTTTCGGCCCACAGAATTTTAATCGACATTTGATCTATTTTTTCCATTCGTCGGTCTTCGTCGGACTGTTCGATCACCAGTTTTCAATCGTCTCCATAGTTGCCGGCATTTATATTTTGCTAAATTGCCTCCGAGCCGACCACTTCGCCCGCGCTAGTACTCGTAATTGTGCTGCATAATGCAATTATGATGAATGGTCTGGCCGTTTTCGTCAACAAGCACGGAAAAAACGCTTGATAAGCACTTTTTCATGGTCGAGAATCCTGATTATGCTAGGATCTCTGATACACATCCGATGAGGAGGCAAAGAATCTGCATTTCTGATTCCTGAACGAAAAAAGAGCTCAGAGACTAAGTGTACATTTTTGAGTAAACAGCTTATCTATATTCAGTTCCATTTCAAGGCACCATTATCACCATACAGAAGAGAAATTTTGATATGCTAGAATTAAATTGCTTCAGGATATTGATATAATGATCTTATTACTGCATTCTGATTTCTTTTTAACATTTTTGACATCTTGCAAGTTCTAACACTTTTGAAGCCTATTTAAATAAGAAGAAATTGTCGAAGAGCGTTGTTTGAATAGAATAGACTATCAGTCTCTATTTTGAATTACTTTATTGTCGTTTCTTTTCGCTTTTAGCGCAGTTTTTATTTATTCCTTTCCAAGTAGTATCGGCAATTGTGCAAAAAAACATGAATGTTGGAGCCTATCTAAACCCCAGAAAGACGAATGCAATTTTTTGGACAAATAAGGCAAAATTGAGGCAAAAAAGGATAAATATTTGAACTTTTCTTTAAAATTGCTTGAAATCGACCAGAAACGGTTATTTATAATATTTCGCTTTCTCAACTTATCAAAGTCTGTGCCATTTATATTAAAAAAGTTTTCTGGCCGATCCTTCCTCGGACCACGCTAATCCCCAAACTGGCCACACGTTGCATTTCGACTGTGCCCCATCTTGCTCGACTTTTGAGCTCGTCTCAGGTCCACTTCATTGCGCGTTCACGTCTCTTCGACTATTCAAGCTATCTGTTTGAAATTCCCATCTCGTGCTCCTATCTAGCGCTCAGCTCTTTGAAATTCTTTCCACTCTATCGCGTAAAATACCTTTGAAGTATCATCCTTTTACTGGCAATTTCATGTTTTTTATTACTACGGATTAATTGCGAAACTTATTAGCGAAAAAAGGTAGTGAAGTAAATTAGGTCCTTAGCATTTCAGCTTATCGTTAAAGTCACCTGTAGAGATAAAAATGTGTATATTTGCGTAAGCGACAGGAAATTAGTTTCATGCTTGTCATTCGTGAGTCACTGTAGGTACTCAGTCTATTTTTAGAAACTGTAAATGCGCATTAAATTTTAATAAGCTCGATGACAGTTTCACAAGAATTTGCTTATACTCGTACATTACAGGAAACTGATTCATTATTTACAAAAATGACTTCAAAATATATTTTTAATAGTCGAAAAGACTCACGAAGAAGGGACGCAAGAAAACTTGGGACCTACCGAGTAGGATACGTTATGAGGTTTGAATATTTGGCAATAAATATTTTGTTTTGTACCATTTTACGAATAAATAGGTCGTTCGAATGAGACCAGATATGCACATGGGATTAGAGAACTAGTTAGATACTCAGAATAGGAAATTGGAGAAATTTTCTGGCCAAAATAAGGCAAAGCAAAGGCAAAAAATGGAGAAATATCGGAAATTTTCAGCAAAAAATGATTGGAATTGACTAGAAGCTGCGGATTAGCATAGTTTTTGAGCATTTATACCAATTTCGATTTACTCGACTTAAAAAAGTTCTCTGGCTGACCCCAAAACTTTTGACTCCCTCAGATCGGCCATGCTGTGCATCTATGATAGGGCATGCGATGAGTTGGGGATTTCTGCCTAGTCCGATTCACCAACGTTGGAGCGCGATATGGAACTATTCCGTAGGGTTGCCAAGTGCTCTTGTCAAGAGAACCCCAATTTTTACCTCAAACTGCTTAAAACCCCCAAAGCTAATGGTTAAGCATAGGCACAAAAAACCCAATCGCTAAAAATGCCTCTAACGGCCTCAAAAAGCCCCCAAAAGGGGAAAACCCCAACTTGACAACCCTGATTCCAGTATGGCTAACTTTTTTCATCAACTGAACGTACATAAAACTATGCTCACGTTCGACGTTGTATTTATCGTTCGCTTCGAAGATAATGTCAACTGCCCTTTACTAAAATTGTACACTTTTTATTTATCTTACTTATCGAATCAGAGCTGGTAAAGTTTGTTGGGTAAAAAACGAATCGATGTCAGTCCTCAGACAAAACTTCTCAGTTACCTACTCAATGAATTTTAAATGTGGTTTGCTTGATCCGAGAGCTCATCATCACTGAAGAATTTGAAAAACTTTCTGGTGTTACTTAGCATACATTGTAAGTGCGAAAAATGAACTGTCTTTACAAGTTAGTTGATGATCGAAATCCTCAATTATTTCGTTTATTTTTTCGATTTTTAACTTTAATTGATGACAAATTTTTTCGGCTAAGATTAAATTTTCTTTACGGTCTGTTTTTCTGAGCATTTTTCGTATGACATTAGTCGTCAATGCAACTTTTGATGAGAGCTAAATTATTTTATGTTGACGCAACACTTGAAAAGCAAATTAGGTTGCTGACAGTCAGATGCAAGGGCTTCGGAATAAAATAAAATTGCACTCAATTATCCTGGGTTGTTGTAAGGTTACCAGGCGACGAGGACAATTAATTCGAATGATTGATGCTTTCGCAAGTCTAAAAAAACGACTAGCTTATTGTAACGACCTGTCTGTTATATTATCATTAAATCGTTCATATTCAAAGATTATAATCTTTCGTAAAGGATTTGCATAAGTTCGAAAGTGGGTAATGCCAGGCTAGCTCCATCTACCCAGGCACTAAGGCCAATGGTAAGAATCTACGCATAGCTTAGTAGAAAATTGAGCCATTAGAGTATAATTGAACACAATATCTTATAATCCATCCGTTTTTCCGGACAAAATTATTTTGCAAATACGTTTCCGGATTGCGTTTATGTCGTTAAGATGATTTGGATAATTTAGATTTAATTAAAGTAACAAAATAGCAGTGTAAGGTTTTAAGGGAAAGGCGTCCTTGTATGTTTCATTGTAAAAATAATATTTCAAACTGCATTTATTCGCTCAAAAAAGATTGTGCGCTGTGCGAATGCCCACAAGTTTTGTAATCATATATCTGAGTGTAAAGTCGATTTTGTGTAATGGTCACCATAAATGTTTTAAAATACGGCTTAATCAAAAACGACGCGTGTGGATTTCGCACAACTTTAGAATCTTTTCTGCTATAGTCTGTTTGATTTAAGTTTGCGGTGTTCTTTTGACTTTTTCCGCAAGAATCGGGCTACAAAAGTGTTTTTAACTTTTGATGCAGTAATGTGGCTTTACACTGGCATACGTACATCTCAATGTTACTCGACATACTGTAGAATATCATATTTACCGTATTATTTTAAAACACTTCAGTAGTCACTTTAATTTTTTTCAAATAACTCGAAGTTAAATGAAACGGACTATAGCAACAAGCGTTTTTTATTGTGTTGGTGAACAACTCTAGTATGCGTATTTGAAGTTTCAAAACATGAACTCGACTGCTTCTTGAACAAGACTCGTTTAACTAGACCCAGTCATTTTTAGAGTTAAAAATAGAGAAGACGGGACATGCAATAATTTCTAGATTATTGTGTAAATAATAATTCACTGACTTTCGTAGCGTAATAGCGCGGCAAACCCGTAAGTATGTTTATTTCACTTCTTACTCGTCGCAGCGAGTGATTTCCACTTTAATGCAGGAACTATGTATAGGTTACTGGTACAGCAGTGAAAGAATTAAATATGCTAGTGAAATTTTTTTCGAAATTTTTGCATTAAATCAACTTTCATGCCGCGCAATATGACAATTCTTGAGCCAAACGATTTCTTTCATGAAACAGTACAACAAGTGGTACATAAATTTCTGGTACATAAATTTCAATTTCGTGATTCGTCGTGCAGTCCTGTCCGGACATGCACGTGGGGTATGGTTTCCCAGAATAGAGAAATAGAAAAATTTTCTACGAAAAATGAGGCAAAACGGAGGCCGAAAATGAATGAAAATTGAACATTTTCTTCAAGCGCCTTAAATGAACCATAAACTGTGTAATAATGTAGTTTTAACGCTATTTTAGCGCATATACCAGTTTTTGAGCCCATTTTGGCCAAAAAAACGCTCAATTCTAGACCCCCCAGACCGCCGGACCCCCCCCTTCCCCTGATCATCTGTGGTCCTGTCCTATTCATCTGTGGTCCTGTCCCAAGCATAGTTTAAATTTTTTGCTCTTTTCCCGACTAATTAACAAAAATTTTATTTTTATGTCATTTTTAGTGCTTTTTTGCCGTTTTTGACTAGTAATAGAAAGCTGTTTACCACGATACTTATCATCCGACTACTCCTTCCAAAAATTTTGTGCAGTTACATTGTTGCAAATAACGATGCACTCCAGAATTAGTTCCGAGAGTAGACCGGTCTGAGCGAGTCAGCCAATAAGCATTATTGGGCTCTATTTCAGGCCCGTATCACGGTTTTTTTTCGTATTCGGCAAACACTTTTCCCGATGTACAAAGACTTTTCAGGACCGTCTTTGTACATGTACAAAGATTTTTGGGGAAGACTAAAACTGTAAAAAAGTGTAAAATTTCCAAAAATTTTCGGCGCTTCGCGTTAAAATGAGTAATTGACTGTCCTTATCTTTATAATGGTAGAATTTGCATTTTGAATGGAAGAATATCAAATTTTCCGGCGCCTCGCGCCGTTTTGAGACAATTTTTAGTAATTTTTGACATCAGAAACCCAGAAATTAGCTAAAATACGCTATCAAAGGTCGAACAACTGTTTTTGCCACACTAAAATCGCTACTGTACTATATAATAGTACCCGAAAATTTGTGTGTACAAAATATACAATGGCTCTTGGGGACCATCTTTGTACGATTTGCCTAAGGGGGACAGACTTAAATAGATGAATTGGTTTATATCTTGAAAGCTTCGTTGGGACATTTCGTAAAGCCTCATTTTTCCAAGATTTTTCGGCAAATCCCTGTCCATTTAAGATTATAAAATTTAATCTTTGTTGAAAAAAATTTTTTTCGTCAAACGGCGGTGAAAAGTATCGCTTTTAGTCGCGCTTTGGGCAAAATTATAGAAAACACTCAATCCAGCCGAAAATGGGAAGACTTTTTAAAAGAAGTTATTTTTTATCTTTTTGTGCATTATTTCATCTTATAAAAATTTTTACGTTCGTCCCTCCGTCCTTTTAAATATAAGCCTGCTATATTTGTAGGTGATTTTGAGCCCCTTTGTAGAAAAATTTTGATTTTAGCCAGTATTTCTTTTATTTTATTTCCAGTGGAAAATCTTTCCTTCTTTCAATCTTCTGGAAACCAACTTCCTACGATTGGATCGTCTGATCGTTAGATGCTTGTCTGTTGAGTTCAACGTATGAGAAAGCATTATTACTTTTCCTAATGCAGGGCAAATGACCTTGGCGAAATTATCATTAATTTTATTCTAAAAATTATGTGGTAAAGTTCACTTATTTCAAAACAGCAACAACAAAGAGTAGAAAATCGCGCTCGTTGAGTATTTATTTGTCATGCAGAGCAGGGATCGTTCCGATTTTTATCAATGCGAGTTCATCCATATCCCGGAAATTTTGTATGATTACGATCGTCGTATCGTCGTTGGTCCTTGTGAAATTTTTTTGCAGTAATGCGGCATGCACAGACATGTAACAGCGGGATGTGGGATCCGCCACCCAAACTTGCTCGTCTCTCCATCCCCAAAGTCAGAAAATTTTTGACTCCCCTCCATAGGTACACAGCATGGGCGATCTGGGAGGGGTCAAAAATAAAGCTTTTTTGGGCTGAAATGACCTGAAAAACTGGTATTAGCACTCAAATTGCATAAAAACTACGTTATTGCACAGTTTATGGTCAAAAGCACTTCTAAATAAATGATTCAATTTTCATCCGATTATGGCCTACATTTTGCCTCATTTTACCTACAAAATTTTCCATTTTTCTATTCCAGTGAGGGTCAGGACCATACGTGGGCAGCAAAAAAATTCTGTGGGGGGTCCAAGATTTTTTGAAGGTCAAAAAATGGCCTTAAAAATGGTGATATGGCGATAAAAACACCATTTTTCGACGTTTCTCATCAAGCACTATCCATTGGCATCAAAAAATTGCGAAAAAAACGAAAAAAATTTTCAAAAATTGATTTCTGGGGGGGTCTTTTGGTTTCTGGGGGGGGTCCAGACCCCCCAGACCCCCCCACGCCCATGTGTGGTCAGGACCCCCAATCCCTCTATCCTTATTTGCATGCCTACTCCCCTCACCCCGATTTTGGGAATCTTCGGCAAAAACTTATGTTTTTTGGGCATTTTTAAGTAATTGTTTGCTATTTTTGGCCCAAATAGGACGTCATTTACACACTCAAAAATGACCGGAGACCTCCATCCAATATTTCGAGCCGTTACATGGGTGGGTATGCTGTAACATAGACAGCAAAAGTCAAATATATCTGGAGGTTTAGATTATAATTTGCTGATAGCATTAGCTGATTACCTTATGCTCACTAAAATGGCTTAAAGAACAGTCAGTCATGTCGTAAACATTTGTGATTTCGATATTCTATTATCGGAAAATTAATTTTATCTGATGACGTAGATACGACTCCGTTTGGCTAGCGGCTATTCATTAATCGAATCTCCTGTCATTGGAAGAAAGGTTAAAAAACGACTCTCTGTTCCTAAGCGTATTATTGGTCTTATTCGAAAAAAACATTTGAGGAAATGGAGATATTGAGCCGTGCGCGTCTTTTTTATAGTGAACTCCATTTAACTATGCCCTGCGAAAACAGCAAGCATATTGATCTTATGCCATTCAAATTTAGTTGCTATTTGATATATTCGGAGGTTTCCTTAGAAGGTTTCTGGGAGATTTTTTCCGTTTTCCTGCGATATACAGGGTGGGTTTTTTAATTACAACTCCCATAACAATGGCCCAAATTCTACAAAAATTTTGCTGGAAACAGACTTTACAATAGCAAAGTAATCTTAAGACTTAAAAACTAGCAAATTTTTTAAAAACTACGCTACTCCTACACGAACGCCGTTACCTCAATCACGTGCTGAAACCATTCATTATATTCCAGAATTGCCATCATTCTTATTTTGGCAGAGACTTCTATGACAGTCAATCTAATGCGATTTAAAACTTTAATTTTATTTCGATTTTCAAAGATACTCTCTGGGCGTTAGCGTATAGTGCACAGTATACGCTTTAGGGTTCACAGAGCCCCTCTAACAGGAAACTCACATGGAGTCAAATCAGAAAAGCGATGCTTTGACGCGATTTCTCATATGACTTGTTTCTATGCGATTTTTTGGGAGTTTTGTCAACCGCAAAATGCATACGACAACAACAACAACAGGGCCCGAAATAGCATCAGATCGGTTTTCAAGGAAGTCGCTTAAGAGTACAAAAACAATGCTGGAATTTGAACAATGGCCTCTGCACGTGACTGAGTCGGACGGTAGTCCCTTAGAAGCAGCATAGTATATTAACAATTTGCTCATTTCAAATAAAACTTCAAGAGTCGTTTCTATTAGATAGCGATTCTTTGGATAAATTTTCCACGTTTTGAACATGGCTGAAGCTGTGACTAAAAATGTACCCATACTGTATTTACTTCATCAGAAAAGCGAATAAATGCAGTACCTTGAGAAGTTTTTTTCTTATGGCCTTTCTTGGCAAAGTCTCACAAGCAGCTTTATAATCTAGCTTATCGGAGCCTATAAATGCATTGCAGTATTTACACATAAAGAAAAATTTGGAAATTTCAGCATTCGAGCCGAATCTCCTTTTTAAATTTGTGCGTGCTAAAAAATGCATTGAACTAAGCAGTTTTCCGTAATCCGAGACACTTTTATCTCAATTAGGTCCACAAGCAACTGGCTCTGGTTTGGTTTCATTTTAAAATTATTTCCCATCGGCGTGGGGATAAGTACAAATTAATTGCATAAAGTATAATACCTATAAAAATTGATCCTAAGTTGTTTCTTCAGATTCTATGCATACTATTCATATGTTCTTTTTAATATTCATTAAGATTTATTAATTTACGACTTAATCGCAGAAAAATGGCAGATTGACGCAACTTTAATTACGAAAGCACTTATTTATTACATGAGTTTGAATAAGGCAAAAACGTATCAGTTGTGCATTACTAGTAATGACTTAGGCGCATTTCTGAAATGACATTAGATAATGAAACAATGACATAAATAAAACAGACAAATAAAATAATAAAAAAATAATGACCGCGCTTCATTACACTCTATTACGCGCTTGTACCCCAAAAACTTTCATTGCAGAAGTGTAGAAAGGAGCAACGGAAAATAGACTAAGGCAATGTTGTCTCAGGAAATATCGATATTAAGCATTCAGCATTAGAACGTTGACAGACCAGAGGTAACCAAATAATCGTTCGTTAATCTGAAAACTCGTCTGTCATGAAATGCTTTATGAAAAATACTTTTTTCGGCCTTTCATTTCCATTTTTTGCAAAATAGTTCATTTCTTTGTTTAACAAATTTTCCATTATTTATATTTTATGACCGACTCATTTTGTTATTGTAATATTTTTTATTTTTATAATTGGTGTCTTCCCCATTTTTCATCTAATTTGTAATGTAATTATTGCTAATAAACATCTTTTTCCGCTAACAAGACATGTCTTGTTTATTTGCGCTTGCATCATATTCTAATTATTTGCCTGTGCTTTTCGGCGACTAATTTTGCAGATATAGGTATCCAACGATTTGTATATGATATGTTAGTATAGTTGAATCAGAATCGATGTTATGATAAGGCACTGTTATGTTTACGACAAGAATATTGACTCGAGTTTTCAAGCCGGCTAAAAGCATCCGGCACTAAATTAGCTTACATTCTAAGTCAGCCTAACCTCAAATCAATGTTTTTTTCGATATGTATTACCATTTTGTTCATTTTATTAGCAATATGTTTTGTCAGGATTTTACTCATATCAAAATAGGAAACATTAGAATAGGATTCCTAAATAACGACATCGAGTTTCAAAAAGAAATTCGACTCTTGCAAAATTCTGTATTGCAGTTTAGATTTTGAAACTTATCAAAAAACAGTCAAACGTGAGACGCAAAGTGCTGATATTTTACTTATTACAACCATACTTACTCATACTGGGCGATGGTTGATTTCTGGTTGAGTCTGACAAGGACAAAAGCCACAAAAAAACAAGAATTAAATTCTTATGGGTCTGCCGGATTGTCGGAAAAGGGGGTTTGGATTGCAGAAAATGCTGCTACTGCACTGCCAAACGATGTATCCAGGGGGATTTAAGGAGCGGCGGGGGGCGGTCGCCCCCTCTATTGGCTAAAAATCTTTGGCGAGTTAAAGAATGGATATGTAACTTGCAACGATTTTTGGCCGTCAGTGATCATAATTTCTCGGATTTTTCCGGCGTTTCGCGCCGGATAATACGTACTTATGACATTTATTTATTTTCTTTGCGACCTGGAAGCCATTTCTCGTTTATGGAATTGCTTCTAGAACAATTTCAAGGGCAGAAACAGCTATTTTAGCATAGGTTTCTTCTACGAGGGTTGTTAATTAAGTTCGTTTTAGCTGTCTAATATCTTTTTTCTATCAGTTACCAACACGCAGTTTTTGCTCGTTATTCTGCAACTTCTGCTCTACATCTCTTAACTCGTCGTTTCTTCTTATCTTTTTCCCGCTTTCCAGTAAAACAATTTTGTTTTATCATAGATTAAAAATTGATTAAAAATAGCCCTAAACAGAAGGTCCCATGACTTCATTCTTCAAGGAAAAAGGTAAATATTTAAGCTGAGAGTATCCAACGTTGTAAAGCACTGTTTATAATGTTTTTTGTTCATAAAACGTGTATTTATGATGACGCAAATTTTTAGCCAAAATCATCAAAAAATTGAGTTTTAACGAAAAATGCATCACTAAAAAGAGAAAATTAATTACAATGGGATTTTCGGTAGTGCATCAATGAAAGTCACAAACTGTCTATGTTTTACCGAAATTTTCAGATCAAATAAGATGAAAGTTGCTTTTCTTAACCAAAGAATTGAGGTATTTTAAAAAATTTTTCTAGAAACGGCTGTAAAGAACAGAAAAAATGCTGACTTTAGTAATGCAAAGCAGAAGTTGCGTCCCCATATGCAAAAACCATATGCTGATATCTCTTATACAGAAAAAGTTATTAGACAACTAAAACGAACTTAATTAACAGCCCTCATATTTTCGAGTATAACAGAAAGTTTCCGACGTTCGGCGTCAAATGCTACAATTACAGAAAAACAAGCAGTAAAAATCAAGCTTCTAAACATCTAAACATCCTTCAGCCTAAATTTCACAAGTTTTTCGGCGCTTCACGTCGGATTTTTGCCAAGAAAAAGCATTGCGTCAAAAGTGATTTCAAATAAAATTAGGATTGTAAAACGCCGGAAATGCTATTTTGCTCGTCAAGGGCAAATTTTTGGACCTATTTTTGACTGTTTTTGGAAAAGTTGGGGCACCGCCCCCTTAAGCATGTCGCGAGAAATCGTACTTGCTTTTGTCCCTTCCGGAATAATTTTTTTGTACTCTGGACAAAGTTGAAACTTATTACTATGACGAAATCTCAAATACGCCTCCTGGATAAGGAATTGTAAAATCAGTCGCTAGGACTATAAAAAAATTTAACCAATTATGCAAAAAACAAGTAGCACTACGAATTAAACTCTCTGACTATACAAAAAAACAAGCGACTCCCGAGTAGAAAAACGTCGGAAAGCTAAACGATGTATGACTACGCCATTTGACTTTTTCTACTTTCCCTCAAATATTTGAGCATAATTAGTTCGGTTCTTGATTAATAAACGTACTTTACTAGGATACGACATTTAGTATGATAAGCTGAGAGATAACTGTAATTTTTCACATCTAGTTACATATCAAAGTGCAAAGATGATAGCAACACTCATTATTATAAAGCATTGTATATTTAATTACCCTTCATTTTATTCAAATCTGAAATAGACATAGTATTTTCAAGCACTATTGTTGCAATTTTCTCGATTCAGATCGATCGGTTGTAAACATCCGCATAAACGGAATTTCTAGTTTAGCATAACCGGAGTTTTGTAGAAATTCATAGCCCGGAATGTTCAGATCCACTGTGCGTTTTATACAATAAGCAGATAAAATATCGGAGAAAGTTATCAAAAAACAGAGATGAAAAGAAACCGGTACGACAAATGCGTATTCATGCTGAATAGTTGATCGTACTTTGAGATGACCAGAGCTTTAAATTTCGACCATACATGGGCAGCAAGAAAATCTGGGGGGTCTGGTTGGGTGAAATGGCCTAAGATCGCCAAAAATGTTACTAAAAATAGAATTCTGGAGATCTGCAGTTATCTGCGGGGGTTTTCAACTTCGGGGGATGCATACCCCCTTCCCCCCACAAACCCTCTCTCCCCACACCAACGTGTGATTTAGACCACTTTCTAGATTCTCAAATATTCCGTTCCCAAGCAGCTTTTAATTAACCTCTGTAGTCTGTTTCACACAAGTTTGAGCATAAGTTTTAAAAATCATCTCCGACAAAAACCCTGACAGATTGAGATTATTGCACTGATCTGATTTATTATTATCGTAAACCACCGGCTAAGTGTCGGAGAAAATTCTTAAAATTTAGGATTGGATTTATTCGAATGATGCACGCATGAATCATTAGTTTGCTATCTTCATTTACTTTATTTTTGTTTGGTTTTTCGTTATTTTATGTTAGTACTGTTTTGACAGAATCTTAGCAAATTACCTGCGACATGCTTAATACATCGTTTAATTGCCTGAATCGATTAGAAAACAGATCAGCGGTCAACTGGGACTTGACGGCAATATCGCAAGCATCTTTGTTTTGCATATTGACTGCATCAGTAATAATTGGAAATAGCATGGTCATAATGACCGTATTTTCGGTTAAGCGTCTAAGGACCGTGGCTGGACTGCTTATTGCTTCATTAGCCATGGCCGATTTAGCCGTTGGCATTCTCGTGCTGCCCTTCTCTTCCGTTAATCAAACATTGAACCGGTGGCTGTTTGGCCCAGTTTGGTGCCAAATTTGGTTGGCCATCGATGTCTGGATGTGCACGGCGTCTATCTACAACCTAATCGCTATTGCAGCCGATCGTTACGTTGCCGTTACTAAGTTCGCCTTCAAAATTATTTTTATATAATTTTATTAACTTATTTATGTACTATTATAATTTTATACGAATTTTTCTCTCGTGACTTCTTTCTGAGTTGAATGAGAGTAGTAAAGGGCGTCAGGCTCTTTACTACGAATGAGACCTTAGATTGCGGAGCTTTACTGATTTTCAAGTTCATAGATTCAGATATAAAATTGCAAAACCATGAGTTTTATAATTCGTAATATAACAATGATTTATAGTATTTTTGTGGCAGAAGTTTAATTTTCGTTATCTCTCTCGAAGGAATTGATTAAGTTTTTAAGGAAATATTTGGAAGGAAGCTGCTGATAGCAAAATTTCACGTTCCACATCATAAAAGCTGAATTGTGAGTCCTTTTTAGATTTAAAATAGTCAGTATTAGCTTGAATGAGCTCATCACAACGAAGCTAGCAAGGTGTTTAGCTCGTTTGACGTCTAATCTTCCTGAGACAGTGTTCGAAAATTCACCAATAGTATTCTACTTGTTGACAAACCATGAAATCATTTGTTATACAGGGTGGTTAAAAAACGAATGGCATATCGGTTCTTACTTTTTCAATATTTAACCAAATTATACGCGGTTTGCTTTTTCCAAGAGCCTCAGACCTCTGTAAAAACGTAGCAAAGTTTTAATTATGCAGGCTGAGCTGCTCTTGGTATACAATAAATTAAGTAGAAGTCGTTTTTAAGAGTCATGACAGCTTCAGCCAGAAGCATTATTTGTCTTTGTAACCCTGTAACTTCACAGAATCGTGAGACAATTAAGAGCAACTCCTTTATTTTAAAGCCCTTTTAATTATCTATCACTCATGATTAGCTTTACGGTACATAAAGCTGCTGTAAATAACTGAACTTTAATCAAAGGTTGCACATTTTGGCAACTGCCAGCAAATAAAAATGTTGATGTATGAATGCAAAAACCCGTGATAAAGGTGCTGCTGGTCCGCACAGACTAAAACAACCAAAATAAAAATAAACAGAGAAGTAAGCAAATAATTTTGGCTCTACCGCGTCGAAATATCTTTTTTTGTTGTTAAAGAGCTACAATGGTATGAAGATAGCTTATTTAGGCAAAAAATTCTTTAAAAAAGATGACAAAACGACTTCTGCTCAATTTGATGTAAACCAAGAGCAGCTTAACGAGCATAATTAAAACTTTACCGCACTTATGCAGCGGTAAAAGGCTCTTGGAGAAAGCAAACTGCATTTTATTTGGTCAGGTATCAGTGAAGTTATAGGGATCAATATACCATTCGTTTTTTTGAGTCACCCTGTATAATGTTCTCCCCATGAATCAAATTTTAGATGCAAAAGAGTATTTTTCTTGACAGATAGATTACTAGTGTTTTTCTCCAGTATACTCTTTGACTCACTGGAGCAAGCTCGAAGGATTCGCAAAATTCATTTATATTCAAACTATCAAATGTGTATATTTTAGACCACTGAAGTATCGAAGTCTGATAACCAAAGGGCGTGCCTTGCTGATAATTCCGTCAGTTTGGCTGCTGTCATTTTTGGTTAGCTTCCCTCCGATGATAGCCTCGTGGCCGGTTGCTTTCAGTCGGAAGGAAGACGACTGCACTTGCACGCCAATGAACAATTCTCAAGCCTACATCGTTTTCTCATCAACAGCATCTTTCCATTTCCCGTTCATCATCATTTTTTATTTGTATTACAAAATATACAAAACAGTAAGGTAGGAAAATTGTATGGACATCACGATCTGTATATATGTACATCTAAAATTACAGTTTCATCATTTCGCTCCTTCGCCATTCATTGAATTTTTCCACTTCAAAGCTTAAGATTATTTAGTACGTCGTATTCCTATCTTAATTAAAATAGCACGCAATAATCGTTTTATTTTTTATGTCTTTCTAATTAATTTTCTATTACTAGTTCTTTTTACTGTGTTTCGCAGCGTTATAAATTAACATTTTTTTGTGATAACAGTGTGCTAATCCATAATACAGTTAGCTATAAGCTTACATTTGTTGTTAAATTCCTAAAAGTAACACACGAAGATCTGAAACATATTTAAGGTTTTTATACAAAAATTTTCAGTTTGCTCGGACATTTAGATATATAGTGTCTCATTCAAACATGAGCGTGGGTTGGTTCTTGGAAGTTTGAACTCATCCAGAATCTGAAAGACCTTCAAAATTCGATAAATCCGAGAATTGAATTTTTAGTCTTGTTTTTGGCAATTCGGCTCCATCGCCCCCCATAATTTTGTTGCTGCCTACGCTTTATCGGATTTTGTTTTCTTTGAATATCTCACTTTTTGCTGTATTCTGAATTAACCTTGATGCTTGAAAAACTATTGCTTAATCCAAACAAACATTAATATGAAAAAACTGCTTGCAGCGATTAAGAATTCGAATTGGTGTGATTTACAAATGTTACAGCTTATTTGTTGAACAATCCATTATGGGCTCACTTCATAAATCAAAAGCAGATATATCCTCATTTTAGCAGGATAAACGTAAGCTAAACTGGGCCTACTGTTATTTTATTCCTGATATCAAGTTACTTACATGTAGACAGGCAGAAACAATGGTGTTTTTGAGCGTTTCTTAGCAAGCTCTACACACTAGAAAGAAGTTTTGAAAAATTCAACAAATGCAACTTGATTTGAATCATATTAAAAAAATTGTAGCATATGGTCACGAAGTGATTTCTAAACATTTGAGCCCGTTGAAAAAAGTGTTGATTTGTTTTGTACTCAATTATGGTACCTACATTGAAAAGAAAAGCAATATGTACGAAAAATGAATAATTACGCAAAATGCGTCAGAAAATTTCGATATGTTGATCATGCCTTACTCAAACATGGGCTGTCCGGAACACAGAAGTCATGCAAAAGCAGTAAATCTGGCTCGAAGCGCCCTACAATTTTAGACTTATCAGTACAAAAGTGTGCTAATCTATTCTAGAAGTCTTTGAAATGCGCTTCAGGATTGTTTGGGGTCCTTTGGAAAAATTATTCGTGTTTCCGAAGTTTTGGGGGTAGGGAGGAAGTTCCCTCCTTCCCTATTTACCCAAACCTTCGTGCATGCTGAGTCGAGATTACAGACATTGTACCGAGTTGTTTAACAGTCTAGATCATGTCTTGCTCAAAATTACTTTTCTGTTTTCAGGTTCGCTAGTGCATGCTCTTCGAAAGGATACATAGGCCTTAAAAAACCTACAAACGAATCTTATGATTACAATACTCGATATTCCTGCGCACCATCTACGAATTCTGAATCAGGTATGTACACCGCAGAGTACATGAATGTATTCGTACATGAGCTTTCATTACTAAGCTTTTGTTTTATTTATATTTCCAAAACTGGAGCTACCAATTACTTTTGCTTAAACTCGTATAAAATACCTTTTTTGATTTCGCTTATCTGAGTTTCTGTAATCACATATATGACGCTGAACACTAAATAAGAAGTTCATTATAAAGTCATAATCAAAAAAGTCATTATCTTTCAGAAATAAAACAACAGTCACCTCCTAGAAATCCAAACCCAAGTTTATTTGTAATTTAAGCGAAACCTATCGAAATTGAAATAGATTCGAAAATTGATCAAATAGAAAGCACAATGGAATATTTTTCGGATTCAGCGGCTTGTTCGTTAGTGAAAAACTTTGAAAATGCTTAACAATAACAGCTTTGAATACGAGTGATAGCTTTTAAATCTAAAGAACAACTTTACAGTAATATCATTAGTAGTCATTATATTCGTATATCATTCAAAATTTGCTTCCTAATTCGCTGTACCTTTGATTTTATCATTTTCAGCTTTTCCGGTCATTACTAAAGGCCGGAAATCAATAAAAATAAATTTTTGTGTGCTCCAGCTAGCAGCGCATTTTTAAATTTATTAGTCAGACGAAAGATTCTTACTATCCGAATAAGCGACAGATACATTTCTAAAATTAGTGCTATTTTTATCTACTGAGAAGCTTTCAGATATTTCAAGTACAGTGCTGTGATAAGCTTACTAAAACATTTATCTCAGCTTTGTGTTTTTTCAAAATTTTTTACCTTCTTAAAAAGTTTTACTTCAGCCTTCAGTATATCTATTGATTTTTGAATCTCTATCGAATAAAAAGTTTTTCGATTTTTGAAAATTATCATTATTTAATTTTGAATTTAACGGGAAAATTTCGTTTGCGTCAAAATTTATTCTTTTATTAACAGTTATAATGAGTGAATCAAGAGGAGCTCACGACAACTGTACGAATAGCGAGATAACTCTTAGGGTTCACAGGGGCAAATATGCTCCGACAAAAGCGAGCTTTGGCTCATCGGTCAGCTTTAATCAAGGGACAAAGCGCGAATCAAGTGCTAATAGTAGTAATTTTAGACAGCTACAAATTATGCAGCCCTCATCTCAACATGGACCATTTCAATCCGAAAGAGAGCACAGGGTTACGAATACTGTGACGACGAATGGGCGATACTCAGGTCAGATTAAAGGATTTGTTAGCTCGTTAGAAATAGAACCATATATGCACAGCATGGGAATTCTGGGGAGGGGGGGGTGAAATTATAAAGTGCCTTTTTTGGGTTATGGTAGGTACGCGTCAAAAACGTCGTTTTTCGGCGTTTCTGACGATGGTCTATATTTCTAGAGCATAAAAACATGGAAAAATTTCGAAAATCAAAAAGTCGGAATGACATGAACAAACTATAGTCAAAACATGAGTATAATGGCGCGAAGCGTCGAAAATTTGGCACTGTTGAGCAAATAGAGAGCTAAAAACGCTTTAAAAAAATCATTTTTTTAAATTTTTAGAATAACTTTGGGAACTTTCAAAAACTCGCCAATTCTGGGGGATAGTAAGAAGTTTTTGCGGGGGCTTAAAATTTTTTCGGGGGAAGGGGGGGTGAAACCTCCCAAACCCCTCCCCAAGATCATGTATGAATAGAACCGTATATGGGCAGAATGGAATCCTAGGGGATCTCGATGGAATCTAAAAATTTTAACTTCAGTGAAAATAAGGCCGTAAAATTTATTGCAGGAACAAAATCACCGATTGTCGATGTTTCTTATCGATCTCTATCCGTTGACTTGAAAAAATCGCGAAAAAAGACGAAAACGTTTCGAAAAATTAAATTCTGAGGGTCCGTTAAGTAATTTTTTTGATTGTAAACTAACTGAACCAGTCTACTGTGTGGAAAAGACTCGCTTTGCTTCGAATGAAGTTATCACCATAGATAGGCAACACCAAAATTCTGGGGGTGGGTGTGTACGAGGTTTTTCAAAGGTCAAAAAATGGTCTCAGTGGTTGGGCGAAAAAACACTATTTGTCAAAGTTTCTCATCAAGCACTATCCCTTGGCATCAAAAAATTGCGAAAAAACGAAAAACTTTTAAAAATTGAATCTATGGGGATATTTTGGTTTCTGGGGGGGGGGTAATTGGCCTCCTGGGGAGCGGGTGCATACCCTCACGCTTAAATGTGGTTATCACCATAATCGATGCTCTTATACATCTATGACATCTACACTTTTTCAGCCCTAATCAGGTTAAGTTTATGTTTTATGATTTAAAACTGTTATTCACCATTAATGAAAATTTTAAGGAGAAAAGCGCCTAAACATTTTAAATTAAGGACAACGTTGACCTGATTTATAATTGAGGAAAACATCGAATAGGTTACGTTGAATGCTTCTTTACTCCTTCGACTTTTAGCTTATAGCTTATACTGCTTGTTTTCCTTTGCTGCAGTGGTGATTCTTGTGAATATTCATCAAACGAACTCTCTTTGAATGATGCCAGCCAACTCGTATGCTTGAGTCTTATTTGGGTACGATCCATCCCACTCATATTATCGTAATCGGTAAAAAAGTGCAAATTTAGCACGTAAATCTGCTATGTGGCCAAACATGCACATGGGGGGTTCGAGGAGGGTTCTACACCCCAGAATGGAAAAATGGAAAATTTTGTGGGAAAAATGAGGCAAAATAATGGTCGAAAACGCATAAAAAATTATAATCTTCTTCAAAAGTGCTCCGAAGTGGCCAGAAAGTATATAATAATGTAGTCTTATCGCGCGTTTATATAAGTTTCCAAGTCATTTTGGCCCAAAAAAGCTCAATTTTGGTCCCTTCCCCAGACCGACTGACCTACCCTCCCCAGATCGGCCATGGTGTGCACGTTTGGATGTGACACGTGATGCGTTCACGCAACTGAACTAAAAACTTTCTGTCATCGTTACCTGACTTTAAAAACTGGTACGAATGTCAAAACAGCGTAAAAACTATGTTAATATGCAGGTTCTAATAATCTGCAAACACTTCTGCAGGAAAATATTGATTTTCATCAATTTTTGAGCTTAGTTTTGCCTTGTTTTTAATAGAAGCTTTACCGTTTTTCTTTCTGCGTTCCTAGATCATCCGAATTTCTAATGTTGATGTCTGATTTTGACCGTTAAAACCAGTGGCGTAACTGTGGGGGACTCGAGGGTCCCTCAAAGGAAAAGATTGAGATTCTTAAAGCGTATCTGAAAGACCGCTAGAATAGATTTTAGCTCACTTTTTGAGCTAATGAGCCTAAAATGTTTGGGCCCTTCGCGTCTTATTTATTTATAAACAACATGTTTTTGTTTAATGTAATTGAAAAAATTTGATTTTTAAAATTTTTTTCTTCCTCAATGTGTAGATCTCGTTGAGAAAGGCTCCAAAACACCATTATTTTTGCCTATCCATAAGTATTTGTTGAGATATCGAACTTTAAAATTTTCGTCTTCCTTAAAATTAGAAGGCCACTGATAAAAACGTTTTTCGGATTATTTCAATGATGATAGATAAGTATTGGATAAAAAACTATTTATTGAATCGATTTGTACTTTATCGCCACACTTAGGGAATCGGGTGCTATTCCTATACACTTCACCTACTAAATTTTCGATTTTTAAAAGGTGATGAATAAATAACTTTCTGTTCGAATAATAGGGCTCTATCTAATCTCTGTTTTATTGCATATGCCAAAATTTTGGTATAATAAGCTCCGTTAAGTATTGGAAGATCATTTAATTGCATATCCTCGACATCATAATTCTTCTCAGAAGTCAGACATTGAAGTTTGTTGACATTTACGAGGTCATGATGTCTAATCTGAGCGAATCTGAAATAAATTACAAATAAAATAAAAATTTGATTTATGTGCAGCTATGAATAAATCTGTTGGTCAATTCGTCATTCAAAGATATCAACGAAAATTGCACGACGAAATAAAAGCGGTGAAAGCGGTTGGCTTGGTGACGCTTTGCTTCGTCGTCTGTTGGCTGGGCTTCGCTGTCATTTACTCGATGCAGGCCTTTTGCTCGCCCGAAAATTTGGGCAAATGTTCGCCACCCCTCTCGCTTTTCGCTATACTATTCTGGTTAGGATACGCAAACAGCGCCCTGAACCCCGTCATTTACGCCGCTTGCAACAAACAGTACAGAAACGCATTCGGCAAAATTCTCACTTGCTCCATTTTCGTCCGTGTGGACAACAAAAATTCGATCGATTTATCAAAATCACTCGACCCAACTCCTTCTTTGAAATCTTTGACTCCAAACGAGCAATTCGAACGGAAGAAAATGCACGATAATTCAATGGCATCATGTTTTGCTTAAGTTATCGCTCAATCCCTCGTACTTTTTCTCGTTTGTACGTTGAAGCTCAATTGTGATATTTTGATGAGACCTACTCATATCGTAAATCTCTAATCTGAGAAAACCTATCGTTTTAATCATCACATCTGTTTCTCGTTTATCTTCATGTGACGTTGAAGTCTGTTTGATAAGTAATCATTATAAGAACACAGAACACTTCGCCTAATTCCGACGACCAGGCACGTAGCTGGCCGTCTTATTTTTTTGAGGGGGAGATTGGCCAACACCAATTTTGGGGGGACCAAGCCCAAAAAGGCTAAAAATAGTACAAAATAACGTTTAAAAAGTCCTATTTTCTCCGATTTTTCTGAATTTTAGGTGGTCCGACACCCCATTCTCCCCAGAGCTACGTGCCTGCCGACGACTAACGTTTTTCTATTCAGCTAATTTTTTCATCAATCCGACAAAAATTCACTATATTAAGCAGAAATATGCTCGTAGAATCGAGAATCGCGGCCGTAATCCACTTCGTACGATTATGAGACTGTTTTTACGAATCACAAATTTACATGCATTGAATGAACAGCTCGTTGTGCTTAGTTAAGCGTTATTAAAACAATGTATCTGTATTTTATATTAGTTTTGCAACGTGGGCTGAAAAATCCCTAGGCAACAATGAAGAAGTGACGTTATCATAGCTGCACAAAGGTCTGGGGCATACCTGGGCGGGGGGTCGGGGGTTGCACCCAGAAGCCAAAATCACCCCTTCCCCCAGAAACCGAAATACCCCCAAACCTCTAGAATTCAATCTTTGGAATTTTTTTTGTTTTTTTCGCAATTTTTGGATGCCAATGGATAGTTCTCGATAAGAAACGTTGAAAAATGGTGTTTTTTCGCCATACCACTATTTTTAAGGCCATTTTTGACCTTTGAAAAAATCTTGCATCCCCCCACCCCAGAGCTTTAGTGCCGCCCATCTATGTTCTGGAGGGTCAGCCCTTTCTCGGAAATGTGAGTTAGCCGTAGAGATTTTTGACCCAAAATGGTTTTGTAAATCGGCATATAATTTTAAAACAGCAAACAGCAATATTCGCTTTACTCTTAATGGCCTGAGTGTAATTTTTGTCAGTTTTTGTCTTGAATTTTGCATTTAGTTTTTCGAGGTCTAGTCTCTACGCGCATGTCTCGCCAGTGAGCGTCACTAGAAGTATCTTTTACCATTTTAACGAAACATCATTTTCTTTTCTAAATTTGCTGCGCTTACTATAGCCTATTTCACGAAACCTTGTGCATGGAAATCAATTTTCAGCGGTCTAGCGAGCAGCTACAAAAGTGATTTCAAGGCAGCTTACTGTAATACAATTTTGCATAGTAAAACTTCATATGCTTATCAATTGCTATGCACAGTAACCTGATTGCTGCTGCAGTTTCAATCACTTCTGTAATCGATTTACACCGACTCAAAAATTATGATCCATGCACAAGGTTTCGTGATACAGACTATAGATTCGTTTTTGTGCTTACTACGTGGTTGAATTTGAGAACTAACAAATTTCTTATGTTAGAGATTTATTGTGTACATGGCCTGTTTAACATAGTCATGCACATTAGGAAGAATTTGCAGCTCCCGCAGACTACGAGTAGGTAGTCTGTTGCACACGCTCTGTCCCGATTCTCCGACTTTCCCGATTATCCGACCGTCCCGATTCTCAGTCTAATGATAAAACAGGTTATTTTTAGATTCTCGAGATTCCCGTTTCTCCGACCGTCCCGATTCTCCGACTTTTCCCGATTCTCCTACCGTCCCGATTCTCAGTCTAATGATAAAACAGGTTATTTTTAGATTCCCAAGATTCCCGTTTCTCCGACCGTCTCGATTCTCCGACCGTCCCTAGTCTCCCACCATCCCGATTCTCCGACCACTTGTATAAAACACTATTTTTAAACACTAAAGATTCCCGATTCTCCGACCATCCAGTTTCTCCGTCCATCCAGATTCCCCGACCGTCCCGATTCTTCGTCCATGCAAAAGTTTGATGAGCGTGAGAAACAGAAGAATTTTTGAAAATGCATTAGGACTGCAGAACACGTAGTACGTACATGCCGATAGTCTGTTCCACTTAAGTTTGGGCATACATTTTAAGAATTTTGTTGAAAGTAAGCCGACGGATTACGATAATTATATACGTATCAAATCAATGCTATAATCGCAATCTGCGAGTTTATTGTCGGACATAGTTTTTAAAATTTATCCTCAAACTTGTGTGAAACACTGGAAGCACACGTGGGCGTGGGGGTAATTTAGATGTAACCCGCTTCAGTCTGTCTCCACGATAAGTAAATAGCTAGGAATAACTTATTTATTCTGAAATTCTTAATAATTTACTAATAAAATCATGTTTTTTAAAATTTTTTGCTTACTAGCGTTCTCAGAATTATTTTTTTATTTTTACAAGTTTGCTTGCATTTCATTTTTATGTTTGTTTTGCTTACTGCAGTACGAAGATGTTCAAATTGGTTATAGCTCGCGGAAATGTTAATGGGTTTGCTAATCGTTCTGATCAAATATTCAACACTAGTTGCATCGCGAAACGGGCCTGAATCACCATGAATCGCTTCGTTTTTGGTTAGTCGAATTGCAAACAGAATAACATGACGTCAACCGTCTTAAATCAATATGTGAACTGAAAAATAAGATTTCCTAGGTGTTTGCATTTAGTATTCGTCACAAAGGTTGTTAGATGCAGCGATTGGTATAAAACTAAAGTTTATTGATAATCTATTTTTCGAAAAGAAGTTGTAATGTGCTAGCTTCAACTTTTTTGTTTCATTTGCTTTTACAAAGCTTCAAATTGTGTTTTAAGTGGTAGTAATGACAAAATTTCAAGGCACTTCAGGCCCGTATCAGGGATTCGGTTAAGTGAGAGCGGGGCTGACCTAACATAAATTGATCTATAACTCGGAAAATTCATGAGAATAGTTCGCAGAAACCGCATTTTCAGACGTTATTCGACATGCTCGATCCATTAAGATTATAAAATTCGAACTTGTTGTCTGAAAAATTTTTTCTTACTTATAAGGCTAAACAAAGTGTCATTCATTCTGTGGTCGAGCGTGGGCTAAAAATGAAAAATACCAAATTCAACATCCGGCGCGAAGCGTCGAAAATTTGAAGATTTCGCGACTAAAGCATGCAATTTTTCCATCTTTCCATGCAATATCTAACCCTTCAAAATTTTTTGTGGCCAGTAAGAGGAGACGGCCACCCCCTTAAATGCGGCGCTGGTGCCGTGCATGGGTTTTCCAATATCACTTTTTCCCACATGTATATTAAAAATGTTTGATTATGTTCAATACTTGCGTGGATCAGACGTTACCTAATGCATTAGCTTGTATTTGCATAATACATGTTTAGGCACCTAAGCCAAAATTCAATTTTTTTGGTAGTCTGGCACGAAAACCAACTAGTCTTGGAATTTTTTCACATGTTTGTCAGCCGACTTAGATAAATAACGATTCATTTTTCGCTTAGTTTTATTGACCTGACGTATCATCGCAATAAAAGAAAGTTGGTATCAGCAAAAGCTCTTCAGCTTACTTACAGAGGCGACAACGATGGCGGCAATTAATTATTAGCATGATAAGAAGATTTGAAAATAGTCACTGTGTTTTCATAGCTGATAATTTTCGCAACTATTCTTCGCTTTAAAACCATTCGGGAAAGTTCAAACATTGAGCCTGCGTGCCGCCTGCTCATTATGACTGCTTGTTTGTGCCACTTGATACTTTTACTGATTGCGACTCAGCTGTTAATCAGCCGATGATCTCGAATCATCTAAACGAGAATTTAGGAACAGCGTTGCTGCTCCGTACAAGTCCGCCATAGCGATTTTCGGTAATCACATTTTTTGACCCAAGAAAAAAATAATATTTATTTCGGAGGGGGCTTAGCTCCTAGAATAAAAAAATAGGACATTTTCTGGGGAAAATGAATCAAAATGAAGGCCAAAAATGGATGAAAATTGAAAATTTTCTTCTTATGAAGCTTGAAATTAAACAGAAACTGTGGAAAAACCCCCATATCAGTTATACTGCGCATTCATGCTTAACGACCACGCATGGGTGTGGGAGGTTCACCTCCCGCCAACGCAGAATCTGAAAAATCCCCGCAAAATTCGATAAACCCAAAATTGAATTTTCGGCACGTTTTTCAGGATTTTTACCGGTTTTCACCCCTCCTTCCGAATTAGCGCGCTGCCCATGTATGGTTAAGACCATATATGTACAGCATGGAAATTCTGGGGGGTCAGGACCGAATTTTTTTAAAAAGTGCCTCTTTTGGGCTAAAAACGATTGGTACACGTCAAAAACACTGTTTTTTGACTGTCCAGACAATGCTCGTGTTTTCTAAAACATAAAAACGTACAAAAAATTTCGAAAAAATTTGAAAAAATTGAGTTAATTGGATAGAATATGGTCAAAAAGCGTGTTTATAGCGCAAAACGCCGAAAATTTGAGATTTTTCGAGCCAAAAATGAGCATGAAAATGCTTAAAAAGGCACACTTTTTACAACTTTTACCAACTTTTACAAAAAAATCGATAATTCTTGGGAAGGGGTCGCAGCCATTTTGTTGGGGGTCAGTTACCATTCTGGGGGTGAACCCCCCAAGGACACGTATGATTAAGACACTCTGCCTTCTATCCATGAACTATCGACTTTTATTAACCTGGACACGTATGTAGATGAGGATATTATGTGAATTCGGTTCTCTTTTCAACTATCTAATGTCTTTTTTACTTTTAAAGCGTTTCCGGAGGTAGCGCCCTGAAATATAGTGGTGGTCTCCAGAACTGAATAGCTGGCTTTTTCACCTTGTGCCATGAAAATCAAAATTTTCCTGAAAGTCCAATAAAATTAAACAATTGATGACAAAAATTTTCACGCATACCAGAAATTGTAAATTACGATATTTCTATGCTAGCGTAGCAATTTTTTAGCTACTTCAGCTCGATAAAGCTCTCCAGCTGAGCAGACAACCACTTCGTACTCTTCATATGAAAAATAGAAATATTTTCCTCCTGCTCCTATACCTGATCTTTTTGCATTGCTGAATGATTTACAACTATAGTTTCTTGATTTATTATTGAACTTTTTATGACAGTCAGTAGATTTTCATTCTCTTATAGACTTCGAAAGCTGATAAAAAAAGCTCAGTATCGATAGAAAAGAATATCGTGTGATAAAAGACATCAAACTGATAAAAACATTAAGGCAAAGTACGGGCATGATCTGGACAGGACCGTATTTAAGGCGGGGTTGGCCGTAAAAAAAATTTTGGCAGGTAAGATAATGTGCTGAAAGATGAGAAAATTACGTCTATTTGCCCGAAAATCGTCGAATTTTCGGCGCTTCGCTCCACATGTGAAGTATTTTCTATAGTTTTGTCTCAAGCGCGACCAAAAAATCACACGCCGAGGTAAGAAAATTTTTATCGAAAAGTTCGAATGTTTTTAGCTTAACGGATAGAGCATGTTGAAAAACGTCGAAAAATGCGGTTTTTACGAGCTATCCCTACAAAATTTCCGAGATATTCGCCAATCGACTTCGGGTCCGCCCTCGTCTCCTCCTCATAGGCCACATCCTGGATACGGGCCTTGATCTGGACGTAGAAAACATACATGCACACTAGGGGATTGGGGTTATCCCCCTGCTAGGACTCTTGAAAAAGCATGCTCCCTCAGGCCATTTTCGGACGAAAACCTATTATTCGGAGCTATAAGTCAGCATCAAACGACACCCAGCAGTATAATCTGAAATATTTTTTCGATTAATAAAGCCATTCATTCATTCATTCAGACACTTTTTGTCCATTAGTTTGTACATATTTGATAGTACAATTCATTTGGATTTTTCTTATTATCATTGGTTTGATCCAAACTTAAACACGAATATTCAAAAGAGTATGACAATAAGTTTCTGAAGAATCAAGCAGAATGATAATAATTTCTGACAAAATCAACATAAACTCATTAATTTAACGCTAAATCGTCTTTTAAAATTAGTCATTGACCCCCTCCCCCAAAGAAACCAGGTTCACCTCTTCCCAGAACTTCAGATCGTGTACATGTATGATTTTGTATATTTCTGATGTTACAGGTCACTCAATCGCCCTTATTGTTTCTGTATTCATGCAAATTTAACCGCAAATATTCATGGAGAATAAAATAAAACAGGATCGAATGTCATCAAAATTGGTCAAAAATTACTCATTCCCTCCAAGGGAAACCCGATTGACTCCTCTCAGAACTTTTGATCCGTGTGCATATATGATAGTAAATATGTTGTTCTTATTATTTACACACCTTTATGCGATCTAATTTCGAGAGAATCCAATTCTTAGTCGACAGAATCGTCAAATTTCTGGCCGACGCCGTCGTTCCGCCAAACGCCGACGCCGCACAGCCGACAGCAAACGCTTTGAAATCGGCCGTAGCCGATATGCTCAGCTCAACTGACTGCCTGCCGACGTTGGGTCGACCAATATCAAAACCGATTGGACAAAACGCTGGAACAACTGGTGGCTGCAACAATCGGCAACCCAAAATCAACTGCAGCAAGTCGACATTCCAGCTGCAGCAAATTAATGTGCAGATTCAAAGCACGGATGGGCAAATCGCTGGCGCTCAGGCGCAGGTCAACCAAGCCACCGTCGCCTTACAAAAAGCTGAGGTTGACCTTTGACCCTGTAACTGTACGTATTCTTTGGTGTTGGGGTTGGTCCCCTGACCCTGTAACTGTACGTGTTCTTTAATGTTAGGGTTTGGTCCCCCTACCCCGCGTGGGACGACAACTGACCCCCCTCCGCACAATGGCCGCGACCTCCCACAGAATTGTTGATTTTTTATAAAAATTGTAAAAAGTGTACCGTTTTAAGTGTTAGCTGATTTTGCCTTAAAACAAAGATTTTCGGCGCTTCGCGCCATATACACATTTTTGACTACACTATTTTGTTCAATTTACTCAATATTTAAATTTTTCTAAATTTTTTACACGTTTATATGTTCTAGAAAGAACGAGCGTTGTTCGAAACGTTAACAAAACAGTGTTTTTGACGTGTACCCATCGTTTTCAAGCCCAAAAAGGCACATTTTAAAAATTTTCTGGGCTTGACCCCTTGCCACAGAATTTCCATGATTTTAATGTATGGGGACATATATTAGACTGCGAAACAAAGGTGTATTCATATAAGTATAGGGGTTTAGGGTCAGGCATGAACGTAAAGAAAATTAATAAACTTTCAGAAAAATTTATATTTTATAAATCAAGGAATAAATTTTGAGATAAAAATGAGAAGAATTATATTTAAAATAGGACAGTAAAAATCTAAAAAGCTCGGTAAACTAAAAGTAAAAATTTTATGAAAAATAATTAGCCATTTCTTTATGATAACTGTGAACAAAAATAGTAGTTTTTTCATTATTATTTTTTTCAAAATTTTTTGGATTATGAAATAATCAAACTGAAATTTTACAGGAAGCGGTAAGAATTGAGGAAGAAATGTTGACAGGGCTCGCAATTGCTTAGTGCGTGGAAAAAGAGGCATTTTTAAGAAAATTAAAAAAGTGATCAAAAAGTGATCAATGCTCCTTGTCAGGTGGTGAACGAGGCGGAATTCGACGAGCCAAAAAGGCCGTGCGCAGGCTCAAGGGCATCACGACGAATCTGGTAGTCATTGATTTATTACAGTTTATTCTAGCGATACGACCTCAAAAAATTTTATTTTTTGTTCGAGTATTCATTAATTTGCATCCAGATAGAAAATTCGAAAACACTGGTATAAAGATCTATCAAAAAAATTAAAAAAAGCACAAAAAATAATTAAATGAAATATAATAAATTAAAATTAAATCAAATATCTTATTAATTAAATTAAAATCTAATAGAATTTAAGAAAAATGAAAACTAAAATTCATAGAAAATAGAAAATAAAATGGAAATAACGAATAAAATCAAATAAAAAATAGAAAAACATATAAATAAATAATAATAATAACGATATATTACAAAATGTAAGTAAATAATGTATTATATAAATTAGAAAATAAAAGATCAATAAATTCGACAGACCCGCAAAATAACTATTTCAAACATGCCTAATTTATTCTATGGCCATTGTAGCAACAACGACTAAACAAGTTACACAACCAAAAAAATCAACTAGTTGCCCGAAAAGCGGAATTGGAGCGTAACAAAGGCGGTATTTTGAACCAGCAGACCGCATTCCGTAATCAAATGCAAGCGCTGTCCGCCCAGCAGGACTAAAACCATTTCGTTGGGCGAATATTTGAAAAAAATGGTCGCACACGTTTCGACCTTGCGGCAGATAAAACGGAAGTACTAAAGGAGACAGTTGCCAAATGGTTGACATGGAAACTGTTATTGCGCCGATACAGGCTGCCGCTAATCAAGTTGTCGCCTACACCGGTGACGCGAATGACCAAACTTTTTACCAGAATAGCGCCAAAACTTTAACGGAAAAAGTGCCGATTTTGAAAACAAAAATGCTCAATATCCGTTGATAATTGTATCTATTTAACACGCGCCAGATATTTCCTTATTAGTGTTCGTCGCTGCTTTATATTTCCTTGAATAGTGCAAAACTCAAGCAGGAACACCAGGAACACAGGTGGGCAACACAAAGTTCTGAGGGAGCTGCAATATTTTTCAAAGGTCCAAAATGGTCTTGAAAATTGTGGTATGGCGGAAAAACACCATTTTTTAACGTTTCTCATTGAGCACTATCCTGGCATCAAAAATTGCGAAAAAACAAAAAAAATTTAAAACATTGAATTCTGGGGGTATTTTGGTTTTGGGAGTATTCGGCCTTCTTGGAGGTGCATACCCCCAAACTCCCAGCCAACCCGTAAATCCTACTATTGAAAATGATGGGGAGAAATAAATAGCATGTAAATATGTAGAATAGTTATACATTGCTGGAATACGGAGCCTGGGAGAAACGGCAAAAGCATGATAACCATAGGTAACCAAACACTGAGCCCGGGAGAAACGGCCAGACCATTATAACCATGGGTATCCAAACAAGAGTCTGGGAGAAACGGAAGAAATGGCGAAACTATGATAAGGATAGGCAAGGCAACCATGCACGGAGCCTAGGAGAAAGGGAAGAAGCGGCGAAACCATGATGAGCCATGAGGTAACCACGCAAAGGGCCGCAGGAGTATCAGGAGAAACAGCGAAAACTATGATAACCAAAGTTAACAACACACAGAGCCCTGGAGAAGCGGAGAAACTATATTGACCATACATAGGTAACCAAACACAGGGCCTGGAAGAAACGGGAAAAACGGCGAAACTATGATAAGCATAGGCAAGGCAACCAGATCCAGAGCCTGGAAGAACGGGAGAAACGGCGAAACCATGATAAGCATAGATAATTAAACACGGAGCATAGGAGAAACGGCGAAACCATGATAGCCACAGCTAACCAAGGGCTCGGGAAAAACGGGAGAAACGGCGAAACTATGATAAGCATAGGTAAGCAGTAAGCACACAGAGCCTGGGAGGAACTGGAGAAACGGCGAAACCATGATAACCATAGTTAACAACACACACAGCCCTGGAGAAACGGAGAAACTATTATAACCATACGTAGGTAACCAAGCACAGAGCCTGGGGAAACAGGAGAATTGGCGAAACCATGATAGCCAGCTAACCACACACAGGGCTCGGGAGGAACGGCGAAACTATGATAAGCATAGGTAAGCACACACGGAGCCTGGGAGAAACTGGAGAAACGGCGAAACCATGATAACCAAAGTTAACAATACACAGAGCCCTGGAGAAACGGCGAAACCAATAAAACCTTAGGTAACCAAACACAAAGTCTGTGAGAAACGGGAGAAACGTGGAAACGTGATAAGCATAGGTTACCATACACGGAGCCTGAGAGAAACGGTCGGCGGAACTATGAAATGCATAAGCAAGGCAACCATACACAGAGCCAGGGAGAAACAGGAGAAACGGCGAACCCTGATAATCATGGGCAACCACACACTGAGTCTGAGAAAAAGAAGGAGAACCATGAGTAACCATAAGTAACCATAAAAGCAGCCTGGAAAAACGGTAGAAGCGGTGAAATGTGATAACCATAGACAACCATATAAGGAGTCTGGGCGAACGTCCTCCCCAACAAAGTATCCCTCATAAAACGTCACGAATCCTAAATAACCAGTACTCATGAACATTGTTTAAGAAAATTTTTTGCTCATAAATAAGTACAATTTATTGAATAATTTGTTAGATTGAATTGTTCTATCTATATCTGCTGCCTGCATGTACTTACTTCTAGACAAAAGGTTAATAAAAGAAGGAAGTTAATTGAAAAATGTGAGAACATCCGTTCAGAAGACTGAATAAAAGCGCATAAAGTAACAATGTTTTGTCCGTAAATTATTTAACGAATCTCACTTATCCTTCCAATAAAATTACCTTTAAAAATGTAATACTTTGACGCGTAGGATTGTTTCCTCTATTGATATCATTAGTATAGCTGGTCACCCTGGTCCCAATATTATAATATAGCCTATGCTAAAGCATAGGCGAGGGGGTTCAAACTTGCTCCCTGTGTTGGGGCCAGGGAGCGATGCTGTAGCATAGGCATTGATGAGGGATAGTCGGGCGTGCCCAAAAGCCTAAGAAGGGGGAAAGGGCTTTCCGAGAAGCTATGATGATCGATTTTTTCCATGAATGAATGAATTTTGAGCCTAAGGAGGGGGCAGTCTCTGGGGATCGTGCATATAAGCCTAAGCGATCCTGGAGGAGTGGTCTAAGGGCGCCTAGGCTTACACCGTAGGGAGGGGAGGTGGCAAAAGAAGAGCAGTCCTAGGAAATGAGGGGTTTCCCGGGAAACTTTGATTATTGATCGATCTTATTGATTTTTTTAGTAATTCGCGAACCGCGGTCGGATTCAGGTGAAATTTCGAGATAATGACAGGTATATGCCTAACATGTATATATTTATGACTGAGAGTTGGAACAGTTCCTGCAGAAGGGACTTAAAAGAGGGAGGGCTGATTGATTTTATCGATTTCTTGTTTAAGCCTGCCCGAACCATCTACATAAGCCTAAGGGAGGGGAGCACTCCCTGGTGAGCGTGCCTATAAGCCCAAAGCGATCCTGAAGAGGTGGTCCAAAGGGCGCTTAAGCCTACCCGTAGGGAGGGGAGGTGGCACAAGAGCAGTAAAGGTTTCCCGGGAAACTATGATTATTGATTGATTTTTTATCAGTTGCGAACCAGTGATCAGTTTGTCTGAAATTTGGAGATAGTGGCGAGTATATGACGAGCCTGATATATTTATGACTGAGAGAGGAATCTTAAAAATATGAGCCTAATTAATAATTGCTTTTTAGTTGTTTCATGAACATTCTTTTTGAACATTTTAAGAGTTATATCTGAGGATCGCTACACCGACCCATACCATTGTAAAGTAGAACTGATGTAAAATGTAAAGCAAGCCTAAGGGGTTTAGCAAGCATCCCATAAAAGCATTGTGTCCCTAATTTAGCCAATAAGTGCAAAAGGAAATTTTTCTTCTATTACGATTATTTTAAGAGTCATCCCTGATGAAAGCCATACCAACGAATAAGTAAGTAGAACTAATGTAAAGTGTAAATTGAGCTTAAGATAGCAGGCCTGTCCTCAAAGGAAGTTTCAGCAAAATTTATTGATTGATCTCATTATTTTTTTAAATAATTTATTAACCGTAGCTTGAGTCAAGCTAAAATTTTTCAGGGTATATGTGGATGTGAATAATAGGCTTAAAAAGCTTAAGACATTGCACAGTCAACATACTTTAGCTATCCTAGAGCACATAAATTGAAATCTCATGAAACAAAGACTGGATTTAAGCTCGAATTCTAAAAATTTTAATGAATGTGTGCTAGGCTTTGTATTCACATATAATGAATGCATCAGATTTACTGTAACAGTATTATACTATGTATCCTCAAATCTCCAAAGTCAACGAGATGAAATTTGCAGAATTTATTAAATGCACGCCAGACATGGTATTTTTTATATAAGTATATATAGATTACCATAACTGTGTTATATTTCACAAGCTTACATATTAGTGGTTAGAAAAATTTAGCGGATTTGGTGGATAAATGCTGAAATGCAGTATTTACGAAATCGAAGTCCCTGAATAATTTATAGCATATAAGTCCAGGTCTTGTGAATTACCGCTTCAATCAAGCTGAAATTCCGGAAATGTACCGGTTAATTGTTAATTGATGCCTCACGTAGTAAATGAATTACAGTGATACGTTTAGCTTTCTAATAATCTTAAAAATGAGCTTATGACTGATTGCGAAAATGTCCTGACGAGCAAAAGATGCGTGTGAAGTTCTTATGACTGAATTTGTGCGCAATATTAAACAAGTCATCTATAATAAAGGTCATTAATTTATTACTTTTACATCAAAAACGACGAAAAACTACAGCTTTAGTGGATGGTGAATTGACAATTTATCTTATATAATTTTGGTCACAGTACATACGTAGCTTAGCATATAATTTTTAAATCATTTTACACAGAGACTAAATGTGTAAGATAGTTAGGTGCAAATTAAATTTAAAAAAATTGAACTTAAGTTTAAAAATTTGAAAAATAAAAACTGATTAAAATTGCATTAATTTTAAAATTTTTCCACTCAAATACAAAATCGACTTGCTTTTTCGTTTGTTATAACGCACAAAATTTCGAGACTATCGCATTCCGTATTATTAAGATTTTGCAAAAAAAATATTTCCTAATATTTTCATGAGTCTAAAAGGTCAACTTGATCTCAAGAAAGAATAAGAATAGGATGCGTGAATTTTGTGAATGAAAGGTTTTGTAGAAGTGTTGCTTAAACGTTAAGGAAGCATACAAAATAATTTAAAGGTTACTTGTGGTGTGATCGCAAACATTTTTATCAAAAATTTATATTCATTTCCGTTTCCGGCTCTTCGACTGACTTTTTATGCTTTCACGTCCTGGTTTTGCTTACAGTGTGTTTGCAGGAATCTTAAAGTTATAGAAATCTTTATAAGGATAGAGGCAAACAGTGTCAAAATGTAGGAATTGATGTTGTGCAATATAATCAATATTATTTTTCTGTTTATGATTGACGTAAAAAATCTTATGAATAAAGTTGACACATATTAAGCAATCTAACCTAGATTGCGCGGAAGCTCGGAGTATCCCCACGGCAACGTCCTACATGTCTGATTAAAATGAGATCTGCTACCATGTATAGGTACATATAAGAATCTGTTTTTTTAATTCTATTTCATAATAATAAAAATTCCTGTAGACTTTGACATTTTTGATACACTCATCAACGCGATGTTTTTTATCTTTTATTATGTAGCAGAAGAAAAACTGCTAATTGAACATGCAAAGTTCGCCCACTCATACGCTCGTGAGCAGATGTTGAGATGTTGATTTCTTAATTCTGAAAATAAGTCACGTGACGAAGTTTGCATTCAAATATATAGGTACTAAGGAAGTCGCATTCAATTTAAGTGTGTCCAGGGTGACGGCCCGTTCAGCTGACCGTCCATCTTGTTAGGCCGTCCCATGCTGTAGTGCAAAATTAGGGCGTTAACTTTCCATAGTGGCCATCCATTCAGCCTGGCCGTCCGTCCAAGCTGGCCGCCCATCCAGATAGCCGTCCACAATGAAATAGAATTTGATTATATTGTCAAGAGTGACCGTCCGTGTATTAAATTTAGTTACTGTTTCATGTTACATAATCTTGCGAAAATATTTATTTGTATATTACAAACGAGTACCATGTAATAGTATTGTACCTCAGTTGTGAGGCCTCTATTATTTTGTAGTGCTCTTGTCAAGAGAAATATGTGCACAGGATTTTCCCGTCAGCAAAAAGCATATTATTAGTTTTAATCAAAACTCTAGTTTTGTTGTCAGGTGGTTGCCTGAAACCGTGAATGATTTTGGCAAGACAAAAGTTTGTTACAACTATTCGCAATAACTCTTTGTCAGAGTACTTTAATAGCTAGAAAAGTCACTCACGACTTCGCTAAATAACTGAGTAAAAACTTTTTTGGGTTGCCCGAATAATAGCGCAATAATTTATTCATTAAATAAGTCCTATTCCTTTATGCTACTCACTGAAACAAATCTATAAACCACCCTTGAGCTATCTTTTACAAAAGCGATTATCATAAACAAGTCGGACATTTGAGACGATCGGAGAATAGGTATTTTGGACAATCTAAAAATGACCTGTTTTTATTCTTAGGAGAATCGGACAGTGGGTGAATTGGGACAGTCGAAGAAACGTGACAGAGCGGTCAGACCATTTAGATAATCGATTGTGTAAAGAGTGCCCGTCCGTCCAGGGTGGCCGCCCGTTCAACTTGGCCGTCCGTCCAGCCAGGCCGTCTATCCAGGGTGGCCGTCCCATGCTTTATGAGTGCAAAATTAGGTCGTGAATTTTCCAGAGTGGCCGCCCATCCAGCTTGGCCGTCCATCTAGGCTGGCCGCCATCCAATATGGCCGTTCATAGTAAAATTGAATTTGTTATACTGTCAAGAGTGACCGTCCGTCTATGCTATATTTAGTTTCTGCTTCAAATGCTACATAATATTGCTACAATATTTATTTGAATATTACTGAAACAAGTACCATGTACTGACATTCTCTGTTGTACAAAATCCACCTAATTGATATGCATCTAGCACAATAAGAAAAGCACCCCATTCGTGTGCGTCTTGCTCATTTTGCCATACTCTTGTCAAGCGAATTGTGTGCGCAGAATGTTCTCGTCAGTAAAAAGGCATATTTTAAGTTTTGTTCAAGTATTCTAGTTTAGTTGTGAAATGGTTGCTAAGACCATGAGGTGGGAAGGCAAAATTTGTTACAAATATTCACAACACCTATTTTACTGTGTCAGAGTAGTTTAGCTAGAAAAGATCCCTCGCTACCTAACTATTGTCTGTTTCATACAAGTTTGGTCATAAATTTTTAAAACTATATCCGACAATAAGCTGATAGATTGCAAATATAGTATTGAACTGATATATAATTATCGTAACCTCTCGGTTTAGCATCGATGAAAATTCTTGAAATTTATGCACGAAGTTATGTGAAACAGACTACAAATAAGTAAGCAAAAACTTTTTGGATAAGCCAGAAGACCGATTAGGCCTCTAACCTATTAGGGCGGCCACCTTGGACAGGCGGCCAGGCTGGACGGGCGGCCACGTAGGATGTACGGCCACCGGAAAAATGTAACAAACTGGAAGACGGCTAGTCTGAACGGACGGTCAGGCTGGACGGACGGCCACATAGGACGGGCGGCCACTTCGGACGAACAGCCACCTTGGACGGGCGGCCAGGCTGTATGGTCGGCCACACAGCATGGACGGCCACCCAACAATACCAGCTTAATAATCGGTGGAGCAAATAATTTTCTTACTGTCTTCTTAAAGCACGTTAGTACATGAGCAATAAACCTGTCGTCTCTTTCACTATCTACAACTTTCCCTTATTCTAGATGAATAAGATTTTTGGGTGTTTAAGTAAACTGAAAAAGGTTATTGGGATTGCATACGATCCTTTGCATATCATAAATTGACTCTGAGAGCGTAAATTAAGTTTTAATTTTGATTATGACTGGAAATCTATTTTTTAATGAGGTAACCTAGACTAAGGGTGGGTGGGCTAGGGCGGCTGTCCCTATTGGCTTGAATATAGATCCGCCAGGAATATCTTTTTATAGCCAAAAAATTAAGTTTGAAACAATTCCGGAGCATGAACCACTGATTTTCAGCAAAGTCTTTTCGTATTTTAAAGCATACATTCTGAAAACATTGACACTTCGTGTTAAATGCTTCAATGGGCTTGTTATATTGCTTCAAACGCGCGAATTATAAAAAGTAGAGCAGTAATTTAAGTCTCAAATCATTTTTAGGACTAAATTCAACAAAACTTTTGGCCACTTTGCCAAATTTTTGCTTAAGTCAACGAAATGCTTCAAACGCGCGAATTATACAAGTAGAGCAGTAATTTGAGTCTCAAATCATTTTTAGGACTAGATTCAACAAAAATTTCGGGCGCTTTGCCAAATTTCCGCTTAAGTCAACGAACACTTCTTACCGCAAAAATGTGGAAAATTGTGAAATTTTTGGAAAAAAAACCTTGCGTTAGAAAAGATTTTGGGTAAAATTAGACAATGTGAACTACAATAAACGCTGTATCGCGCATGAATAATGGATTTTTGAACCTATTTTTGACTGTTTGAGGGAAAAGTTGGGGTACGGCCCCAAACGAACATTCTGGATCCGCCACTGTCCTAGATTCTAGATTATTGTTTTCCTAAGTTTCTCCCAGAGTTGCTTTTTTATACTTTGACCTTTTTGACTTTAACTCCTTTCTTATACTATTGACTTTTTACTTTATTTTTTATTTTTAAACTTTTCACTCATTTAATTTTGTACGTGTACTCGTAATTCACTACTTTTAAATTTTTTTGATTGTATCATCTTCTTTTTCCGTTTCATTCCACAGTCAGTATTCAGGTTTTATTTAAGCTCCTCCGTCTTATAAGCCCATTTCGCGATATCTGTTTTCAATTCATAGAGTCGATTTAGTCCAAGCCAACACACGAATGCACATATTTTCTTGACATTTTATCAGAGAGAAAATCGCTCACGCTTACTCGCACATCAATCTCTAATAGTAATAAAGGTCAATTAGAGATTATTATAATTTCATAGCCAATTAATATTGTTTTTGCCCTGCAGCTTGATAATGCTGCAGCGCTTTTTTCATTAATGTATTGAAAAATGCTTAATGAATATGAAAAATGATGCGATGTTATAAGGAAAACCTAGAAACCGTTTCTGCGCGCAAACAAATCAAATGAAATCGCGGAAATCACTGAGGTTTTGCATATTTACCGTTAAAAAACAAAGAAATTGGTTTGACGCACGTCGAACTTTCTGTTTTCTTTTTTGCTTTGAATTTGATTTATAAATTCTTAAAATTAATCTATCAATTTTCATGCCATAGCTGAAGCACAAAGCGAACGCATTTCGTCCAACTTCTTTCTCTTTGTCTCTAAGCTGCAAAATGTATGCAAGCATATTTCCTCGAATCCGATACGGTATTATCGATCGTACAATTGTCCGCGATCTTAATTGCATTTGATGATTTTTTCTAAAAATTTATTTACTTTCAGCGCTGCTGCAATTTGGCGCTTATCAGTCACTCACGTTTGTCAGGCAAAAGAAAACATAAAGGGATTCTTTTTTGATATTAGAAGGACACTCCAAGTGCTTTTTTGTCTTCATTCACGACGTCCCGAATAAAAGTTTTTGTTGCCTAAATCGACTCTCTGTCCTTATTTATTCACACATATGAACACAAATATATACAAGATAGTTGCGCTACAGCTCGTCTATATCATGGATTAATGTAATGCTTATCATTTCCCATCGTCTTTGCTATTCTGTGGCCCGCCCGGCTAACCAAAAAAATTTAATTATCGCAGATAAGCGCATGCGAAATATAAATAATTGTACGAGATGCATTTTGATCATCGAGGCGGGCGAAGAGGGCTAGAGAGTGACAAAAATGCCCGAAGCTACGATCCGTAGCGAATTGTTTTTTAATCCTCATCGGGAGTGTCGTATTTTAAAATTATGAAGCACAAGCACAGCTCGTAAAAATAATAACAGCGATACGTAGAAAGAATAAAGCGCCTTAGCTCGGTTTAACGCCCGTGATTTGGGCGATGGCGAGCCCGGCTGAGTTGAGGAGCTTAGCTCGGAGTGGATCCATTTTTCAGTCCCTAAATCGCCCCCCAGAACTTCAGCTTAGGCACCTGGCTCAACGGATATTCACGAAATCGAACGTATTGTCCAATTTACCGTTATAGCGCAAGCGGTTTTTACCCATTCGAGACGCTCGATAAAGCGACAATGCCTTTTTAATTTCGGATAAGGGATCGATATTACGATTAGCTGGCGTATTAGAATAAGCTATCCCTAAGCTTATGTCTTGTCAAGCAAGCCGCGTGCAAATTATTATTTTTTGCAATACGTATGTAGGTATCTACGGGCGAACGCCAATGTACATATTTGCATAATAACATTGTATTGTGGGAAATTTCGAGGGGTGGCCCGGGGCGTTCGATCGTTGAGCGAGGAGCGAGGAGAACTCGAATCCTTATATTTATGATAAGCTTTTATCACCCAGCTAGCTAGCTTTTCTTACCCACACTCTTACGTAAAAGCATTTGGCGAATCAATTCGACTCCCATTTTCTAGCTAGCTATCTATTGTGTACATTAGCTAAGCTTACATCGGCGAACGGATTTTCGTTTCTACAAAATGAGAGAGCGAGCTTGGCGTGCTTAACAACATTTACGCATAATAATCGAACAGATTCGTTTGTCGTAGTTACATATTTCATGGGAAATGAAAGAAAGAAAAATTTCCCAGTGTTAAGCTCGACGCGCGTTTTTTGCTTATTTTCATCCGTCCGTACGAAAATAACCATTTTTATGACGACACTTTTCCGTTAATTCGGACGCACTTTGCGCAAGTCCTGTTTGCCATGAATCAATCCGGCTTGAATACTGAAGCTTGTACACATTGTGCAAGAAATTAGCCGATGACTGTCTTGATAAGTCGACTGAACATTATTATGCGCCTCGATCGTAAATATTTTGGTTGCTAACTTAACAAAATAAATTTTTAACGCTAATTGTGAGGTCGTTTTTGTAAATCAGTTTTTGGAAAATATTCGTTCGATTAACCTTTCAAAATACGTTATATTTGATCTCGTTGTCCTAGAATAATTTCGGACCGTTATCAATCTTGCTGCACTTTCGTCCCATCGGCATTTAACAGTTAAGATTTTCTATTAGAAATAATGCTTGCGTGTGAGAAGTTTAACATTAAAACTGCGTCTGATTGACAGCTCATCCACTCAAGATTCGTCTTGTATATCAGATGCGGAGCAACTTGCTATACTATTAGTTTCTGATTACTTGCGAAAATTTTTTCACTAGCCAGCCTAATATGCCAAATCATCAAGTTTTGGGAGCTTCAGATCGGAGAAAACTATTAGAAAAGTCATAACGATGTTTTTTGTCCATCTTAATTATCACTTTCTAAATACCTCAATTTGTTGTGGATAATCTTTCATTAGTTGTATATGTTTATAACTGTAATTCATTCGATCTGGATCGATAATCTACAGGTTATGTAAACGTCACTAACGCGATTGAAAGCCATAAATCTCTTTAATATGTGTCTGGGAGCCCGAGATTTTCGAGCTCTTATTCAACTAATCTTGTACCCATTATAAACAATCTGATTCTACTTTCCCGGCGGTAGATATCCTCCGAAAAAGCAAAAATAAAAATAAAATGTAAAAAACGAAATGAAACAACAGCGAATATTTAATTCACGAAATGAAACAAATCAGTTGGGTCCCGTATTATTGTTTTTCGTGATACATAAAAGCCGATCGAGGTTAGCTTAGGCGACATTAATTTATTTTGGCTTGGTTTATCTATCGAATATAGGAGCATTAACGACGTTTCGAAAAAGTTTGTATTAGTTAAACATGTTATCTCGTTCGGTTACTTCCTAAAAACACAATCTTTAGGCCTTACCAGCTGCTTACGAATATTTCGGACTACCTTCGAGAGAGATATCGTTGGATTCTAAATAGGCAATAAGATTAGCTATGCATGGCCGCAAACTCCTGACATTGTTCGCTTTTTATTAAGGTGAAGAAAATAAAAATTTACAATCCACATGATGCTGTTGAAGATCTCGTCCATCTTTGGCTTTTGTAACGAATCGATGCATTATCTTATCTTTTCAGCTATGATCAGATATTTTTAGAACTAAAGAATTCGCTAGATAGTTCCAGATTGTATGCTTAAGACAGTCTGGAAGGAAAATTGACGCTATTCAGATTTTCTGTCAAATAATGGCAAAAATCGGCGCTTGATTTATTGTTTGATTATAATTGAACAGTTTTGATCCGTTAGCAATGCCTTATTATCGATTTATTTGGTGCGATAAATTCAAGGGCACGGCACTCGCTCTTTGCATTAGCCGCTTTAGCATTGGCTAATAAAAACTAAACTATTTACAACGGTAACTCAAATGACCAAACAGATCAAAAAGGAACGTTTGGAAAGCTGGGGAAGTGATTTCGACAAAGTTCTTAAAGATCCCGTGGGTCTCGGTGCATTTTCTGTAAGCAAAATTTGGACTAATTAGAGTGAAAAAAAAACAAAAAAACAATGCGTAGTAATAATTAAGAAAAAGAACAAATTAATAATCAATTTTGCTGAAATGCTAAAAGTCATGATTAGCTGAATAGAAAGTTGCTGTCATAATTTTGTAAAATATAGTCAGTCTTTAGTTGACAAGTCCAAAATTTCGCTACTCTGTTTTGAATTTGCGTAGTCGCAATCAGACATGCACGTGGGGGTTAGGGGTCCTGACCTACCTCCCCCAGAATAGAAAAATGGAAAATTTTGTAGGGAAAATGAGGCGAAAATGAAGGCCAAAAACGGGTGAAGAATTAAATTTTTCTAAAGTGCTTCGAATTGACCGGAAATTGTATAATAACGTAGTTTTAACGCTATGTTAGCTCTTATATCAGTTTTTAAGGTCATTTTGGCCCGAAAAAGCTCAATTTTCGACCGTACGCCTAGACCGGCTGACCCCCCCCAGATTGGCGATGCTTTGTACCAATAATCAAAATTCCTTGTATGTCACAGCTTGTTTCAGATTCTCAACCGTCCAATCTCTTCGCACATCCCAAATGTTACAAAGTGATGAAATAAGAAAAGATAAAATCCCACCTCTTCGAAAGTTCCACTCCCTCGGATGTCCCACCTCATTGCAAATCTTATTTCGGGCGGAATGAGAAACTTTTTCAAAAACCGTGTTATCACGCCATTTCAAGCAGAAATCTTTGTGGCATAGTAGCACGATTGGCTGCACGAGGGTATACATAAGCTTAAGCTGGTATACAAAAGCCCAGAAAGCATAACCATACCGGGGTCTTGTACACCAGCTCAAGCTTAAGAATACGCACCAATTAAGCCTAAGCCTGAATGCGTAAATAACAGGATACTTAAAGTTTTGCTAAAAAAATATCTTTTCTTTAAAAAAACGTCGAAAACAATTTTGAAACGTTGCCGCAATTGCTTTCACTAGTGCACGTACCACTCATATTATTAATATAATTGTCAATTATTATTAATTAAACATCATCGTGCTATTCTGCAATTTTGCCACTAATGATGTAAAATGGAAGTAGTTGTCGCAAAAAATCCCACTTCTTCGAATATCACGCCTCATTGTCCCATCTTATTCGATTTTTATGTTCTTTTCAAATGTCCCATTTTCAAGCCTGCAGCCTCTTAGAAGGTCCCACTATTTCGACTTGATCTTTTCTAAATTAAATGGCCTAACACCTGCGGTAATATTACATATGTCTGATAATATAACAAATGTTGCACTGTGAGAGGAATAACAATTAACTTTCAAAAAAATTATCTTTAAAAGGGTTGTCACGGAAACTGTTTTATTTGAAAACAACCTTTTCATAAAAGAAAATGTGCTTAAAAAACTATAAAACTAAAGTTTGCAATTGCTTACAGAACTTTGCAGATTATGTAACAAAAAATGGTGGATGCATGCCAAAAACACTGTTTTTTGACGTTTTGGACAATGCGTATTCTTTCTAGAACATAAAAACACGAGAAAAATTTCTAATAGATTTGAAAAAATCAAATAAGTTGAACAAAATATAGCTAACAAAATGTGTATATGGCGCGAAGCGCCGAAATTTTGAGACTTGAGCCAAAAAGGAGCTGAAAACGCTTAAAAAGGCACGCCTTTTACAATATTTATGAAGAATTGACAATTCTGGGGGTCGCAGCCATTTTTGCGGGGGTTAGTTGCCGTCCTGAGGGCGTCATCCTCCAAACCTCACCAAGAACTCGTATGCTTAAGACTATATTAAAAAGGGATTATTACAGCAGCAAATGTCCGTGATAGATCGAGAAATTAAGGTATAAAATTTTCGAAAAAATTTACGAATGTTGACGTAAATCTTTTTTCTTGAAAAAAAAGTGTGGTGGAAAGCCGAAATATTCCCGCAGCGCAGAGAAACGTCCCTGCCTCACAAATCCAAAATGAAAATAGAACTTAACCCTACTTATACCGAGCTCTAGATCCGTGATCTAGTCGCCTGTTTTTTGCAGTTTGCTGTAAGGCCATAAATTCTTATGTGGCAAGATTCTCAGTACCCTCTTTTTTACTGCAACACATGTTTTATTGAGCAAAAGAAAACGTGTTGACCTATATTTTATTAGAAAAGCTTGATTTCATGATTTAATAACATGTACTACGTGTGTTACAGATCGTATTTCTTACACATTTTTGAATGTTCAAATACGTTTTTTTTCAATTGGTTTCCAGTTTTGTGCAAGCTTAATGACATTTTATGAAATTCTCATGCTCTTGGCTACCAGAAATATGTATTTTTATTCATTTTCGTTATCTCCCCAATGACTAGATTTTCGATCTAGACCTTGGTAAGTCTATGGTGCGTGACCCCTTGGTAACAGGAGGGATAAACATTTTTCTAGAAAAGCAAAGTCCAAAGAACGCGCCATTTCTGTTCGGCGCAGTTTCTATCGACGATGCTTTCTTAGTGCATTTAATTAAAAACGGATTATATACTGATTTCTAATGCATCAGTCAAGCACACATGTTTTTTATCTCCTTGGAACTCTAACTGAAAATGGGAAAAAATAGACATTATGATGAAATAAACCGATCGAAAAAAGTTCTGCTAGAAAACATCTCAGCTAAATTATTAATTACTTCTATTCGGACTTATTAGCCATCAAATTATCAATGATAATGCTTGCCCTTCGCCTTCGAAGCTTTCTCACGTATTTATTTGATGCCACTACGCACATGCACATTTTTTATCATTGCTATTATAATTATTATTCAGATGTTCTATCGATATAAGCATTAATCTTGTTTGACGGTCTCCTATAAAAAGCCTTTTAGCGCAGTTAGTTAGGGTTGCAAAAAACTAGTCTTGAAAAAATTTATCGAATTTGGATCCTTTTCGAGCTATGTCGGCAAAATATCATCATGCAAAAAATACGCAACTTTTATCCACTTGATTTCTTCGTAATTCCATCAATTAATTATTATAATTATGTATATTTTTGTTTTCATAAACACTGCGTTTCGGTGTTTACTAAGATATTTTTTCTGATTGACAGGAATTCCTGCGGAAACAATACAGTCAAGAAAATATAAACTTTTGGGTTTCGTGTGAGAACTTCAAGATGACAAGTGATGCGCAGGTAAATAATTTCTCGTAAATTTTCAGCGTTGCAGGCCCCTAAAGTTTGCTTAAAAGGTCGTTTTACAATTAACAATAGGGAATTATCGCAAAAAATTTTTTCTAGCAAAATAATGCTTGAATAAAATAAAATAAAACAAAATAAAATTGAAATAAGATTTTAAAATAATCTTTGATCGTTCATCTCTGTTCAAAGTCATTTAGACGTAAAAATTTTCTGAGCTAGTCAATTTTAAATTACACTTCAAAAGGGCCTGAATAATTAAAAGTTATGCAAATATATAATTTAATATGACTAATAATCATTAAAAACGATAATTTAATATGACTAATAATCATTAAAAACGCATTATCGTTTCGATTTTGTCTAGAATCCGTCCTACTTTCAATTTTTGTAATCTCGTTATTTCTCTACATTTAAAACTCCGAACTTTTGCCTCTGTTTATGTTCTCTTATCTTCACGATTTTACTAAGAGATTCAGAGATCTTACGTTTGCCGTAGTATATATATATATATATATATATATATATATATATATATATATATATATATATATATATATATATATATATATATATATATATATATATATATATATATATATATATATATATATATATATATATATACATATATATATATATATATATATATATATATATATATATACATATATATATATATATATATATATATATATATATATATATATATATATATATATATATATATATATATATATATATATATATATATATATATATATATATATATATATATATATATATATATATATATATATATATATATATCACTGGCGAATTTTAGAAAGGGCGGGGCGGGCGGCCGCCCCCTAAGGTCAAAAATTATTCTTGCGCAATAAAGAATAGATGTGTATTTTTGATGATTTAAATCATTTTTTATGATTCTTTATTTTTTGCCGGCGCGAGTAGTGCTCATTATTAACATTTACTGACTTTCTCGGCGCTCTTAAAACTGCTCTTATTCCAGAAGAGTATTTTTAGTTCCTACAATAATTGCTCGAGTATCGTCTGGCGCTTGATGTCGATTTTAGCATTAATTTAGCGAGTTTTTCATATGATCAAAACAAAATTCGGAAAATTTTTTGAAATTTCGAATATTCTATCATATAAGAAATAATTCTGCTCATCAAAAGTTGACAAAAAACCGCTACTTTATGCATAATGATCGAATTTCCCGAACAATTTTTTACACTTTTATGGAAATTCGGGGCTCCACCCCTCCCTGTCAGAAAATACCGGATCCGCAGCTGATATCTATGAACAATATCTGAGTCGACCCAACGAACATAATTCTAAATAATTCTAGCGATACAAATGTGCAACTGAAATATTCGATCGATATTTTGCGACCGGTTGCACTGAACCAATTAATGTCGATTCTTCAGTGAGACAATCAATAGCCGAACATATCAAATCACGCAATATCGCCGCAAGTATGTACGATCAGGCTCAGTATCAGGTCAGACAAAATTTTTTTTCGTTTCTTGATAAATTTTTTCATCCAGCTTATTTTCCAGATTTTTCATTTGATGAAATACGACTGCTATCCAAGGTTTTTGAAATCCGACGATTACAACAGATGCTGGGATGCAGTGGACAAATGCTCAAACCTACCTGAAATGCGGGAACCTTTTATGCAGCTTGGCGATGGAAGTTCCAGCTGGGTAATCACAGGTAGCGCGTTAGCGCGTACCTGCGAGTATAATATACTTGGGTAATCCTAACATATGTCTAACCCCTACAGCAACACTGGGACACTACTGTATTGTGCACTTTTTTTAAAAAATTAGATAATACAAAAATTCGATGTAGCAATTTTTTAACCTGGTGTGTAAAGAGCGTCAAAAGTTGTACTGCAACGTTACGAGTATAACATTTAGTTTTTGAATTTTGGACAGCGACACGACTTATCACACTAGTTTTGCATTCAGTTTAGTGTGGTTTTTTTCAAATGTAGACAATTCATTAAGCTCGATGGCTCTCTTTTATTTCATTTGAAAAGTGACTTATTTCTAAAGCGACAGTGTAAAGACTGTAAAGAATCAGAGGGTCAAGAAGACATTTTGACCTGTTTATTTGTCTGTCAACAATTCCGATCATGAGTCCCAGGAAATAATTCCAGCAGAAATGTAATACCAATTAAGGGCTACTTTTGGCTTACCAGGAAACTTTTTACACTATCACGGAGTTAGATATAGGGGTTGAATTTTTACACTCTATATATGGTGTAAAAAACAGGTTTTGTCTGAGATTTCTCCGCCAATTTCTGCAGTTGTAAGTCCGGACAAATTGAATAGAATAAAAATAAAATCTGTTTTAATGGCTACACGGCGCAGCAAACCGCATTCAAACTACTACATATTGAGTTTCTTATGGAGATGTAAAGTTCGAATTAGGGGTGTATCACTAAGCAAACAAATACATTTTCTTTAATTTTTTGATTGGTTATTATCCTAAATATTTTGCAGATCAGAAGTTTTCCAGATACAAACGTACTATGATTTAAAGGCTACAAACAGGCTAAAACCGATTTCTTTTACACTCAATGGGGAGTCAGGTTCAGATTCTTAATATTTACAATGTGGTGGATAATGGGAAAAACGTTTTTGACCCTTTTTGTTCGCCACTTCCTCCGTTTAGAAGTCTGGATATGTCGGATAGAATAAAAATAAATAAATTTCTAAGGAGTACATTTTACAGCAAATTGTGCTTATTTACATCAACATGTAGCTTTTGCGGGAGGTTTAAAGTCAAAAATGGGGGAGAGGTGCTAAACGTGTTTCTGTCTTGTTTCTTTTCTGCCAAATTCTCCTTTTATGAGTCTAGACATGATTTCAAGTCTAGAAACGTATCAGGAGTCAAACGTCATTTGTCAGTTGGGCACATTTTTATACACTCAACAGTAGTGTAAAGTGGCTTATATTCAATATTTATTTGTCTTTGGGCCATTGTGGAGACTTAGTTTTTTTCATAAATATTGATTGTAATATCAGAGTAATATCAGAACTAAGAATCTGACTAAAGTATTCTTTACACTCGGTGGTTGTGTAAAGTTTACAGTGTAAATAAGTTTTAGTTCTAGAGCCTTGCGGAAGCTTCATTTTTCAAAATGTTCTATGTAACGTCAAAAATGCGAATCTGACTGTAAGCATTCTCTACACCGAATTGTTGTGTAAAGTTTGCACTATTCATTTATTATTAATGTCTAAAGTTTATACTACAAATTTATATTACTTCCAGAGCGTTATAAAACGTGAATTTATTTCAAAATATGTTCCGTAAGGTCAGGATTGCGAATCTGACTGTATGCTTTCTCTACACCTAGTAGCTGATTGAAATTTACACAACAAATTGAACTTTATTTTTAGAGCGTTGCAGAAGCATAATTTGTTTCTAAAATGTTCCATTTAATGTCAGGATTACTAATCTGAGTGTAAGTATTCTTAACACCCAGTAGTGCGTAAAGTTTATGCTGTAAATCTTTGATCTGTTTCAATAAGGTAAGGTTGTCTTGTTTAAAAAGATAATGCTGATGTTGAGGACAACAATGTTTTCCGCATTATTGAACTGCTGTCATTATTGTGGCTTGTTACCTTATGTGTTTACTGACTGATTTACTCAAATTATGCTGATTAAAAGTAGGGTACTAGCGAAGAAAAATGCTCCGATGGAACAAAAAGGACGAATATACTTGGGATTACGGATTATTAACGATGTAAAAGGAGGGGACTACGAAAAAGCTAACTTCCTATATGCCTAAAGTCGCGAAATTTGTTAAAAATCAGATTTTCTCTAAGCAATGCAAAAAATCGAAGTATATTCCGCGGCCTCTAAAAATGTAAACTTCTTTAAATAATTTTCAATGGTTCACATAAGAGTGTATAAACAGATTCTAAAATGTATACTTTTTTGTAAATTGCTCGCAAGTTGCAACACTGACTTGCTTTGTATCATGATTGATGAATAATTAAGTACGATTGTATTTAAAGGTGTTTTATTTTGTTATCATAACATTAAGCAAGCAAACCTGGCGTCAGTTGATTAGTGCATACAATCGTTGCGGGCCCTAGTTTACTCCATCTACTTTCCCATAACTACTGCATAGATAACTTACTGCTTTTTCAATCGTTCTTTTTAGTTCAATAGTCTATTTCAATTTGAGGCCGCAGAATATATTTCTATTTTTTGCGTCGCTTAGAGAAAATCTGATTTTTAACAGGGTTTTTGACTTTAACGCATACACATAAGAGCTTTTTCATAGTCCCCTCCTTTTAAATCCTTAATAATCCGTAATCTAAAGCATATTCGTCTTTTTTGTTCCATCAGAGCATCTTTCTTTGCTAGTCACTCAGTGAAAACGAAACAAACCAAGGATATAAGTTTTTGGTTGAATAATTTAAGAAAAGGATGAGAGGATAACCTTTCAATAAATCCTCACCTCAGAAGTTAAAAACCCACCGCAGATTACTATAGACCCCAGAATTATATTTTTAGTAACATTTTTGGCGATTTGACCTATTGACCCCCCAGAATTTGAGTGCTGCCCATGTATGAGTTAAGGGTTTACACTCTCAGAAATCGAAAACCCCGCCCCATCTACCCCTTGGTTTCTACCAATCAGAGGACTTTCCATTAATTTTCAAAGTTTATGAATATTTTATATAAATGTACATAGCCCAGCTAGTAATAGTTATAACATAATCACAATGGAATCAAAAATCTTCTTTACGTTGTCGCAACGCTTGATTTGAGAGATTCATACATATGGATGTCCAAAGATAACCTAAATCTGTACGGTTCCATTCTTTGTTATAGTCTTACACCTAAAAAGATTTCCAGTGTCATTAAGTTATGAAGCAAAGCATTTAAAACTCTGATTTTTTGCTAGAAAGAGAGAAAACTGTTTGAATTGATCTGCTTTTGCTCTAAAAATTCTCGAAAGAAGCACAAATTCGATTGCTAAACGATAATCGATAATTATAAAACAGTTTCGTGAAAATATTGATTAAGTTGTAGACTAATGAGAAAATGACAATGTCTTTAACGAAACAGCCTTATACGTGCGCTACATATATTTCGCAAAAAGCAGTTCAAAAAATAATGAGAGCCTAATAAAAAAATCATTGAATATCAAAAATGATAACAATATTTAAAATAATAAAAATATCAAAAATTCAAAAATACCACGTAATAATAAATAAAAGTAAACAAAAAAGTAGTAAAGCTTTTTCCAAATGATGTTTTTTATCGACTCTGTTTGTTGAACAGTTCTCAACGCTCACAAAAGCTTCAACCGCGGTCATTCAGTCTCAAAAAGGCGACCAAACGGACAAAAAATCAACGCGTCGAACTTGTCTTCCCTGGAAAACGCGATTCATCGTTGGAGGTTGCAGGAAACCGGTAAATACGAAAGAAGACAGTTTGCCTAGCGACCATGAATACGCTCAAAGTTCATCCGAACCATCCAGAATCATCAGTCACTCAGGCAGTAAAAGGAAACAGGGTTGGAAAGCAAACAAGCAACATTCTTTCCCTTCTGAAGTAATCACAAAAATCAAAAAATATTAATATAAAAAATTTTAATAAAAATGATCACAAAGTCACAAGGTTTCTTCGCATAAACATTATTTTGATGTCATACTTTCGATTCAGAATCATACCTTTGACCTTTGAGCCAGTCAACTTTTGAAACTTATGGGACATCTTGATGTTCTAAAAAGCGAAAATAGTAGCATCTGTTGTTTTGTAGGATTTATCTAGTATATTTCAAAGGTTTAAAAATTTCTACCGACATATTAGCAAAAGATTGCTAAAAATTATTATTACACCTTAATTTTAATTTTTTAGTATTTTTGCTTTGGCTTTTTACTATACGACACATTCAATACTTTTACGTGCAGTCTAATATCAAGCCATTTCCCATGCAATAAATGACTCTTCTTGGAAATTGAAGCATATATTAAAACGACATCTCTATTCGCCCAACTTTGTTCAGACTTGCATTTTGATAATTAAATATCCAAATTAATTTGATTACAAATTGTTCGAAATTAATTCAATCTTAAAAAATTTTAAAGTCTCGAATAAGCTTATTAATGAGATAAAAACGAAAAGAGCTGCTCCCGGCTTTCGACTGACTTTTGTAGGTCGACTTCAGTTCTTTGTGGTTTGTTAAACAGATAAATAACTCTCCGTATTGTATAAATAAAATCATTAATCGTTTGCACTAAAAATTGTTTCGTAGTAAATATCTGGGCAAAAATATAAAGATAAACATAAAAGTATCTGTTTTACATTTATTTCTGAGATCCTGACCAGACTGCTCAATTTTTCCGAAGAATTTGGCTAATTGTTCAAATGACAATGCTTTTTAGATAATAGTAGCTTTCGATGTCATACTTTCTTTTCAGTTTAATACCTTTGACAATTGCATTAAAAATAAAGAGCGCGTTTTAGTATCTAATTATTGTGATATCATGCGCAATGAATAAAAAACATTCTGCACAATGTGCTGAAGTTTGTCGACACACTTTCTTAATGCAAAACAGTGAAAATTCAACGAAAAAAGATCCCGGAATAATTCTAAATTTCTACTAACATCCACGATTTTGTGAACCCCTGACCCCGACTACGGTCTGTCCGCGACTTGGATTACAGCGAAACAATTCTAAATGGCTCTATCAAAATTCTGGTATTTTTTGTTTAAAACTTATAATTTAACAGAGTATGGTCTACGCCAGTTCAATAATTGGCATTAATATAAAAATAAAATAAAAAATATGAAACAAATCGCGAAATATACGCAAGAAAGTTATCGCCGTATACTTAATTTCACAATCGTTTCTTTGACTAGATCAAACATTCAGTCACTTGTCCCAATTCAAAGAAATTATCTAAGTCGGGCCCTAATGTTCACGAAACTTCACGGTCCAAAAAGATCGATTCGTCCGGCTTTCAGGCGGATGCCGCACATGCACTTGACGTCGGCGCTACCATGGGGGACGCGTTATCTCCCACTTGCTCAAAGGCTGCTCAAATGCCCAAGGGCATTCTAAAAATGAGTACAAAATCAAATGCCGGCCTGCAGCACGGGTTGAAGAAAGACACGACCTTGCTGGAGAATGTCCCAAAAGATTCGTTCCTGCAAGATTTTCAGCAGACGGATAATTGTTGCCGACTGGTCTTACCGGGTGGCATTATCCTGATAACGCTGAGGCCCAGGAGCGAAATAAGTTTATTTAAGTGGCTGAGGTGTTTGGCGAAGCAGCATAATTTTTCTTATGTTGACTACTTGCCTGTGGATGAAAAAACTAATGAGGTAGGCACAGCTAATGGGACTAATTTTGCATCGACCAGACAATAATGTTGGGGATTATGGGGGTCTAGACCCCTAGAATGGAAAAATGAGAAATTTTCTCGGGAAAATGAGGCAAAATTAAGGTTGAAAATTTTCTTCAAAAGTGCTTCTAATTGACCAAATCTGTGTAATAACATAAAACGCCATTTTAGCGCTTATACCAATTTTGAGGTCATTTTGGCCAAGAAAAGCTCAATTTTTGACCCCTCCTTTCCCAGACAGGCATGACTCCCCCAGATCAACCATGCTCTGCACCTATGACCTCGACTTTTTAAATACATAACTATTTCAATATTTTATCAGCTTTTACCACAGAAGTGAATGCATATGTGCATTTTTCGTTTTTTTAAAAACTTAGTGTTATCACTAGGTTTGCTAACGAAAGCGCATGTCCTTCTCTCAAAACTAGGTATACTTCAAATTCTGGACGTTTGGGGCACGACCTTGAGTAAGTGTCAGACTTTTCTGGGAAAAAGTTAGAACTCGTATATTTCTCCATTTTCCTTTCTTGCTTTTTCGCTAATAGCTATGAAATTCTATAAACTAGCTTTTCCAACAATGCATTACTTTATCAATGAAAATTAAAAACGAAGCTTGAAAAACGGTTCAGTCAGTGACTGGTAAAAAATGAAAAGCTTTTAAAATGAAACAATCAAAAGCTTGGTATTCGTCGGACTCTGAGCATAGAAGAAAACCTGAAAAAACCAATTTGCCGCGCAATTTTAATTGCCATTAATTTAATTATTGCTTACGCACTTCTTCCTGTTGTTTGGTATAACTGCCCTTCACTCGATTATGTCTTTGAACAGAACCGAAAATCGCATGCTATTCATGCAAAATATTTGAACTCTACTAGAATTTAATTTTTCTTATTCTTATTCAAAATAAATAACGTTTCTTATTGGAAACGAAATCAATAAATTTCATTCGAATATTCAAACTGAAGAACTATTTTTTGCAAAATGCATCATTCAATTAGGTATTGCATTCGAATTAAGTATTGAATCTGGAAACAAATGCAATTTAAGGTTTTGGTTCATTTTATCATAGGTAGCGCTTAAGCGCGTAACTATAATATACTCGAGTACTCAAACATATGAGCCCCCTTCAGCTATAACGGGACATATCTGGGAGGTACGGTTTTTTTAAAGATAGATAATAAAAAATTCGCAGCTTGTGTTTTTTATTTTTCTTTACATTCTATTTCAAGTGTGTAGACAGCGTGTAAAGTTTTGGCGTAATGTTATAACATAGACAAACTTTTGACGGATTTATTGGGCAGCGCATAAACAACTCAGTGTAATTGAATCGCACAATTCAATAGCATACAATTGTAGAAAATGAAATAAAAACAGTATTTTTGTTTTTTCGAATTTTGCATTAGCTCTTGAGGGGTAGTGTAAAGAGAGTACAAATCTGTGGTCGTAAAGACGGATTTTGGTCGATTTTTCGACTTGTTTATGTCTGCCGAATTCTTTGTATAAGAGTCCTCCAGAAACCTATTTATTGAAAATTACTAAGCTTAAAGGGCTACGCGACAAATTTAAACGCGTTTGTGTTAACTCAATATGGATTTACTTCTAGCGGTTTGAAGTTTACACTCAGGTGGTGGACGAAAAAAACCTTTTAACTTCTTCTAGTTTGTCAAGCGCTTTGGTTATAAATTGGGACGTGCGAAGTATTATAAAAATAAGGTACGTCTTAATGGTTACACATCGCACTTATAAGCATTTCTTTAAATTCGATACAGACTCAATTCTAATGGTGTAAAGTTCAAACTCTGGTGTAAGAAAACACGAATTTTTCCGATTTTTTGTCAGCCAATTTCTCCGGTAATGAATCAGATGTTGCAAACTATTCTACAAATACCGCGTATGACAGTAGTTACCCATCGCACTTGGTTGCTTTTCTTTAAGCTCAATACTAAGTTATTTGTGGAGGTGTAAAGTTGAAACTTTAGGTTGAAAAAAGACGTTTTTGTCAGATTTTTGTCCGTCAATTTCTTCCGATATGAGTTAAGACACGATCATAATGATAAGAATTTCTTTAGCATCGAGGATAACACATGCATATAGGCGCAATGAATTACATTAAGTGTTGAGTCCTTGTAAAGGTGTAAACTTTACTTATTTTACTTCCAGAGCGTTCAAGATGTGAAGTTTTTTCATAATGTTCTTCGTAACGTCAAAATTACGAACCTGACTGTATGACTTTTTTACACCCAGTAGTTCTGTAAACTAACTTCGTTGCAAAAAGTGAATTTTTCCAAAATGTTCTCCATAATGTCGGTATTGCAAATCTGACTGTAAAACTTCTTCAAACTTTGTAGTTGTGTAAAGTTTATACTGAAAATTAATCATAGTTCAAGAGCATTGCAGAAGCTTATTTTTTCAAAATGTTAATGGTAAGGTCAAAATTACGAATTTGAATCTAATTGCACTTTGCACGCAGTTGTTGCTAAAAATTTACACTGAAAAAATTTAACTTGTTTAAAAAACAAAATGCTGATGTTTAGGACAATATTGTTTTTCACGTTCTTGGACTGCAGTCGTTGTCTTGGCATGTTACCGTTTGAGTTTATTGACTGATTTACTCAAAATTAAAAGTAGGTCACTAGCAAAGAAAAATACTCCGATGGAACAAAAATAGGACGAATATACTTGGAATAGCGGATTATTAAAGATATAAAAGGAGGGGACTAGGAAAAAGTTACCTGTGCGCGCAAAGAATCATAAGACTCTGCTAAAAATTAGACTTTCTCTATTCAACACAAAAATTGAAGTATATTTCTGCGACTTTTTAAAAAAGTTGGTGTCCTCTCATAACATTTTTCACCAGTTCAGCGAAGAGCTTAGAAGGAAACTTCGACCTGTGCTATAGCCGATTTAGTTCGATATCAGCATCACATTTTCATGACAATATATAATCGATATTCAGTTGAAAGGATCAACAGATGAATTATTATGACATTCGCATCATGCTGTTTATCATGGCTCTACAGAGTGTGATTAGATGATGTAGGTACATTTTCTCCTGCTCCAGCATCCTATGTGGCTGCTAAAATTTCCGATCTATGATTATGCACTATTGCATTTACTTGCAGGCTATCTCGCTCATTCTCCTTACGCCGTGTCCTCAATTCTTTGGTGCTAAGCTATTTGCGCATGTTTAGTGTCTTGATGCACTTCTATACCATCGCAACAGCAGTCGTTTGGACCTATCATTCAATTAATGTTAGTACAGAAAACGGTTTGTTGTGTTCATGAATTAAGATTGATTAGTTCGTTCGAAGAATAAACTGTTGTGTTGCTAATTTCTCAATCCATACATGGGCAGCAAGAAAATTCTGGAATGGTCTGATTATGTGAAATCGCCAAAAGTCGCCAAAATTTTTTATTAAAAATAGAATTCTGGGGCCTGAAGTAATCTGCGAGCGGATTTTCAACTTCAGGGAAAACCCCTCCCCCCACCTGGCTAACGTGTGGCCACAACTACCTTCTGTAGGCCGCAGAATATACTTCGATTTTTGTGTTTGTTAGAGAACGGCTGATCCTTAGCAGATTCTTTGCGCGCTTAGGTGACTTTTTCCTAGTCTTCTCCTTTTATGTCTTTAATAATCCGCTATTCCAAGTAGATTCGTATTTTTTGTTCCATCGGAGTATTTTCCTTTGACAGCATAATCAGTAAATGTTTAGAAATATCTCTATCTTAACTTAGATGCTGAATATTGAAGCCAAAGCTGCGGACGCTATGCATAATCGATCACTTGCTTTCCGCAGAAAAGTATCTTTTCTGCTTGTTTTAGCGTGCAACGGGTCAGAAAATGTTACGTGCAAAGCCCGGTAAAGGTCTTAAATGTATACTCATATGTTTAAAAGCATACTAAAAGGTTTGGCACATAACTTTTTAGTGATCTATTTTTATTTGTTTCTACATGAGAAAATATAAGTAAAATTCAAAGTGTTATATTAACAACTATTATTGCAGAATGAAATTTAGTACTCCGTTACAATTTTAAAGTTTTGTAGTTTCGTTTGCCTGCTAATTTTTATATCTCTCTTACTTTAATAGACTAGTACATACTTAATTTGAAAAAATGATTTTTCAATCTAGAAAAAATTGTAGAACATTTACGTTTATATAATTCTATTTACCAAAATATTTGAATGATATGATGCAATGTCTGAGTAGTCTACATTGAATAACAAGATTTACTGACAGTTTAATGCAGGTATGTGAAAATATCAATTCTTATATAAATTAATAGATCGCATTATTAAAATCATTCCAGAAGACATATCTTTTATTATACATAATAATAGGTCGGAACATGAATCTCTAAGATTTTTCATGTCAATCAGATAATTATATAATTATTTTTCATCATACTTAGCTATTTATTTTGCAAAATTTTCGCTCTTTGCAATAAACAAGTAGAGAAAAAACTTTTTAAATAGATAAAATGCTAAGCATCTAAAAACACCGTTTTGAGCTATGGGAAAAGGAGCAAATCAGTGAAGACGGAAGTAGCTTTCTTAATCGAATTTACTCTTTTTTCAAATTAAATTTCAAATTTTTGGAAGAATGAGTTCTCCCATTATCACGCGAAAGTAAACTGAGCGTAATTTTATACAGATTCTTTGCCGTCCTAGTGCCTTACAATCGACCAATAGGAAAAATAGTTGACGAAATATTAATAGGCATAGTCCACTTACCGAGCTTAACTCAATATCTTCCGATCGTCTTGCCAACCTTGGCTCATGACTGCGGTCCGCATAAAATACCGTGCGAATCTCTTGCCGACGACGCTAGCAATAAAATTCTCCTGATCATGCCTCACAGTATTTTAGGTGAAATTCCCTGAAATATCACTAATTTTGATACTTGCCTTTTGATATAGTTTTCAAATTTATAAAAACAATTATGCGATAATTGACAATTCTTACCATATAAGATGCACAGCATGGCCGATCTGGATGGGGTCAGCCGCACACGTGGGCGTGGGGAGGGGGTGTGCACCCCTCAAAAAGGTGTAACACCCCCAGAAACCAAAATACCCCACAGAATTCAATTTTTGAATTTTTTTGTTTTTTCGCAATTTTTTGATGCCTGGATAGTGCTCGATGAGAAACGTTGAAAAAGGGTGTTATTCGCCATATTACAATTTTTAAGACCATTTTTTATACCTTTGCGAAATCTTGCACCTCCCCCCAGAATTTTGATGCTACCCACCTACCGTCAGTTGATCTGGGAAGGAGGTTAAGAATTGGGTTTTTCTGAGCCAAAATAGCCGCGAAAACTGGTTCAAGCGCTAAAATAGTCTCCAAAGTACGTGGTCAGTTTAAAGCACACGTGGGCGTGGAAGGAAGGGGTTTGAGGGGTATGCACCCCCAGAAGACTGAATATCTCCCCTTAGAAACCAAAATACCACCCAGAATTCAATTTTCGCAATTTTATGATGCCTATTGATAGTGCTCGATGAAAAAACGTTTGAAAATGGTGTTTTTCGCCACACCACCATTTTTAAGACCATTTTTACCTTTGAAAAATCTTGCACCCCCAGAATTTATGTGCTGCCCACCTATGGTTTAAAGCAGTTTAGAGCACTTTTATAGGAAATTTTCAATTTTAATCCGTTTTTACCTTCATTTTGCCTCATTTTCACTGAGAAAATTTCCCATTTTTCCATTCTGGAGGCTAGACCCCACTAAATCCCCCTTCCATGCATATCTGGTCGTTACATACTATATTTTTACTAATATTGCGTCATGATATCAGCGTTGTTAAGATGCAAGGATTTAAAGCTGATGTCTATTCATAAAATTCGTATATGAACAATCGTAGCTCAAAATACTAATTAGCTGTGATTTCGAGCTAATTTTATGAGTGATTCCATATTACTACCTAATCTGCTTTGTGATTCAGTTCGTGCAAGTTACTTAGATTGCAGCTATAAAATAAAAAATACGTAAAAATAATGAAGAAAAATAGATCTATACGAATCTCTCTAAAATCCTAAAATAGTCTCCTAGGTATGGTCGTAAAATAAGGTACAATTTTGAAGTTACTTATGAATAGTATTAAGTGCATTATTTTCGACAATTTTTTTGTATTATTCGTACATAATAAAGAAGAACCTCACAAAAATGTCAAAGATCTTCGAAGCCAAATGCACTTAGAGTCTATTTCATACGATTCAATAGCTAACGTTAGTTAATCCCAAAAAATTAGGCAAGAAAGGTCATAACAGTTTCAACACATAATAATCATAAATCGTTGTGAGTAAGGCTAGCGTGTTACCTTTTTGTCTTAAAATAACTTACCATGTATTTTTCAAAAATAGTTGATTTTAAATGAAGCGAATTGAAAATTTTGATTTACTCTGGGCAAATGTTTAATTTGAAAGCTGCTAATTTTTATGTTATAACTGTTATTGAAATTATGATGCTTCGAAATAAGGCTCTTTTATGTATTTAAGTATTAATTTATGAATAAGCTATTTTTGTTATTGACATTTGAGGTTTTTATTTATGTATTCAATTAAAATTTTTGAAACAAAAAGCATGATAAATTCTATTTTCAGGATCTGCTGCTTCGGTGTTAAGAATTGCTCATACTCTTCTGCCAGATATAAAGCATTCCATCGACAATTTATTTTCTCACAACAGATCTTCCGTTACGTTCAACTGTTGGGTTAATTATTATGAAATAACCGAAAACGACACATCTAAGAATCCCGTAATTAATTTTGACGTTTAGCTTTTCGTGCTGTGAGTGATATAAAAAGACTAATGTTATAGGTGTTGAAAGTTGTGTTGCGAGAGATGTCAAAACTAATATCTACATGTCTGACTAACGTCAGAATACAGCGGGCCGCCTTTCATAAAGGTAGGTGAGACTTTTTCTGCTTATTCGTTATTTAAATTCCATTAAAGGGTACGAATGAACCACACATAGGCGTGGGAGTCTGAGGGTTTACACCCCGCAGAAGTTGAAAACCCCTGCAGATTACTGTAGACCCCCAGAATTCTATTTTTAGTAACATTTCTAGCAATTTCTGGTGATTTCACCCCCATCCCCAGAATTTTCTTGCTGCCCAAGTATGGTTCGAACCATACATGTACAACATGAGAATTCTGGAGAGTTAGCCCCCAATAATTTTTGTCAAATACTGTTTTGAATAATTGATTATTTTAATAATATAATAATAACCAATAATTGTCATAGATACTGATTCATTTATATGATTTATTTTTGACCATGATTCTTCATTCTAAAAGATGAAACAATGTAAGATTAAAAGAAATGTTTCGAAAAATTGTGTAAGCTGAATAAAATAAGATTGACAAGCCGAAAGTTTGTCAATTTCGAACCAAAATATTGCTAAAAAGCTTTAAAGCAATAAATTTTCTATGATTTTTTGGAAAATCAAAAATTCTGGAAGAGAGTCGTCGATCTATTCTGCGGGTATCAGCAGCCATTCCGAAAGTCAGACCTCTCCCTAACCCTCCAGAAATACGTATAGCGCAAAGGCATTAATAAATCGATTGCAGTCAAAAGAATAGCTGAAAAGATCTAGCTTCTGGTTGACTGCTGTTTATAATCACTATTATTTGACTCTGATTGAAAGCATGATCTCTGTTTTTGAATGTCAAATTGCTAATTTTTGTGATTTTCAAGAAAACTAGGCGCCGCCGTTTTTTAATGTTGCGTTAGCAACCATAGGTCAAAAAATAATCTCAAAAATTAATAAATCATCTCTCAAAATAAATACATGATCAAAATAAATGAAATAATCTCTCAAAACAAATGAATTACATTTCCTAGGCCGCTTTTTCAGCTAAGAATTCATCGAGTCTACAAAGGTTTAAATAAATTTTCAGCTACAGCCACGATTATCCTTACGCTTGTGAGCCGCAACGTCAGAGAATATTTATTTTAGCCCAATTTATTTCCTTTTTATCTAAAGCGTTTGCGTTGGTTCGCGCGTGCATTGGAGAAAAGATGGAAATTTCTTAACGTTACAGATTATTTCAGTAAAATAATTCTAATGATTCGCTCCGGCCTTGCAATACTTATCTTTTGCGCAACATATGCAACAATGCGCGCAAAATTCGTATACTTTTGAATATTGTTTACTTAAAGCTTTCTTCATATTTCTTCCTCGTGCAGCACCTAAATTTAAATGTTGAATCTCAGTGATTTTCATTTCTTCTGATTGTCTTTCACTCCTGTCTCGATTCAGGCCTTTCAACATCTAAATATGATAACAAAAATGCTTCTTATAAATCATATTTATTTCTAGTTTGACAAATGCTCTGGCAAACGCTGATTCGAATAATTTATCACGGTCAATTAAAATATTTCAGCGCACATTTATCATGAGACTTTGAGCTTTTGTCCATTTTTTACCCATTTTCCCTAATGCAATTTTTCCTTTTCGAGGCGTCCCGCCTGAATCTTAACATTTAATCCTAAAACCTTAACTGATACAGAATCCTGCCAAACTTTACATGCAACATTTAGACACGGTCATAGGCGCATAGTATGGCCGATATGGGGGATCAGACGGTCTGGGGGTCAAGAATTGAGCTTTTTTGGACCAAAATCACCTCAAAAACTGGTATCAGCCTTAAAATAGCGTTAAAACTAGGTTATTACACAGTTTCTGGTCAATTTTAAGCACTTTTGAAGGAAATTTTTAATTTTCAATTAGTTTTTGCCTTCATGTCGATTGAAAGAAATGCTTAAAGTATTGCAATCATTCATTTTATTCTATTAATCGCCATAATTTCTGAAATGAGAGAAAAACTACGTTTTTAGGTGATAAAAGGGCAATCAGCTTGCTCAACATTCACATGATCTTATCCACTTTAACAAGTCCACTTATCAACAGTCAGCGTTGCAGACGACTAGGAAAATCGTTAGGCGACTTGAACTCCATCGACGTTGAGTTTTCGGATAGTCCAACAAACGAAAGATTCGCTATTGATTCGTCGACCGAGAAGCTTGTTAAAGGATCACCAAAACATATTACTCCACCAGAAGCTGCGGAATCAATGTTAAGCAGTACAGTTTGGCCCAGATCGCTAATCCCGTTTACAATACGGAAAAATGTATACTCGAGCCCCGATTTATCGGAGGGCGATTACAAGATAAAGTAAGTACTTAATCTTAGTTTAGTTCAGCAAAAATCTTCAAAATCACATAAGTTCACAATTTTAACGTATTGCTAAAAAGTCTGATGAGTTTCAGCAACGAGGCGTTTAAAAATTTGGAAAACTGCGCACGCATTCATGCTATAAAAGTCTTTAAGTTACATATTGCTCCTTGCGCATTTACATATTAAGTAGTGAGCTTTTCTCAGAAAAAGCTTCAGTATGAACCGGACATGCAAGTAGGAAGATTGAGTGGTCCAAAAGTTTTTGATGAAGATAAGACAAAATTAAGGTAAAACAAATAAAAGTCAGAATTTAAATCAAAAACAATCGAAATCGTTCGCTGTCGGCTAAGTGTAATTGAGAAGTGCAAAAAATGAGTATGCCTTTATCTAGCTAGTCGTCTGGTCACACGAGCCGAATCAATGCTCAACCGAAAAAGAAATTGCGCCACTTTATCTAAAGGGTTGGAGCACAAAAAAGACGGGTTGGAGCACAAAAAAGAAAAGCATAAAATAGCTCGGAGCTCGATGGGCGTGTAAGTGCCGTCTCACTTACGCTACCCCCTCTCAACAAAGAGACCCTCTGGGGGAGCGGCCCAAAAGGATCACCGTGGAACCTCCAAATGGAATACGACTGGGCTTATGGACGTTAGGGATTTTATTCAGAATGATAAAAACAGTTGGAATTTAAATAAGAATAACAGGCGGACGGATAACAATAGCGCGACGATACGTGTAAAATCGAGGCTGGAGAGGGAGAGAGAGTCCGTCCGAGGGTTGTGGGCATAGGTGGGCAGCACCATAGTTCTTGGAGGGGGTGCAAAAATTTTTCAAAGGTCGAAAAATGGCCTTAAAAATGATGGTATGACGAGAAGAACACCATTTTTCAACGTTTCTCATCGAGCACTATCTATTGGCATCAAAAAATTACGAGAAAAAAACAGAAAAAATTTCAAAAATTGAATTCTGGGTGGTATCTTGGTTTCTAGGGGGGGTGTATTTTGGTTTCTGGGGGGTGCATACCCCCAAACCCTCCCCACGCCCAGGTATGGTTGTTTAGTGTGAATTTTTATATGAGACAAAAAGCCTCAGGGCCCGAAAGTAGTCGTGCCTTTTCAGATATTTTAGGACTTTGAGTTTGTATGTTTGTGTGCTAATCGGAAATTGTAGATAAATGACTCCCCGTGCGTTTTGACGCGGCTTGTCTTTGTACTGACTAGTTTTTATGGAGTTCACGTGCAATTAGTAGACTCGAAACGGGTGCTGAAGGTGCCTTATGACAGAGTTATGATTCGATGTATCTCTTCTAAAATTACGAAGATTAAAATAATCTGATAATATTTGAGAGTAAAAATAAAAGCCTCAAGGTAATAAAAGAATTTGAAAATAGTTGTGTTTACTGTAGGTTATTTTCTGTTTAATTAAATTCTATTACATAAGCTTATTTTAAAATATTCTGACGCGATACCGATTTAATAGCCATTTAAGCCCCAAAAAAGCTCTCCGATTGACCCACCAGGCCGGTCTTGTTGTCATAAGACCTTGTCGAGCTGCAACTCAATTAAGTTTTTTCCTATTACGTTTCTTACGTGATAAGCCTTTTTCTTTGTATTACAATTAACAGGTCTGGATTCATATCACGCAGCTCAAAAGCCAAAGATGAATTAAATTCAAACATTTATTCGTCTTCAACGATAGTTCAAAGGTTACAACACAGTTTTTCGAACAGTACGCGGTCATTAACGCGGGATAGTCCTTTCGCCGGAGAGCAAGCGGCATCTAAATTTGGCGCAAATGTCGACTGCACTCTAAAATCGGGCGATTTGTCAAAATTTTTAGAAACTCGTCGATCTCTGTACAAAAAATGTTCTCAAAGCAGCGCTTATTACGTTTGAAATTTACTTATTTTTATGCGAGGTGATCATAGTCTTTAATAATTGTATTTCTATTAAATTTAGCTAAAAACTGTTCAGCCCGATTTGGATATCAGCCTCTATTTCTATAATCATGTTACAAGGTCTGTACATGCATGTATGTTTTTCTAGCAGGGTTCTGATGTGAATTTAGGGATTAAGTAAAAATTGAACAATATTTCTGAATATTTTAATTTAGAAACAAAGATAGATTGTTATCGAAATTCCCAATATTGTCTAGCTTATTTTAGCAGTATCAGTCGTATTCTATTCTGAACTTTGATTATTGCAAAGATTATATGTCTTAAAGTTAACGATTGAAGACGGACGTGACCGCACACGGCCATGGGGGTTCAGCTCCTCCCACCCGAGAATCCGGTATAAACCCCGAATCGATAAACCCCCAGAAAGTGAATTTAGGCATGTTTTTTGGGATTTTTGCCAGTTTTACACCACCCGACCCTCAGTATTTGGTCGCTGCCTTTGTATGGATATGACTGTCAAGAAATGTGCTTCTTAATACATATTTGCAAATGAATGAAATTGCGTACAAAAACGTACCTATATATTCAAAATAAAATGTGATGTATCTGTATGAGCGAATTTTCATCTTGCTTCAAGTCGCTCGTTCAATTCGCAGTCTATTGCTTCCCAGTCAGCTATCATCCTGAGTCGATAATTCTTCAATTCAAAGTAAGCCAGTGCGTGATATGACGAGCTGAGCATCACAAGTAAGTATTCCAATACACTATAAGTCTGGTATGCTGGAACAAAACAGTCGGATAACACATTTATGATTTGCGTCTTGTCTATAAAAAACACAATAACAAGCAAGATAATGAAAAAATGAAAAAATAATGAAAAAATAACCTATGTACATATTTGCGCTAAGTATGAGGGTCTTCTTGATTCTGATCTCCAAAAAATGGTTGCTTATCCCCACAAATTACTTTTGACTCTTGCGATGTCTTAAGTTTCTGAGAGGATAGTTGAAAAATACACTGCTCAATTTTCCGAAGATTTTTTTGCATAAAATAAACATTTTCGCGTTAATTTTTAACCACAAATCGTTCAGTTTCATCTGATTAAATAAATTTTACGTTTCTGCTTTGTGGAATTAAGAGCATCATCAGATACGTAGATAATAAAAATGATTTTTGAAGTGAACTTACCGTTTTCCGGGGTTCAGTAGCATACATGTACAGCACTGGAATTCTGAGGAATCAGGCCTAAAAATTTTTTAAAAGTGTTTTTTTTGGGCTAAAAACAATGGGTACACGTTAAAAACACTGTTTTTTGACGTTTCAGACAATGCTCGCTCTTTCTAAAACATAAAACGTAAAAGAAATCTCAAAAAAAATTTGAAAAAATTGAGTAAATTGAACAAAATATAGTCAAAAAATGTGCATATGGCGCGAAGCTCCGAAAATTTGAGATTTTTGAGCCAAAAATGAGCTAAAATGTCTTAAAAGGCACACTTTTTACAACTTTCTTTACAAAAAATCGACAATTCTGGGGGTGGAGGGTCGCAGCAATTTTGCAGGGGGTCAGTTGCCATTCTGTAGGGGTCAAACCCCCCTGAACACGTATGGTCAGTAGCCATTCTAGGATGTTAAAATTTCCAAATCCCTCCCTCAAGGACGCACCTACATTGGTTACACAGTATTGAAGAGAATAGCAGTAGGTACCTATTCAACTCGAAAAAATCAAATTTGAAATGAAGATCAGCTCAGCTGAGGTTTATATTTAGCTTAAAACATTTCTATTTCTCACTTTGAATTATTCAAAATATGACTTACCCCAAATTGAACATGCTTCTGAATACATTGGATAAAGGCCCACAAAACTTAAACTAATCAGCGCCGTCGATATGGTTAAAATAAGCTTAATGTAGAATGTCTGAAAAAAGCAAGCAGACATTTAGACAAGATGAAAAAATAAAGCATGCAAATGTTGACAATAGATTTAATTTATTATAATAAATGTAGCTTTACAGCTTTTAAAAATAACATTATGTCGGAAACAATTTAATGACGATTTTTTTAGTCTAAAAAGTCAGCGATCAACATTGCATTACCAAATTTTCAGCTCTTCTTACCTTTCTGAACTGCGTTATAAAACCAGATGCATAATGGAGTGACGTGTTTGAGATCATGTTAGCGCAACAACCCACACAAAATAAAATGAATGCTGCAGCGTGTAAAGCTAAAAACAGGCAATTATTTCAAAACATTCGAAAACAAACGAAAATAGCCTAAAAATAGATTGATCTATAGCAAGGAAAAATGCTCCGCTGGAACGAAAAATACGAATATACTTGGGATTACGGATTATTAAGGATGTAAAAGGAGAGGAATTGTATTTGCCCAAATACGCAAAAACTGTATAAAATCAGACTCTCTTTAACCAACGCAAAAAATCAAAGTATATTCAGCAGCCTGCCGATTGAAATAAACTACTGAACTAAAAAACGAATAAAAAATTAGCAAGTAAGCTATGCAGTAGCTAAGGGAAAGTAGATGGAGCAAACTAGGAGCGACTTTGTAAGCCAATTGAAAGAAATAGCAAACATCGATGCATTCAAGACAATCAAAAAAATTGTTGGTTTAAAGCAGCAGGAAACGCGTAAGCTTACGTGAAACAGACTACATGTACTTGCATTTCAACTCGAAAATGTTCATAACAAAAGAAAACACCTTTAAATACAACTACAGTTAGTTTTCTTTCAATCAAAATACGAACCAATTTTTTGCGTTGGTTAGAGAAAGTCTGATTTTTAACAGTTTTCGCGACTTTAGGCATATACATAGGAGCACCCCCTTTTACATCCTTAAGAGACAATTTCTAAGAAATCCGACCATCGATGTGATAAGTCGAAAACTAAGATACCCTGAAAATAGGCTATATTGTTTAGTTTTTGATGCTAGGAATGAAAATGATATTTATTCTGCACGAAACTCTAAATTCGTTTAGCTACAGTAAGTCAAAGTTGTATTTTTTCTGAAATTTTCTTGAATTTATATGCTTCTAGTCTATTGCCTGCAATTTTCGTAGATTTTAAGATTATTGCTGAAAATTTCTTTTGGATAACAACAAATGGACACACGTTGCACCGAGAGATTACATTTTTACTTATATGTTTTGCTCAAAATTTTTGACCTCTGAGAGGCAAAATTTTTTTACAAGAATTACTGTAGCATTCTCAATTTTTCGTTGTCACAACAAATTTTTATTTAACGCATGTCTCTACCTTAGTGGCTCATTTTGGCAAAAAATCAATAAAAATGAGGGCAGCCGCACAAGGGCAGCAGCACAACCAAAATCTGTCTTTATACTCGCATATTTTTAAACTCTTTACACTCCCACTCAAGACCTAAAGCGCAATTCAGAAAATAAAAAATATATTTAGAGAATTTTATTCTCTACAATTCTATACTATTAAATTGCATAGGAAAGTTACATAGGGTTGTGTAGAAGATGGCGAAAAGAATCACCGAAAATCGCTATATGTTATAACGATGCGCCAAAACTTTACATCCCAGCACATACTCAATATTGAGTGTAAACAAAAAAGAGCGCATAATCTTTTTTGTTATCCATCTTTTAAAAAAACGCACCGCCCAGATGTGTCCCGTTATAGCTGTAGGGGGCTCATATGTTGGGGGTACCCATGTATATTATAGGTAGCGATATCGCGCTACCTATGATTGTGCAACTAAATGTTTCAGACAGATGCATTCCAAATGGAGAAAAAATTGCGAGAACCCATCACTTTATCATCATCGACCATGCGCCTTATGCGAGAAAAAAATTTAAATTAGTTTTGCATGCACTATTCAATCATATCTCACTTATGATTACATCTGTTGACTAAAATTTTAAAAGTTTGTGTGGCAATAGATCAATACAAATTCTGGAAATTCCTACTGATGGGACGCTCAAGTGAAAGCAACTAAAGCCTATGTTTTATAGGAACCTAAATGCACTTTAGCCTCATTATATGAATATGAGAAACGGCTATATGTTTAAAAAATTTCCGACTACCTATATGAAGTTGATGAAAGGTCAAAATAAAAATAGTGAATGGAATCAAACATTTGCAAGAACCAAATTCCGAAGAGGAAATCGACGATTTACATAGGTCGAAAAATGACTAAAAAGTTAATGGTAAAAGCAACAAATAGAACTATTTCCCAACTGTCTTTTTGAGCTCATTAGCGCCGAAACTCGCGAAAATTATAGGTAGCGAGTTACCGCATGCCTATAATATAGTTGGGTACCCGATCATACACGTCGCAGCTAATCGCGTTTTGGAAAAACTCAATATTGACCTATTTATGGGGTGTAAAGTTTGAAATCAGAGGTGTAAAATGAGCGAAAAAAAGACCTTTTTCTCCCTATTTTGATTGATAAATATCCTGAACATTTTGCGGAAGAGAAGCTTTGCACATACAAACGTACTACGATTAAAAGGCTAGAAACTGGCTCGAATTGAATTTCTTAGCACTCAGTGGGGAGATAGGTTCAGATTTTTAAAGTTTACAATGTGGTGGATGATGGAAAAATAGGTTTTTGTCACTTTTTTGTTCGCCATTTTCTCTGTTTAGAAGTCGGGACAAGTCGAATAGAATAAAAATAAAGTACTTTCTAAGGGGTACACTTCACAGCAAATTGCGTTCATTTACGTCAATATTGAGCTTTTTCGGGAGGTGGAAGGTCAAAAATTGTGTGTGTGTGTGTGTGTGTGTGTGTGTGTGCGTGCGTGTGTGTTAAACGTGTTTATGTGTTGTTTTTTTCGCCAACATCTCCGGTTATGAGTCTGGACATAACTTCAAGTCTAAAAATGTACCAGGAATCGAACGTGATACGCTAGTTGGGCGCGTTTACTTACACTCAACAATGATGTTAAGTGCTTTACATCTACTATTTATTTATCATTAGGCCATTGTAGAAACAAAGTGTTTTCATAAATGTTGATCGTAATATCAGAGTAATATGAGAATTATGAATAAACAAAAATATTCTTATCACTCTGTAGTTGTGTAAAGTTTACACTGCAAATTAACTTCAGTTCTAGAGGCTTGCAGAAGCTGATTTTTTTCAAAATATTTCACGTAACGTCAGAATTACGAATGTGACTGTTTGTTTTCTCGACGCCCAGTAGTTGCGTAAAGTTCGCACTCTTCATTTATTGTTAATATGTAGTTTATACTACAAATTTATTTCACTCTCAGAGCGTTGCATAACGTGAATTTTTTCCAAGTATGTTCTGTAAGGTCAGGATTACGAATTTGACAGTATGTTTCCCTTTACACCTAATACTTATGTAAAGTTTACACTAAAAATTAAATTTAGTTTCAGAGCTTTGCAGAAGCTTATTTTTTCTTAAATGCTCCATGTAACGTCAGGATTACGAATATGAGTGTAGGTAAGTTTATGCTGAGACCTCTCGATCTGTTTAAATAAGGTGAAGCTGTCTGGTTTAAAAAAGATAATGCTGATGTTGAGAACAATATTGATTTCCGCGTTCTTGGACTCCTGTCATTATTGTGACATGTTATTGTATGTATTTACTGTTTGATTTACTCAAATCAAGCTAATTAAAAGTAGGGCACTACCAAAGAAAAATGCTCCGATGGAACAAAAAAGACGAATATACTTGGGACTACGAATTATTAAAGATGTAAAAGGAGGGGACTAGGGAAAAGCTACCTATGTATGTAGGTTATTAAAGTCGCAAAATCTGCTAAAAATCAGACTTTCTCTAAGCAACGCAAAAAATCGAAGTATATTCTGCGGCCTCTGAAAAAGTGTAACCTTTAAATAATTTTCAATGCTTCACATTAGAGTGTACAAACATAATCTAAAATGTTTACTCTTTGTAAATTGCTTGCAAGTTGCGAGGCTGACTTGCTTCATATCGTGATTGATAGAAAACTAAGTGCAATTGGATTTAAAGGTGTTTTATTTTGTTATCATAAGCATTATGGCAAGCAAACCTGGGGTCAATCGCTTAGTGCAGACAATCGTTCCGAGCATGCAAGTTTACCTACATTTAGTCCGTTTCATGTTAAGCTTACGCGTTTCTTGCTGATTTAAAGCAACAATTTCTTTGTCTTGAATGCATCGATGTTTGTTTTTTCATTCAATTGGTTTGCAAAGTCTCGCCTAGTTCACGCCATCTAATTTTCAATAGCTACTGCACAGCTAACTTGCTGCTTTTTCCATCCTTTTTTTGGTTCAATAATTTATTTCAATTTGTAGGCCGCAGAATATACTTCGATTTTTTGCGTTGCTTAGAGGAAGTCTGATTTTCGGCAGATTTTGCGACTTAAGGCACATACATAGGTAGCTTTTCCCTAGTCCTTTCCTCTCCTTTTACATCCTTAATTATCCACAATCCAAAGTATTCTTTTTTGTTCCATCGGAGCATTTTTCTTTGCTAGTTTTAAGTATAATTGTCCTTTTTGTTCCATCGGAGCACTTTTGGTTGCTGGTAATAAAAAACGTTCAAATTACAATTGTGGAGTCTGCAAGATTTTTCATTTCGGAAGTGTTTTATTCTTCAACTCCAACGGCCTTGCGTTGTCCAAAAATATATCGATGTCGATAAATTTAAAAATGTTTGCAAAAATGTTGCGCCAAATGTAATTTTAAATCAAAGTGGACGCAACGTGAAACTCCGAAAAACACTATTTCGCACGTGAAGGGCAAATTTTAGGAACTATTTTCGTTTGACTGCTTCTAGAAAAGTTGGGGTACCGCCTCATCCGCTAAAAAATCCTAGATTAACCACTGCTGCATTTAATGTTAAAAACTTAATCTACATACGAAAATGTTCTTGAACCGTCACCGTCAGCGTGAAGTACATGCCAAGCAGCTCCATAACACTCTCCCATTTCATCAATTGACAAAAGCAACGATACCAACATTTATGCCTTGTGTAAGCACTGCAATTTTTGTACATATAACTGTACGATCAGACCCAAAATAAGCGAAAGCTGGCGTAAAGTAAGCAAGTAAAAGAGGCGATGAATTTTTGAGGATACAGTAAACCCAAAGTCGAAATCGAAATAATACGAGTTTGTTGGAGCTATAAAAATGCAGAAAAATCTTTTGTTACGGCTCAACCTATTGGCATGCAATCGAAATGTTGCTTATCAGTGACGGATCTACGATTTTCTGACTGAAGCGAAACCTTAAATTTCCAAATTTTCCTATTAGTGTCGGAAATTATCTGGAAAATCTGACATTTCTGCTTATAGTAACGGTTTTTCTGCCGACTTTTGATCGGAAGAATGATTTCTGATGCGAACAAAGCTCAAGGTTTTTAAAATTCTTAAGTTTTTTATGAAATACGCGCAAAAACAACTGGAAAAATTAGCACAAAAAATTTTTCGAGAAATTAGGAGTAAGAACTACAAGATGGTCAGTAAATGTCGTTAATGCGTTAACCCCAGAGCGCATCGACGAAAAAAATTGAGAAACATGATAGAATTGCTAAAATCATCAAAAATACGCATCTATTCTTTATTGTGCCCGACTATTTTTTGACAACAGGGGCAGCCGACCCCTCTCCTGTCTAGATTTAAGATTGATATCTAATTCTGTTATCGTCAAGGTTTTTCAAACTTTATTGAAGACAAGCTTTGGTACAGTCAAACTGAACAATGATTTTGAAAAATTCAACAATTTTTTCAAATTAAATCACTTACTTTATTGCATAAACTGACCCTCCCTCATTACATCAGGTCCTGAAACGACGGTCTTATTATTACACTTACTATTTAGTCAATTGATTTCCGTCTATTTGTCTATATTTTATTTATTGGAATCATGGAAGGCTCGTTTTTCTTTAAAATTATTTCCACTTGCCATTTTACGACTGGTAGAATGTTTTTGTTAGACAACATTAGTTTTTCTATCCATAAGATACATAAAAATGTGCTGCTTAATTTATTAGTAAATATAATTATTTATTATTACTTGATTAATTTAATTTATGTACAGAATTTTTTTATCAATAGTTGGCGTTTCAAATACTAGTAGTCAAAGACGCGAATTCCAGTGTGCTTTACGACTAGGTATTTGTTAAGAAATGTCTAACTTTTATTTAATGTACAAAGTGCTCATTATGATAGATTCTAGGAATATAAATCTTCGCGAGCTTGTATTGCATATGCTAATTTCTTACGTCGAGACAATGTGTATTATTGTAGAATAGTACGTCGGATTGTATGCTCAATGCAATAGTTAGCATAATAACCGTAGCTATTAAAATCAGAACTATGCAAAACACTGTAAGCGTTTTGATCTTAACGGCCCACAGAACCAGACCAGTGGTCATTATTTTCATTAATTATTACACTATTCTTCAAATTCTTTAAAAGTAAGCGCCGAAATTCACGTGAATTGTAGGTACAATTGATTAAAGCGCGATAAAATTGTCAAGCGTATGGACATGATGGCAAGCAATTTTTGATGTAGGCGTAGGTTCCTCGCTTCAAACGTCAGACGCATTAGATTAAATCCAGTTTTGGCAAGTACCCACTTGGATCTATACTTAAACGTAAAGATAAATATTGCATTCGGTTTTTACGCAAATAACATGCATTTTCCGAAATTCTATTAAGTTAAAGTATAGGTATGTACAGTTACGATATAGTACTTGGCTGTACTAATTACTGATTAGCGAGTAGTTCAGTGAACTCGAATATAATATTGCTTGGTTCAGTAGAATTATGTGTCGAAGGATGAGCAGATAATAACAATCAAAGTCATCTGCCTATATGATCTAGTTTTGCGTTGACTATCATACATGGGCAGCACCAAAATTCTGAGGGTCTGGGTGGCGTAAAATCGGCAAAAATCCCTCAAAAAACTTGTCAAAAATTCAACTCTGGTTATCTATCGATTTTTGGGGCGTCAACCAGATTCTTGGAGGGTACACCCCAGCCCACGTTTGCTAACTTTATCTACCTGTCTATCAAAAAGTTTTAAACTTGCAACAAGTTGCTTAGTCTCAACAAAAACGGCTGTTTTGCTTTTTATTCGATGATAGCTGCAAGTGTACAAAAGGTACGACGGATGCACAGCTCTGTTCCTATTACTCATAAGGTGCGAACAATAGCTCGCTAAGGTAGGTTACTTATTCCGAAACGAAAACGTGTAATATTTTATTTACTCGTTCAATCTTGCGCCCAAGAGTTAACAATCACAGGTGAACATAAGGCCGATTCGGACGGTCAGCCCGCCTGGGGCTTTTTCAAGCTAGAGCGCGTTTAAAACTGATGTTTATAGGCCGCAAAACCACCTTAATTCACAGTTGCTGAACGATTTGAAGCAATTTTGCAAAACTCTTGTTGTTTTCGCCAAGAAATTATATTTTCTCCTTCTGAGTTCAAGATCGTTGGGGCACAGTATGGTCGGTTTGAGGGTTAGTGGTCAGCCCGATCTTGATGGGTTAGTCGGAGAGCGTTTTCAATCTGAAACGGCCTCCTTTTCATAAATGCTAAAATGACGAAGAACTTCATTCGTTCGCACCTTTCAGTCCATTCCAACCCTTTTGGAAAAAAGGTTTTATTTTCATCCAGTTTTAAAAGGAAATTTTGCTTTTTGCCAACAAAGTTTATCCGTCTGTAAAATCTAGACCCCAGCCAGACCCCACGTGCATCCATACGAGCATTCGATCTAAACCCCAAGGAACCCCTACTCGCATATCAAGAATTCATTCATCGCTCTCATTCTCGCCGATATAACATTGTACTCTTCAACAGTTGTGAGCAATCGCGCAACCAAGCAGATATTTGCAATGGGCGCTAAAAAACCTAACATTCTATAAAAGGTTGAATTGCATAATACACATAAATGCCTAAGTATCTATTATAACATCCGTTAGGATGATTTATAAGATGATCTAAAATTTCCAATCAACACAATTTACATGATTTTCTGCACTGTTTTACGGCATAATCATGGAATTCCTTGCATAGCGTTCCTAACTGTAGCACCGGACACATTGAATTTTCGACATCAACGCACTGCAAATTGGTCGAATCGTTGGGATTTCCAAGATCGGCGTCAACAGGACCCGGTTCGCAATGTCCGCAACTTCGAGCGCAATTTCGTTTCGTCCACGAATCGAATTGGGCGCAAAAGCCGACTTTTTTCAATAAATTGCATTCCGATTTGATGTCGCGGCAATTTTTTTCGGGGCTGATGTTGTACTCTAATTAAAACGATTAGACGAATAGATGGGAATTTTGAATGGGCATAAATAATTTGAAAGAAAACTTTTTAGTAATCAGCGTAAATTGTTTTGAACCTTCGAATGCATGTTCTTTGTGATAGGATTAGGACATTGAAACCAAGTTTTATAGTTTTTTATATGTTTGAAAATTTCGACAATTTAGATCTTGAGGTATTGGCCGGGCGTTTAGTGAAGAAATTTATTGAACTAAAGAGTTTAGCCACTGCCCATTAAAGTAAAAAATCTGTTGAAAGAGTAAAAGTGAAACTGAAGTTCGATTAATGTAAAACTTGAGTCTGGCAACCAATGTGCAAATTGCCGAGCTAAAAATAGTTCGAGCGTATCACGACACAGATCCAGGCAATGTCACAACCTAAAATTTAAATAGTAAATATTTTTACGCCCTTCCAATTTTAACGAAGAATCGAAGAATCCGAAGAATTCCAATCGTAATTGTAGTTGGGGGTTTGACTCCCCAGGACGGACACTGCCCCCATCTCCGCTAAAATGGCTGCGACCCCCAGAATTGTCGATTTTCTGAAAAATTGTATGAATTTGCTTGCGTTTTTTAGCCATCAAATTTTCGGCGCTCCGAAAATTTGATGGCTAAAACAATTGTTGATTTACTCGTTTTTTGACGATATTTTGTTTTATTTTAATTATTTCCAAGTTTCTTATAAATTTGTTCACGTTCTTACGTTTTAGAAAGAACGAGCATTGTCGTAAATGTCGAAAACTGTTTTCAAAGTGTATCCGCTATTTTTTAGCCGAAAACAGACACTTTTTACAAATTTTTTAGCGCCGACCCCTCCTCAGACATGCTGTGTACATGTATGAACACAATCACACGCATTTAAAAATTTGTATTCAAAAAAATAAATAGTTCACTGATATGTAATCAAAAATTGTGCTACTTACGGATAATTTAAAACAAAATCAAAATGGCTACACAGCCCGGAGTTTTGATCTATCATGCATATTGCGCAGATTGCCTAAATACACAAACGTGCAGTTTCTTTAATCAAGCTTTTATATGAGTTAAGCGAGTGGTCCTAGTCAATTTTACTCAAGTTAGTCTTTAGGTCGATTCGCATTTATTTGGAAATTTTTATAAAATTAAACATGTACACCTACATGTTTATATGAAAATTTTGCCTATTGATAAAAACCAATTGATTTTAAAACGATCTGCAACACTTTTTCAGTTCCCCTGCCTGCTAATTAGTATTAATTTGTCATCATAACACCACTTTAGAGCGGATGAGATCGTACTTGAATCTATCATGACCATACGATTATTAAGTCAAAGTTTGACAATTTTACGAAGATAAAAAATAGCTTTTTTCATTGCTCAGATTTATTTAATCTAAGAGCCTTGGTCTCAGACTTAATTCGCCTCTTACATGTGCAATAGAAATTGGCCGTTTTTTGACCAGGTTGTCTTCTTTTGGGCCGTCAACCGGTCGGTCGCACTTATACAAAAGTTTGATTTTGGTCAAATCGGTTTTGCTAAAACCTTTCCGCTGGCCTATGAAGATGTTAGGCTCTCGGGGTTGAATTGTTGGCCTACCATTTTTCGTAAATGCTCTTTTCCCGTAATGCATAATGCTCTCATAGTCGTAGGATTCGCCTTAAATAGTTAATTTTGTATTCGCAACGTCAAGAACTTCTTACATTTATTCATCAATTTTGAGCTAATACGAGAAAAACTGTTCAAATGCGACGTATTCATAAATAAAATAATTCGAAAAACCATTCAGTTCCGAACCGATTCACTTTAGAATCGAGACAGGAAAAAAATTTTGAAGATGCATTTCTACTCGTATATCCTCGTAAACTGTAACATGTCAAATTAATTAGGGAAAAAGGCGTTAATCTATTGATGTTTAATATGGTCGGACAGATTTGGCGAATCAGGAAGGCGAATGAAGACAGTCTTGCAGGTATTTAACTTTTAAGAGAATGCCTCGTTAAATATACAAACACTTTTTTAAACATGCTAACAACATCTGGGCGTGGGGGCTTTGGGGTATGCACCCCCCCCCCGAGAAACCAGAATAGCCCCTCAGAATTCAATTTTTGAAAATTTTATTTGTTTTTTCCGCAATTTTTTGATGCCAATGGATAGTGCTCGATGAGAAACGTTTAAAAATGGTGTTTTTCTTCGCCATACCACCATTTTTATGGCCATTTTTTGATCTTTGAAAAATCTTGCAGCCCCTCAGAATTTTGGTGCCGCCCACCTATGATGCGAACTCATTTTGCGAATTCGCCCTTTACGGCGATAGCCCACCATATCTTCCTGTTTCGAAAATCTAATCCAACCGAAGAGCCCTCTTCGGACAAACAATTATAATCGGATTAATCCTATTCTAACACTTTAAGTTGAGGTATTGACATATGCATAAGAAATCCGTATGATATTTTCATGGAATCAAGCTAACAGGATAATTTACTAAACAATTTTGTGCTACTCGTTAGATGAAATGCCTTACCCAAATGCTGCACTGTCGCTAAGGAAAATTTTTGAAATTGATCTTCCATTCCGTCTGCGATATTATCCCACAAAATGTCCACATATTCATCGCGGTCGTTTCTACTTTGCCTGAATAGTAAATAAATATTGAATGGCTAGTTCATACATCAGGAAATAGCAAAATTTGCGAAAAAGTGAAAAATCAATAATGTAGGCATCATAGGCGAGAAAATATTTTTTTAAAGATTCATATAATTGTCTAACTCATTCTGCACGATATATTTTAACTCTGGGATTCGAAGCTCAGGTGTTTTAACAGTTTAACATCCACGTGGTGAATCGATTGGTGTAATTCAAGACATTTCAAAATATTTCGCTGAATACCTAGAAAACTATTTAAAGTCAGTGCATTTTCACATTTTTTAATCACAACCACCCGGAATATGTGAATTGTAAAAATATCTTTCAGCTCTCTAGCGCTATATGAAAGAAAAAACATGTAGGTTATAAAACGAATCTTTCATTTTATTATTTACAGAATCCAACTAGTAAGTATATAAATTCATTCTTTAGCTTTCTTAGACGAGCAATTAATTTAAGCAAAGCATTAATTAGGAATTGTTTGTGAACTTAGTTTTGTTTTATGTTTTTGAAAGATATAACTATATAGCATCTGCACTGCAGGATTGGAAGACTTTTCGGACTGCATCTGAGGCGGGATGATCACTATAATATATAAAAAGTGCTCGTTGGTTGTAATAGAGGCCTTATAACGAAAAGTCAGGGGATTGGCCGGTTTGGAGGGATCAGCCGGTCCGGGACGGGCAGCCAGGGAGGTTTTTGAGCGAAAATGGCCTCAGAAACTGGTATGAATGCTAAAATAGCGTAAAGACCATGTTAATCAACAGTTCCTGATAATTTTAGAACTCTTCTGCGTAAAAATTTTCATCTTTTACAATTTTTAGCCCTAATTTTGCCTCATTTTCCCCAGAAAATATCCTTTTTTCATTATGGGAGTCTACCAGAACCCCAAACTGTCTTACGCGCATGTCTGGATATGATTACCGATGGAACGGCGCCCACTCCATCTAGCATGGTTGCCAACGCAACTGATTATCTCTTAGCTGTTGAGAATTTTTTTCGCAATCTTTCGGTCATCTTATTTACAAATTATTTTGCGATTATTTCTTAGAATAATATAGAATTTGGACTTACTCGTGGAAAAATCCGATGACGTGCATAAGCTCGTGAACGATTACTCCTTTGCTAATGCAACCGAAGCCGAGCGAAACGATTTGCTTGCCTCCCAATCGGCCAACAGACGAATAGCAGCCATCTTCGGGCATCAGATGAACGTAATCATGATGATGATGACTATTTCTTGGCACAAACTGCACGCAATTTTGCGAATTATATTCCTCGATTACATCGGCTATCAAGGACCGGGCATGTTTCAAAAATTGTCCTAAAATTTGTTTGTCAAATTTAGAGTGGTTCTTGCTTTAAAATTATTTTAGCTGAAGCGAGCGATCCATAATTAATTTTAAAAAATCTTGAAACATGTACTAATTCATAAACTGTTTTCTGAGGTCGTGATCATTCTCGGAAAACTTAGGAGTAGCATATAATATAATCTCACTTTTTGGATGTTGAATCAAATGCTTCATAAATCAAAATTGAGCACTGAATTTATATTATCTTACCTGACACTGTGTACGGGACAGTTTTGTCCGACCAAATTCTTGCTGAATCTAAAACGGCGTTGTAGGAAACTCCAAGTCTCTTGGGAATGTATGATTTTAAAACAATGTCGCCTTGAAAGCGATCCGGTCTAAAGCATTTGACTTAACTTAATTACATTGAGACAATGTTATGTAGTCTAATAGAAAACAAAAATAATATGACCATAAGTACAAACAAAAAGGTTGTCATAAACTTTATTTAATAAAACTTTACAAAGGGAAAGATGATCTGAACCGAATCTAAGATTCGGTTCTCAATATATGTACTCGTACACGCATATATTCAACAAATACGAAGCTGAATGCAAGTGTATGTCCCTTCATGAATTAATTTTTTACAGGAAAAGCTAATTAAGTATTTTAAAGTTCAGAATTTTCGAAAAATTATCAAAATTATGACGACTACATGTATAATTTTTTAATTTTATTCTGCTTTTTGCCAGAAAAATGCTGAATACACAATTTATATTCACCTTAAAATATAATTCCGTAGCATGATTCCTCAACTGAGACTAATCAATTTCATGTTTAGCTATGCTTACCTGTACAGCAATTGATCGTCAATGTCATCTTCCAAATTTTTCTGATGCCTCCTATGCCTAGCAGCTTCAAAATCTGCACGTTGTTAAACTTGTTTCCGATTCCGGCAAATTTTTGTCGAAAAATTTCTGTAATAAACACCGCGCATTCAGATATGAATTAAAAATTTATAAAATTTTGATTAATGGAAATTCGGGTTGAACGAAAAACTCCTGGTACTCTTATCAGCTTCTGAAACATTCACTAAGAAATTTTCAGCATAAAGGTTCCTTATTTATCAATGCAACACATTAATTTAAATTGACAAACAGAAGATATTATACGTACAATTGAGATTTATCAAGACTAATTTATGTTCAAATAACAAAATTTATTTTATGATCTATAAAAAAGTTTTCACGCGTTTGAGTTTGTATATACATTTGGCACGGAAAACCTCTCATGAGAAAGAATTATTTCGCATGCACACTGGGAAACCAAAAGCGAAAGCAATGGGAAAACTTGGCTCCAGCGTAAATTACTTGAAAGTGAATAGCTGGAAAAAAGCTAGAAAGTAAATGAACGACTATCCCTGAAAATATTTGAATGCAAAAAATATCAATTCTGAAGGTAAATGAAGAGACTCTGAGTGACATTGTTTTAGCGCATTACTTGTTAAAATTTTCATTTAGGATTTTGCACCCGACTCATTCCACACTATTTTAATGAGTTTTCCCCATTATCTGACTGAATACAAAGATTAATATGAAACGAAAAATCTCTTTCATGTACGAAAAAATGTTATCGACGGGGTAAACATGACAAATTACGAAATAAGTGGCGAAAGAAATCATCCGCGTATTATGTAGTTGCTTGCCTTTTACTACGTTTCCAAGTCTATGCAAGATTCAGTTGCTTAATTTTCATATAGAATGTGAAGATATGAAGAAACAAATTTCATTTTTGAAAAAATCTGAATGTATGAATGTCAGTTTTCTAGCGAATTTGCAGTAACGTACCTGTACCGGTATAACATGTTCAGCGTTTAAGCGATAAAATATACAAATAAATAGCACGACGCTCAACATTTGGCAGTAAATGACTTTTTTGGAGAAATGAAGTTCAGCTCTGGCTCGGCTTACGCTATTAAGCGTTTTGCAGGTGCAGTCTCAACTTTTAAAATAAAGTAAGGATAAACAAAGGCGCAAAAAACACGCCCTTATTTAAAGCCAGGAATCGAAAATTCGTTTTTCAAGCCCCCTTTTAATAAACTCGAATGTTTGACGTATTGCGAATTTCTTGATTTTATCCGTAAGCCGGATCGTGACTACTGGTATTTTGGCCCATCGCCGAAAACGAGAGCCTGACTTCCTATATGTTGTAACGAATACCGGGGCTGATTGCCGCGCTTTTTGTTTGAACTTCTGCTTAATAATATTTGAAAATGCGTTTAAAAAAATTCTAGAACGGTAATTGAATGTAGGCAAACTTTTGATTTTAGGTACCATGCCAAAGTACACATAGAATAAGCGTTTGAATCGGTATAATGTAAATAGTATGCGTTTATCCGACCGAGATAACTTGGCATTGTTTTTTCCGTCCTAATATTTAGATATTATAAATTTTATCATTAACGGCTTAAGCAGAAAACTGGTTCAAATTTATTCCTATAGAATTTCTCGCCTCGTTTATTTTTCGAATTTCAGCTTTTTTGCGCAAAATATCGAACCTACTTTTGGAAATCAATGCATTGGAGAATTTTAGTGGGAGGAAAATATGTAGTAGCTCAAAAGTTCAATTTTTACATCACACTAGCGAGGATAAAATGCGTGAAACTCCTATGCTACCGAGTTTTAGCACATTTTACGTGTGGAATAGAAACCGAGATTGCAGAAAGTTTGCGCGCCACTCACATTTGCCGGTGTCACACCTTAAACCGGCGGACACTTTAAGGTACCTTAAAGTGTCGGGTTTACCGTAAAGTGTCCGGGCCACAATAACGTGCTAAAAAGCGAGAAAAAATGTATTTAAACATAGGGATAGAGTGGGCATCATACGTAGACGTAAGAGGATAGGGTTTGAACCCCAAAATCCAAAGTCTCCAAATTTGTTAGATCCGTAGAATTGAATAATCTAGCGTCTTTTGCAGTTATGCTCCATCTGACTGCCAGAATTTGGCCCACTGCCCATGTTTTTGTAGTTATGCTCCATCTGACTGTCAGAATTTGGTCCACTGCCCATGTAAAGTAGCAGGCATTCAACAGCCCAAAGTGTTGGGTGGGGGTTCGCCGATCATTAGGGGGAGTGCGCGAACTTCAATTTTTATTCAGAAATTGAAAGAATGCACTTAAAGTGGCTAGAAATCGCAAGTTTTTGCACAAAATCGGGAGAAGGGAATGAACAATTTTGTTTATTTAAATTTATATTTTTACATTTACGACTTTGGTTATGGGAATCTTCACCCCCTTGTTACATGTATGAATCGTAGCATGGAAGGCAATATATAAAATGAAGTCTTAGCATGTCTTTTTAGAATCATAAGTGAATGGAACCGTGTGCAGTTTAAATTCACAACATATATGACTGAAATTCGTAAATATCGTCGATTGTTCCTCACGAAAGTTATTTTTAATCGATTTTATCTCCAAGTTTGCTAAACGACGATGCAACGAATTCTTCGTAATGCATCGGCTTGCTTGTATTTTTGTACCTCAATACATTGTACAAGGTACGCATATATGTACATGCCTACTTACCTAATTGTACAGCCAGTGATATGCGTGGGCGTATATGCGTACGTATACTCAGCGTAACCCTGACACTTTAAAGGCCCTGCTACTACTTCCCGCCGCGCGGCGCCGCGCTGCGCCGCGTTGACAAAATGTGCTGCTATACTTCCAAACGCGGCACCGCGTGGCGCCGCGTGCCCACCGCGCGGCGCCGCTTGGAAGTATAGCAGCACCGCCGCGGCGCCACGCGGCGCCGCGCGGCGCCGCGTGGCAGATAAATTGAAGTTTGAACACTGTTCAAACTTTTGCCACGCGGTGGGACGCGGCGGCCTATATTTATCATTTATTTATGAGGGAAAGCTTGATTTTAGCATTTTTTATGATGTACTGATGTTTATGCATACGTGAAAGCGGGAAAATTGAATATATAATCGATTTTTAAGATGTCTGTGTGCAAAAATGTGTGTCTCTATTAGTGATGTAAAAGATCCAGGATTTTTACCCAGATCCAGATCCAGATAAAGATCGGGTTCAGATTTTCTGGCAGATCCAGATCCAGATCAGAAAATAACCAGATCCAGATTCAGATCGTTTTGCCAGATCAAAATTTAAAAAGATCCAGATCCAGATAAAAATATTTTTTGTGCAGCAATTTGTATTGCTAAAAAGGAAGGCGTAAAACGCCCAAACCCATGTGATTGGGGGGTCTCGGGTGGCGGGACTAATATAACAGCCCCCCAGAGGGGTCTGGGGCAGAGCCGAGGAAAATTAGCATTTTAGAGCTTTTACATAAAAATGATATCAGTAAAAATTGTCTAAAAGTAAAAGCTCACAAGTTTTGAGTCAACCAAAAGACAGTGTAGTCTTGCTTTTTACAAAAACGACATTAATCCAAATTACGAATGCAATTTTTTTAAACATTGCTGCTAAAATTATAATCACTCATGAATACTTATCGTACTATTTGAGAGTTCATTTCTGTCTCACAGACAACAACAATTTTAATCAACAAATAATTCAAATTCAAATAAAATGTTAGTTAATTTTAAACAAGGTAATATTTTTCTAATTGGTGTCTTTCAAACTGTTCCGACGTCCTAAGCATGACAAAAAAATTCAAAATTTTCCCATTTTTAGGCAAAAAAGTCTCTCAAAGGTCAATTCTTACGATCATTTATGTGAAAAAACAACCTTTAATACATTTTTATCACTTAAGTTACTTTTCTGCAGAGCTTTAAAAATTTTTCTAAAACCAAAAAATTATGGGGGGTCAGCGGCACTTTTTGGCCATTCTGAGAGGGGGTAGCACGGAACTGGGGTCAAAGGTCAAAACCTCCAGCAGACGCCCCCCACGTGCATGTAAGGCTAACCTACCTACATTAAATCGTAAAACAGAAAGGATACCATCGCTGAAAAATAACTTCCTGATCTGTTTAACCAGATATATCTTGACTAAACAGATACAGATCCAGATCAGATAACCAGATCAGAAAATAATCAGATCCAGATTATCTGGATCTGGATCTGAATCTGGATAAAAAGATCAGATCCAGATGATCTTTTACATCACTGAGTATCTATGCCTTTCAAAAACTTGTTTTCATGATGCTGAAACCGAAAATGAGTTCAGTTTTTAATGTGCACAATCGTTGACCTATACTCTTTTCACTTGTTTTCTTGACACAGAATACAGTATACAGTTTACACATGTTTTACTTTTTTGCTGTTTTACTACAGTTACAACATCAATAAAATTTTTTTCTGCCGCGCGGCGCCGCGTTGAAGTATAGCAGCACAACCCATGTCACGCGGCGCCACGCGGCGCGGCGCATCACGCGGCACCGCGTGGCGCCGCGTTGGAAGTATAGCAGCTACTTCGCCACGCGGCGCCGCGCTGCCCGCGCGGCGAAGTATAGCAGGGCCTTAAGGCAGAGCCGGGCACTTTAAGGTGCCTTAAAATGTCCGGCCGAACACTGCAAGGTACCGCCAAGTGTCCGGCCGGCCACTTTTTAGGCACGGACACTTTAAGGTGCGACACCGGCCGAACCCCCTTCGGCCCAACCTAAAAGTCCTGCTTGTACAGTTAAGCATAGGAACAAAGTTTCTTTAGTTTTCATGTTTTTTTGGTAATTTTGGTAGTTTTGGTATGCGACATTACTTAGGTTCTCATGGTATTTGAGGTAGCTCTGGTAGGTTGTACCTTACATAGGTTACGTATCTTATGGTTTTTTGATATTTTTGGTAACTTTGGTACTTTTGGTAAAATTGGTATTTTAGATAAGTTTGGTAATTTCTGGTACTTTTGGCAGTTTTGGTAAGTTTGGCAGTTTGGTAAGTTTGGTAGTTTTGGTAGTTTTGGTAATTTCGGTATTTTTGGTAGTTTTGGTAAGTTTGGTAATTTTGGTAAATTTGGTATTTTTGATAATTAGCTGGCCCTTTTTAGGGAGGAGAAGTGAATAACCTCTAAATTTTTAGCTACAAACGGTAAAAAAGTAAAACTGGTTAAAGAAATACGTGTTTTAAATAGAAGTCAGGGAGGCGGTCTCTGTAACAAAGGACATGAGAACCTTCGACTTTGAGCGAACGGATTAACCCTATCCCTCTTGTTATATGCCTAGTCTTGCATATGTGCAGCAATCAATTGCGTAGTGAGCAGACATGCACGTGGGGACTTTGGGGTTCCTGACACCCCACCCAGAATGGAAAAATGGAAAATTTTTAGGGAAAAATGAGGCAAAGTGGAGGCAAAAACGGATGAAAATTGAAAATCGTATTTAGCAGCTTGTGTCATTATAGACAGTCGTTTTCAGCATTTTATTTTAAGGACAAAAAACAAAAATTTTGGATTTATCATCATAATGGGGGCAAGTATACGATAAGCATTTGTAGCACACGTGGGCGTGGGGGAGGCTTTGGGGGTATGCACATCCCATAAGTTGAGATACCCCCAGAAATCAAAGTAACCCCTCCCCAGAATTCAATTTTTGAAATTTTTTGCTTTTTTAGCGATTTTTTGATGCCATTGGATAGTGCTCGATGAGCAACGTCGAAAAATGGTGTTTTTTCACCATACGGCCACTTTAAAGACCATTTTGACCTTTGAAAATCTTTCCACCCCCCAGAATTTCGGTGCTGCCCACCTATGATTTTTAGGCGTTTCTTGCCAAGCTTTGTTCAATATTCAAAATAATTAAAAAAATATAAAGTCACTTAGATATCTAAGCAATGACCTCCGCGAATGAAGTGCCAGCAAATTTAGCGTTTTCTTGCTCTAGGCTATGCTAAACACGTATTTTGACAGTTTTTTTGAGCGCATTTCCATTATTTTTTATTTTTCCTGTGTGTTAATAATGACAAAAAGCCTTTTTCCTCCATTCTGGGAGTGATGCTACGAGTATATTATTTTATATTATGTTATTGTGTCATTATATTATTCAGCTATATTATGTTCATTTATAATAAGCTACAAAGTAATGGTTGTATTATTTGTATACGCTTCTCTCTTTAATATTAACTTGCTCACGAGTGATGGTCGCACACACCTACATACGCGCATGTATGCTGCTCATTCTTGAATACGAGCGACCATAAATAACATAAGTACCACAACACCAATGCATCTTATGTCTGTAGACGCAAAAATGACCACAGACACCTAATTTACCATACTTCTCGAAGTTAGTAAAACTACCAGATATTACCAAAATTACTAGATATTACCAAAACTACCAAATATTACCAGAACAACCAAACTACCAAGTTTACCATGCAAACCAGACCTCTCACGGAATATTGATTCAAAATAACCACTTTTCTATTAACAAGTAGGACTTTTAGGTTGGCCCAAACTTTCCAGTTTTTAAAAAAAATATCCTTTCTAAGCTTTTTTAGCGATTAATTTGCTCAAAAGGAGCCTTTATTGCGCTTCGCGCCATATTATACTAACTTTTTGACTGTATTTTATTAAATTTCCTCAAATTTTTTCATGACCTTTTTTGCATTTTTTATGTCCTGAAAAAGAACAAGCAAGGTCAGAAAAATAAAAAATGGTGCTTTCGACACAAATTTTTCCTTTTTAAACCTGAAAATGCACTTTATAGAAAATTTTTGGAATGATCCTCAGAATTTAAATGATGTACATGTAAGCTGACGATGCTCTCTTTCTTTCCTGAATAAAAAAGATATTATTCGAAAAAATTAATGAAAATTAACACAACTATGTCAAAATTGGCTTTAAAAAGTTGGTATTTTAAGCCGAAAAGTCAGTGAAACCGCATAGAACAACATATTTTCCGAAGTTTTGCGGAAAACTTATAATTCTGCGGGGTTGGCAGCCATTTTGGGGTCAAACATCCTAAGGAACATATTTGGTTGGAGGTCCGATCCAGCAATTGTGAAATATCTGTTGCGCTATTAGACAGATAAACAAATAATTGGAAAGCATCACAATTTCGCAATCCACTCACCATTTTTTGGTTTTTCCATATTTTAAGTTTTTAACATTATTTTCTTTTTGTGTCTTACGCAGATAAAAGCGTTTTGGAACCGCAGCATGTCACGTAGTACGTGAGAGCGCTTAAATAGCCATGGCCAGTGTAAAAAATATCTGTTTTTATAGCTGATGTACGTTTTTTACAAAAATTATTTTCTGAATCGGAACTACAGTTCATTACAAAGAACTCATGACGTCTTTAAAGTACGACAGTATATAATCAGGCTCTGAATAAAAAAATGCGTTAAATCAAATAACGTGCAAAAGTTTGTTAGGCGTGTGACAAACCAGACTTGGAAAGATCGCCCAAAGGCAAATTATTTTCATTAGTACAGTATATGTTGGCATGGCTGCCAAAGAATGGATAATACACTAACGCATAAACGTAGTGAGACCCAAATTCGGCGATATGTATGTCAGGGCCCAGTTAAGCATTGAAGTACAATAGAAAATCGATTCGCTAAAAAATCATTGTTACGGAAGCACTTTTGTTCGCAATTTTATTCGAACGAATGAACTAATGATTAAATTATTAAAAGAAACGAGGAGAAGGGCCAATTTTCGCGTATAAAACGATTCCGAAAATAATTCAAGTTTAACGAATAAATTCGATAATTTGGCGGGACCATGAAGCTGATTAACGGGTATTTGAATTTTTTATGCATATTTGGTCCAAGCTTAGCCGAATTGAGCGAAAAACTTACCATAAATGCGCCGATAATTGGCGAATTCGTCAAAGGCTGGATTCGGATGGAGCAAGATGCGGATGGATTAGGATATAGAGGCGAGATTTAATTTAACTTTGGACGAATCGATCGGATCGATTCGAAATAAGCTAGAATTTTCCATCGCCAAATATCCAATAATTTACGGATACGAGGGATGCGTCGACGCTCACAAAACGGCTTTGTTAAGCAGGTACTTAGCTAATATGAATTTGGGGAGGGACTAAAATTTTGAAGTCGGATCTCAACAAGTACTTGTAGACAGATTGAAATAATGGTGTTTTTGAGCGTTTCTCAGCGAGTTCTACATATAAGAAAAAAATTTTGAAAAAATAAGAAAAGAATTTCTATTACACCTGTCTTCGTAATTCGTGTCGTATAAAGTAGCCACACAAATGATTTTTAAAGATAAAATGCATGCATTACCCTGCTGAAAAGCTGTCTCAACTTCTATACTTAATTCAGTTAGGTTGCATGCAAAAGCAATATGGTAAATAAATAATTCTGCGTGAAGCGTCAGAAAATTTCGACTTATTTCCTTATTTTATAAATAGACTTGGGCTGTTTAGAAGTACAAAATTATACAACACAACAAATTTAGCGCGAAGCGCCGAAAATTCAGGGCCTATTAGCGCAAAAGTATGCTAAAATCTATTTTGGCGATTTTTCAAATGGGTACGCTTCAATAATTTTCAATTTTCCTCTGGGGGACCCTTGTAAAAAATACTGGTACTTTCAAAATTTTGGGGGACTAGTCCCCCTCTATCCCCCGTATCCCCACCCCCACAGCTATGTGCCTGTTTTGTTAAGGATAAATTTTACCGAAATTCAAACGAACGGTCAAAAAATTAACGAAATCGTTTCTATTAAACGGGCGGAACTCGCCGACCTCCTCGACGGCTCGCTGATGACGTACGTTAACGGAAAATTAGATTCCTGTTCGAACTTGATGGAGGATAACGTTGAATTTCTTCAATCGAAATTTTACGGCCCGGAAGTGGGCGGCGACGTTTATTATTTTTGGCACGAGTCCCTGAATTTGTTGAAAATCTATTCCCGAATCGTCAACGCCAATAATTTCGACCCAGTCCTGGCCTGGTCGCTAAAGAAGCATTGGTGGTTGCCCAGGCAAGATGGCAAAGAGCCAAGCGTGCTGTCGTGCCGGGAAAAGTCGAAAAACGCCTATTTCTGGCATCAGCCCGACGCCAACGATTCGGCAACGAATTTGATCCGACCCGAAAGTCGACAGATGATCGTCGTGAAGGGCTTGAACCTGACCTGGGACAATCTGGTCAAATCAGTGCTGGTTTTGGAAAAAACCAGCAACAACCGGTGGGAATCGAAAAAAGCGTCCGGTTGTTCGCGACTGAGACCAATTTTGGGCGATCTGATCGAAAACTCGATTTGCCTCAACGGCGAAGTCTTAAGATTGGAGTCAAAAATCCTTATTTAGTCCTCTGAAAATAAAAAGCGAAGAAATTGGACTGGATGATCGTTGTTACGCTAGTGAAAATGCAGTAGTAGATTTCGGGAGGACATTAGAAGATGGCCATTCTACCAAATTTAGTATAGACAAATCATTATCACATTTTCCAGCAGAGTATTAGTATACCAAAGAATTATAGTAATACGGTCGTAGTGCGATATTCCTTCCCGATTACTGGAAACATTACGTTGTACCAGACGAAGACGAATCCCGACTCCATCACGATTCTTAAAGGATCTCTGATAAGCCTATTCGATGATAACGACGATATGCCGATTGGTAAAAAAATATTGTCCATTCTGACTGAGTATCTAAACTTGAACTCAACTCAAAAACTGCTTATTCGATAAATGCAAGAAAAATAGCATTTTAAGCATTGCACATTCCTCACTACTCTGTTTCCAAAAACAATTCGTGTTTTATTAGATTTCAACTAAGAACTCTAATTTTTCAATTACTGTTGATTATAATACTTCGGTCTGAATTCATAAGAAGCAATGATTCTGAAAAATATTAACAAATAGTGCTTTATTTAGCTTAGACGTCGTAAACTTACGGTATGCGATATATCCGAGAAAGAATTCATTTTGCCAGTAGATTTCACGACCACTCACTCATCATTATTTTAGCTTCAACGAGATGATTTTTCAGCACAATAAGCGACAAAAAGTACTTCCCGTGACACGTGGGAGGGGACTGCGGGGTATGCACTTCCCCCAGAAGTTGAAATACCCCGAGAAATCAAAATACCCCCAGAATTCGAATTTTGAAATTTTTTTTGCTTTTTTGGCGATTTTTCAGATGCCATTGGATAGTGCTCGATGAGAAACGTCGAAAAATGATGTTTTTTCGCCATACGACCACTTTTAAGACCATTTTTTTGACCTTTGAAAATTTTTTCACCCCCTCCCCAGAATTTTGGTGCTGCCCACCTATGCTTATAACTATGTGATATTAATCATAAGTCTGGCTGTCTATGTAATTGCTCTTAGCGATTCCCAAGCAGGCGCGAATACAGTGGGGAACGGAGGAGATCGTGTCGTCAAAAAATAGTTGGGCGCAATAGAGAATAATGTGTTTTTTGAAGATTTGAGCCATTTTTGTCATGATTTTTCGAAATTTGCCGGGTAGTACTCATTAATAACATTTATTGACTTGATTGGCGGTCTAAAAACCTAATTTTTACTTCAGAAAAGTAGTTGATGTAAGAACAAGAATTTTTTAGTTCTTACAATAATTAACCTAAGTATTTTTCAGTGCTTTGCACCGATTTTTGCACTTATGAAAATTTAAAAGTTTATCGAATCCAAAATGATTATGTCTTCCAAAAGACGGCCGAAAACCAATACTTTTATCATAATGGGTGGATTTTCCGTACATTTTCTGAAACGAATTGGAAAATTTGTGGCTCACAATCCTCCCCCTGTCAGAAAATCTTGGATATGCAACTGGAAATAAAGGATCCGTTTAAATAGTGAAAAAACGATCGTCAGTCGATCGGCAGTCATAATCATACATGCACGGGAGGGAAGGCTTGGGGTCTACCATGGATGCACAGCATAGCCGATCTGGGGGAGGGTGGTGAGCCGGTCTGGAGGTCTAAAATTGAGCTTTTTCGGGCTAAAATTACTTCAAAAACTGGATAAGCGCTAAAATAGCGTTCACACTACGTTATTGAACAGTTTCTGGTGTCAATTTTAAGCATTTTTGAAGAGAATTTTTAATTTTTTATTCGCTTCTTGCCTTCATTTTGCATTTTTTCCGACAAAATTTTTCATTTTTTCATTTCAGGGTCTAGACCCCAAACCCTCGTATATGTCTGCTCTATACCCCCCAGAATGGAAAAATAAAGCATTTTTCGAAGGAGAGCATAATTAAGGCAAAAAACGGATGAAAATTAAAACCTTCATTCAAAAGTGCTTCAAATTGACCAGAAAACTGTGTAATAACGTAGTTTTAGCACCTATTTTAGCACTTAAACTTTCAGAAGTCATTTTGGTCCAAAATCTGAATTCTTGACCCCTCCTAGACCGGCTGACCCGTCCCCCAGATCGGCCATGCTGTGCATCTACGGTGATTACCATATATGGATAGCAGCCAATTACGGGGTCCGAGTGGTATGAACAGGGAAAATATTAAAAAATATAGGCCAAAAATTTGATTCTGGAGGTCTTCCGGATTATCGGAGAGAGGGTCTGACACCCGAACCCCCCCGCGCCCACATGTGGTCGAAATTAGTACGATGACATGCATAGGCTCTTACCTACTTGGGTACATAAGTTTCTCGAGTTTTTGGAATTTGTTTGAATTTCACTTTTTAGATTTTTGAGTTTTTTAGTGCAAAACATTAAAGACATTTACACTGTGCAAAAAATTATTACTATTCTATCGTCGTCCATCCTGAACTTCCAAAACGTCACATTTTTCAGATGCCAGCTTACAAATTATGAAATTACCGACTGAATCGAACTGGATGCAATGTCATGCTTCAAATACAAAGAGGTTTTCAACCCGTCAAGCATAGATGACCTATTTTGCCAAAAGTCAATTAGTTTGTGTCCGATTGGCAAAACGCCCTTAAAGTTTTCAATAAATGCTTACAATAGCACCAAATCCAGACGAATCGAATTCCAACTTATCGCCAAAAACTTACCACTAGACGGAGCTTTTTCCGTTGTGGGACAGACTATGAAAATTCTGACCCCGAATTTGCAAGCTTGTGCTAACATAACGTCGACCCAAAGTCGAAATTTCGGCGCTAGGCTCGGAAAATTCGACGGATCAGGCTCAAAACAAGTCAGCAAAGATGAATTCGTATGCAAGTTAAATACATCGGCTATGTTGAACGCCGTGCTTGAGCCACAAATTATGTTTTCAGTTGCAAGCTTCCATGATTCTGTTTTCAACGGATCCGTCTACTTTGTAAGTTGTAAATTATTTTCTTCTGCACATATAAAGTACATAATGAGTATCACACAACATAGAATTCTATGCAGTATAGTTTTCAAGAATGAGTATAGTTTGAGAGACTGCTTAATCCAAGCTATAAGTAAACAAAAGTCGTCCTAGTGGCAGATGTGCAAAACCTTAAAAAAACCAAAAAGGTAAGTGCTAAAAAAGACAAAAAGTAGGTAGTAAAATCAGAACTTTCATTTTCGGCATTCATTATCAGCATTTATCCACTGATATCTGAAATTGCAAAAAACGAAAATCTTGCAAATCGAGTTTTAAGAATTAAATATAAACTACAGGGATTCGCCTACAATCTTCTTGATCAAATCAAAATATTCTACGTGCATATGCCGATTATTTATAAGTACTATTATTATTATTATCGTAATCAATGTGTAATCGTCATGGTAATCATGATCAAAAAGTGAAATTGTAATTTATGTACTTAAATCCACAAATATTTCCAGGCTCAATTCAAAGGTGATGAAACTTATGCCGTCCCGGAAGAAAACACGGCAATTCATTTGGTTCCTACAGTAAATCACTTATAGTCTGTTTCGCATAACTACGTGCATGAATTTAAAGAATTTCCTTCGACAGTAAGCCGAGGGTTGCAATAATTATATATCAGATCAATGCTATAATTGCAATCTGTCGGCTATTATCGGCGATAGTTTTTAAATTTATGACCGACCGAACTTGTGTGAAACAATTTATAACTTGTATCATTTTACGATTTTTCCTGTCGGTGGCAATGTTGGTACTTGCAGTGGAATTTTGGGACTCGCGGTGGGAATGTTGGGACCCGCGATGGGAATGTTGGGACGTTGGGAATGTTGGGACGGTGGGAATGTTGGAACGGTGGGAATGCTTTGGACAGAGGGAATGCTGGGACACGCGGTGGGAATGTTGGGACGGTGGGGAATGTTTGGACAGAGGGAATGTCGGGACTTCGCTGATGGGAATGTTGGGACGATGGGAGTGTTGGTACGGTAGGGATCTTGGGACACGACCGATCATCCGAAAGCAAAAAATCATGTTCGCCATTTCTAATTGCAAGCTTACGCGGGCAGGAAGAAAATTCTGGGGGAGTAAAATCGCCAAAAATCACCAAAAATCGCCAAAAATGTTAATGAAAATAGAATTCTGAGGAGGGGTCTACAGTAATCTGCAAGGAGTTTTTCAACTTCTACGGGGGTGAATATCATTTAAACCCCCACGCCCATGTGTGGCAGCAACCAAATTCTGGGGGTCCGATGGGATAAAATCGTTAGAAAAGGCACCGAAACTTCGATTCTGGGGTTTTATCAATTTTTTGGGGGTCTTACAGATTTTCGAGGGTGTTCAGACCCGCCCAGACCCCTGCGCCCATGTGTTATCAAGGCCCTGCCTACCCGTTTTGAAAAACAAGGATTTTTAAAAAGAACATTATTGTTTAAGCTGGATGACAACGACATGTTGTTTGACATTGTTGACATCAATGGCACCAAGTCTTGCCGAACGGCTGAGGTTTATAATCCTTTTGGAATAGATCTGAATCCTGCGGTAAGTTTCGATTTTCTTGTTTTTTTATTAATATCGTATAATTTTTAATTTATTTAGACGTATACTAAAGCATGCGCTTCGGATGCTTCGTTGTGTGCTATTGGCGATCTAGGCCGAAAATGGGTCAATTTAAACGAAACAATGAGTTGTCTTCAATACGTTCCACTTAGTGGAGCATTCAGTGGTAAAAATAATTAAAATATGCAATCCAATTAGCTCTAGATTAAGAAATCTGGTGGTTAAAAACGAAAGACACATACAAAGTCATCGTACTAGAAAGAAAAAGGAACGGAAAAAGTGAACAGAAATAATAAATAAATATAAATAAATAGATAAATAATATTATAAATACGTAAATAAATGTAATGGGAACTGTTTCTTTTATCAATCCACGCAACCTGATATAACGCAAGTGCTGTAATGTTCACGTTCATGTTCCTTATTTATATTTGCATAACTGTACCAATATCGTTTATTTTAGTTAATATGCGGCCTATGACGCCGAGTTATTCATGTAAATCGGTAAATAAAATCGAATTACTTTACGCTCGTATGAGGCAGTCGGTAATGAAAACGCTCGTTAGAAACAGGTCGGCGTAGTCGAACTGCTTGCTGATCGCAAGCAATCAGTGACCTTAGTAGCAGCAGCGATTCGCAACATAAACAAAGAGCTAGTATAAAATTCAATCCTACTAAATATCCTATTCATTACTTCGTTACCTGCAACCAAACGTGTTCTTGGGGTTGGGGGTTTGAGGGGGTTTGACTCCCACTCATAGAATGGCAATTGACCCCACGCAAAATAATTGCGACTCCCTTAGAATTGTCGATTTTTCGTAATTTTTCGTGTCTTCTTGAGCGTATTTAGCTCATGTTTGGATCAAATATCTCAAATTATCGGCGCTTCGCGCTATATACACATTTTTGACTATATTTTGTTCAATTTACTCGATTTTTTTGAATTTTTCGTTTCAAAATTTTTAAAAATCTTTTTATGTTCTAGAAAGAACAAACAGTAACAGTTTTTTGACGCGTACGTATAGCTTTTTGGCCCACAAAAGCACTTTTACAAATTTCTTTGGCCTGACCCTACAGGATTCCTATGCTGTACATGCATGCCTGTAATCTAATATTTTGAGAAGAATAAATACAAAAAATAATTCAAAAAATAAATATGTGCTTAAAATAAGCTTCAGTAAAGATAAGAAAGTTGTTGTCAGCAGAACATTAAAAATGTTGTTATTACTCTGCTTCAAGATGATTTTGTTTGCCAGAAACGTATTTTTTATTTGATTATAAAAAATGTATAAAGATTAATTTTTAAAAAAAATGTTTTTTTGCGCCTAAAAACTTGCGTTGATTCTACATCAAAATTGTAAAGATATCGAAGGAAAAGTTATAGCTCAATTTTAACAATCTTGAAATTCTAGCTTGAGACCATTGTACTGACCTACTAATAGTACGAGCATACACTGCATGAACCGGTATGGAAGATTAGACCAGTCATTTTCAATTTTTTAAAATTAAAATCATAATGCTTATTAATTATAATTATAATTATAATAATTAGAATATAAAAACATGTATTTTCAATAGCTTTTCTTGAAATAATTGGCCCTAAAAATTAAAATAAATGTTAAAATAGTGCAAAAACTACCTGAAGTCACAGCTATTAGGCGTCTTAAGTCCGCGAACATCCCACCTTCAATGCACATGAGTGCTCAGCAAACATGGGCAGCAGCCAAATTTTGAGGGTATGGGTGGTTTAAAACCGGTAAAAATCCAAAAATCATGCCTTAAATTCAATTCTTTGGTGTCTATCGATTTTTGGGTGGACCTATTAGATTCTAGGGCAGGTGTCACCCCCAACCATAGGTGGGCAGCACCAAAATTTTCAGGGGAAGAAGGTGCAAGATTTTCCAAAGATCAAAAAATGGTCTTAAAAATGGTGGTATGGCGAAAAACACCATTTTTTAACGTTTCTCATCGAACACTATCCATTGAGCATCAACAAATTGCGAAAAAACAATTTCAAAAATTGAATTCTGTGGGATATTTTGGTTTCTGCGGGGTATTCGGCCTTGTGCGGGCAGAGGATGCACATCCACTCAAGCCCCCACCCGCACGCGCATGTGTGCCCCAAACCCCCATACCCATGTGTGATGCTCAGACTTCTCGTATTAGGCCAGGGTGCTTTCATTTACTAAACATTTTTCTCTAATTTTATTAATAAAGCAAACAGAACTTGTCCAAGCTTAATTATCCTACTGTTTTTCAAGTAATCTCTGTTAAGGTACTTAGTTCTTAGAATTTGGTGAGTTTTTATGACTTTTCAAAGTAAGACACACTTTTGTAATCAGTGAACGCCAAATCATTGCGAATCAGCCGAAAGATGGGAAATCGCTTTGAAACAACTTGCTCGGCGATCAAAAAAGTTTTTGTTAAAGACGTCATCATAAGAGCAGATAACAAATACGGCGAGTAAGATACGACGATATGTGCTACTGACATATCTTCTTTTATAGAAAAAAACAATTACGCTTGAGTAGAATTCATCATGATTTCCTTAATCTAAGCGTTATTTCGTAAATTAGAAATAAAAAATCGGAAAGCTTCGCACCATTAGCAGAAGTTGCAATGTTCGACATATGTTAAATTTTTAAGAGTCCAGATCGAGGAGCTCGTCGCAAAAGATTTAAATATTGACGTTCAATCAATTAAAATTCAACCGACCAAAGTGAAGAAAATATCAGCCGTATGCAATGCCTATCGAATCAGCCTATTTGGTAAATTAGCCTTCCTGACGTGGTTTTATTCTATGCGCTTACCTTATGTCAACACACACGTGCGTGATCTTACGTAGAAAGAGTTTTGGGAAAATTAGGACAAGAAAGCGATAAAATGGGGACTTAATTCGCAAAAAAAGTTCTTACGATTATCACATGTTCGCAACTCAGGTAATTAGCATGCTTTTGATGTTTTTTACTGTTTTTGAGACTATGTTAACTTGATAGAGCTAAATATCTTAAGTATAAATCTTAAGCCGAGTTGAGTCCAGACGTGCATTTTGGGGGTTTGGGGTCTTAAACTCCCAAGAATGGAAAAATGTTAATTTTTCCGGAGGAAGTAAGGCAAAATGAAAGCCAAAAATCGGATGAAAATTGGAAATTTTTTGTCAAAAGTGCTTGAAATTGACCAGAATGTGGGATAACGTAGTTTTATTGCTATTTTCGCATTCATGCCAAGTTTTTAGGTCACTTTGACCCAGAACAGCTCAATTTTTGACCCCTCCCCAGATCGGCTGATCCCACCCCCAGATCGGCCATGCTGTGCATCTATGGTTGAGTTCCAGACTGATCATGTGCGTATAGATTGACTTAGTCAGGAAAACAGTAAATTAAAATCTAAAATCACCAACTTTGCATACAAGATCAGATCTATCCTAATTTAAATTAATCAGGCAAATTTTTTACTGATCCGCTTTGCAGGTCCGGAAGCTATTCATTTAGCAGAAGCGTTGCAGACAAAAATAAAAGACGACAGCTTTATATCTAGAACACTACGGACGATTCAATGTTCTTCGAGAAGTAGAAGAATATATTATAGTGAGTAAACTTCAAATATTTACAGCTAAAATAAAAGAATAATCATTAGAAAGGAAGTAAAAACTTTTTTAGACTTTTTAAACATGGACGCATTCTGTAAAATCAAGCATTAAAAAAATTAGAAAGGATCTTCTGAGTGTAATAATTTAATGAAAAATCTATCAAAAATAAAATATCTACGAGGAAAACTTATTTATATTGCACATATATTTCGCCGTGCATTTTGCGCATAAATTGGTTAATGGATTGACAATGTTTTTATTGCACAGAAGGTCAATCAGTAAACTTTTCTTCAAAATATGTTTTAAAAGCTATGAAATGCATCCAATTAATTAAATTTGTTAAGGTAATTAAGAAGCAGAAAGATTTGCAATATACTGATTCTTCATTTCTCTTAATTGATAGGAATTTCAGGAATCTTAATCTTAGTAAGCAAATACAACCATAATAAACTTTTAATTTTTTGATTACTAGATTGAACCTTTAATTCATTATGTTTTAAGGTTCGCTAACTTTAGTGATAGCACCATTATTGTTATTCCGGATAGTGTGACAAAAAATACCGGATTTGAAGACGATGCAAATTCGTGCCTCAAATATCATGATAATCCGTTGTTGTTCACTATTATAAACATGTGTACTTATGTACGTATTTCGGTTCATCATAAACAAAAAATTGGTAGGGAATATGAACTTTTTGTCCGACACCCTAAAAACCCTTTTAAAATCCAAAATCAAAGCCTTATTTTTGCGTTGCTTTACTTTATCATGTATCCTGGTGTTTTTAACGTGTCCCAAACGAGTCAAGAATAACATGATTAATTACAATTTGTTTTCATTGAACGTTTCATGTATATTTTTGTTTCCTGCTGGAATGTGATCTAAGTATCGCACCATGATATGCAACTTTCAAGATTACGTGGGCAGCAAGAAATTTCTGGGGGTTATATTCATACGTGGGCAGCACCAAAATTATGGAGGGTGCAAGATTTTTCAAAGGTCAAAAAATGGCCTCAAAAGTGGTGGTATGGCGAAAAAACACCATTTTTCAACGTTTCTCATCAAGCACTATCCATTGGCATCAAAAAACTGCGGAAAAACAAAAAAATTCAAAAATTGTATTCTAGGGGGGGTATTTTGGTTTCTGGGGGAACTATTTTGGTCTCTCGGAGGGTGCATATCCCCCAAACCCCCACGCCTAGGTGTGGTTAGGATGAGTAAAATTGCCAAAAATATTACTAAAAATAGAATTCCGGGAATCTACAGTAATCTATAGAGGGATTCCAACTTCTGGGCATACAAACCCTCCCGACCCCTCACGCCAATGTGTGTATGTGAATCATCGTAAATCCCAAATATCGAAAGGAACAAAATAAAATTACTTTTATGGAACCGATGCGAGTAAATTAAGGGAATTGAAGTAGAATGAATCTTGCGTGTGAAATGATCAGACAAACTTTCTTTAATCATTGAATGAAATTTACTAAAACTGCTTACTTGCACAGGTGTGAAAGCCAATTTTCAAAGGACTTCTCCTAAAAGCCCTGCACTAAAGTCTGAAAGCTGCTAAATGAGTGGCTCGAACCGCTCAATATGTATGTAGAAACAATGAAAAGTGCAAAAAATTCATTGAATCAGTCTGTAAGCTTTTTTGTTCATAAATTTTGTTCGTTAGCCTGAGTTTCAGATTAACACGATTCTTCCTGTTTCGTATAAAGAACAGTATTTAACTAGCTAGCAAGTGTACTTGTCCTAGGAACTTCTGGCTTTTGATTTCACAGACTGACATCATAAGTCAGCAGCACCAAATTTCTGGAGGGGTGTGTATTAGATTTTCCCAAGGTCAAAAAATAGTCTTAAAAATGGTAGTAAGACTAAAAAACACCATTTTTCAACATTTCTATCAGCACCATACGTGGGCAGCAAAAAAATTCTGGGGGGTCCAAGATTTTTTGAAGGTCAAAAAATGGCCTTAAAAATGGTGATATGGCGATAAAAACACCATTTTTCGACGTTTCTCATCAAGCACTATCCATTGGCATCAAAAATTGCGAAAAAAACGAAAAAATTTTCAAAAATTGATTTCTGGGGGGTCTTTTGATTTCTGGGGGGGTCTTTTGGTTTCTGGGGGGGTCCAGACCCCCAGACCCCCCACGCCCATGTGTGATCAGCACTATCCATTGGCATCAAACAATTGCGAAAAAACAACAAAAATTCAAGAATTGAATTCCGGGAGGGGATATTTTAGTTTCTGGACGGGGGATTCGGCTTTCTGGGTTGAACTTCATTTAATTTTCCAAAATTTCCTGGAATCGAGGTCCTTGATAGAGTTCACAAAGCCTTGACTTTGGCTATTCGAGAGGATTTTCTCCAAGCTCATTCACAGGAACGAATGCACTTGTTTTTGAAAAGATCCTTAACCTGGTCTGATGCAAATACACAAAGAATACCCATTTGTGCAGCAAAACCTTTCAATTCAAGTGCGTTTCATGGCCGGTCTGTCGGGCGGCACCGGGGTTAGGCCTAAGTTTTTGTGTAGCCTTTTAGAAGCTGCATGAAAACGCTGAAATCGCACAATCTGAACTCATCGACTGTTTATGATTTAAGCCAGTTTGTGATAAAGTTTCCGTTCAATATTACATTATTTTCTCTATGTCCTACAATTTTTGGTTCTGGAGTAAATACCGAGTAGCGATTCCAAAATTCACTTTGTTTCTACATTTGTTTGAGACGCGCCTCCATTCAGAGCAACATTTTACAGGGCAAGCTCTCTGTCGCGAATTTCGCTTTTGAATATCTTCCTCAATTTTGATCAACTTTTATGGAGATTTTACTGTGATAAAAATTTTTTGACGTTTTTGCGCTTTAAACTAAATTTATAGCGCTTAGATCATACAAAACAGACAAATTAATGCCGGCGCGAAACGCCGGAAATTTTTAGAAATTCCTAACCCTCTTGCTCTGGCCTATTATCCCTAAAATCTCGTTGCACATGTGCAATGAGCATGTTACGGCCGCCGGGGTCTGAAGTGGCACGCTCAAGCGTTCCCAGCGGGGTCCGGGGGCGGAGTCCCGGAAAAATTTTTAAAAAAAAGCATTTTAATGTTAAATGGTAACGTTAAAATTTTCGCAAAATCGGCCAAATCTCGGTTCTGAATCAAGCCCAAAAATACTTAAAATTGACGAACTCCTAAATTGCATAAAACTTCTGAGCTGAAATGCGTTTTTCGACCTCTGCTAAGATATAGCGCAGCAACAGGTCGCTGCCAATAAGATATAGAAAAATGTATCAATGAAAATTTTGTTCTTACCGTTTTCCGGCCCATTAGTGGCCTTCTTATTAACGAGATGCAGTTCAGAAAGCCACAAATGCACAAAAACATAAGAAAATTTGGCCATTCCTTTCATTTGAAATAGGATTACGTGTCCTTGTGAAGAAAGATAAACAAAGCAAAGAATAGACAAACTGGTACACAATCATTTTAGCAATTTGTATTATTATGCTCAACAAGCATGCGCAGTTTCATTCAACGAACAAATATTACATTAAATCACTGAAGTGGCGTGAAGTGCTGGACTATTTCACGTGATTCAAGCTTTTGAATTCATTGTATCTATATAGCAACAAATAATAATGACTGGCGCGAAGCGTGCGAAAATTTTGACGTTTTTGCCTTTTTTAACTCAGTTTTCTGGACACACATTATTGTAACAGAAAAATCAACAATATTTCTGAGAAAATTTCGGGGGGCATGTGCCCCCAAGGCCCCCCCTGGCTACGCCTATGACCCCCCACGCCCAGATGTGGTGATCAGTATTTTAAGCCGTTACATGTATGTCTGGGGGGTCTGGTTGGAACCCAAAGAATCCGAGGCAACCCCAAAATCGATAGACCCCTGAATTGAATTTTCATTCGCCCAGAATTTGAGTGCTGCCATCTATGTATGATGACAATTTTTGTCTATTCAGCACGCCGCAATTTTCGCGCGGTTATCAAACACGTAGGCCATGGATTCTGTCGTTAAAAAAGACAAAAAACATTAACAATTTATCATCTGAAAAATTAAGGCACAAAATTTTAATGGTTTGTCCATGTGATAGTCAAATTCTGTCCAATAGTGATCAAAATTGAGAAAGACATTAAAATACAAAATTCACGATAGATAGTTATGCAACTAAGGCTACTATGTATTATAGCATGTCGCGATTCATTCTTCCAGCCACGTAGCTGGCCCTCCTATTTTGGGGGGCCAACACAAATTTTGGGGGGTCTAAGCCAAAAATAGCACAAAATACGCGTGTAAAAAGTCCTTTTTTCAGGATTGCGGGGGTCCCGGACCTCCCCCATTCCTTATAGCTACGTGCCTGCATTACTTTCTACATGGCAATGACCACACGTGGGCGTGATAGGGGGTTTGGGGTTATGCAACCCCTTCCAGAAGGCCGAATACCCCCCTTCCCTCCGAAACCAAAATACCCCCAGGATTCAATTTTTGAAAAATTTGTGTTCACAATTTTTTAATGCCAATGGATAGTGCTCGATGGGAAACGTTGAAGAATGGTCATTTTTCACCATATCACCATTTGTAAGACCGTTTTTTGACTTTTGAAAAATCTTGCATCCCCAGAACTTCGGTGCTGCCGACCTATGGCAATGGCGCTTGGCTTCCTTTGAGATTAGCATTCAGAGCTTCTTCTCTGAAATTAAAAGCACGCAATTACCCAAGCATCGCGCAAATTTCAGATCTTCTGTGTCAAAATGGTCTGTATGTTTTTTTGAAAAATTGATATACCTACAAGCGTTTAAGTTCTTCTGGATTTTTTCACCCTCTCGCGTCACTAATATTGTTTCTAATTACCTAAATATCGACAACAAACTAAGAAAAACAGTCACTGATTCACATTTTCGTCGTTTTTGCAACGCTTGACGTTCAAGGTTGATTTTAAGTGAAAAACGAAGATTAATTGCAATACTAATCATAATGCAGTAGAGTTTGAGAATGTAAGAACATAAATATAAATCACTTGTTCCCGGATCGCGATGACATTAAACAAACATTGCAGAAAAACTGACAAAAAGGTCCAAATGATCTAGAGCAGAAGAATCTTTTACATGACACATAAGTAGTTTTATGTTTTCTGAATTAATCATAAAGAGTAATGATTAGGTTATACATGAAGCAAAAACGTTCATCCTGGCTTTTCTATATAAGATCAATATTAGTGAGACGACGACCAATTAGTCCAACTATTCTGGTTGTAATACTGACTCTGTTTTGCATATTTACTTACTTTCCGAGGCCATATTCCGAAAAATTCCCACGTAATGCCACTAAAATTTCTTTGAAATTATACGATGAAGCGGAACATGATCCATTCTACTTTAATACTAGCAAGGTCAGCAATAGCTGCTTCGTCCCGGTCAAGGAAGGCGAAATTTTTCACGAATTGGGGTGGAAATTAAGACCACAAAAATGCGAATCAGACGTTAACGTAGTATATTTAATAAAATCTAGCATATATCGCAATTCTTTGCGACAGCAGTTGAGTCCACGTGGGCTAAAGATTTCCGTTTTGACGAAAAAAGCAGCAAGTAATTATTTGGAGCTAGCGCACACATTACAAATGCAACTGGCAACCACACTATGGGCGTGGGGGGTTTGGGGGGTATGCACCCCCCAGAAGTTGAAATACCCCCCAGAAATCAAAATACCCCCCAGAATTCAAATTTTGAAATTTTTTTGCTTTTTTAGCGATTTTTTGTTGCCATTGGATAGTGCTTGATGAGAAACGTCGGAAAATGGTGTTTTTCGCCATACAACCACTTTTAAGACCATTTTTGACCTTTAAAAATTTTTTCACCCCCCAGAATTTCGGTGCTGCCCACCTATGCTGGCAACTTACAGTGTGCGCAGATTATTAATATGGTACAAAACTAAACTGAAATCACAAGACCAGCAATTAAATTATTTCTTAATTTTTAATCCCTGTAATTGTATTTCAAGAAGGAAGAAATTTTATGTATGCGATTCTCGTAACTTTAATGTTATACTTAGATACATGTCCACTATTTCAGTGAAAATTATACATATTTCGAGAATTCGAGTTACGAAAAAATATTAGCTTAGAGCTCAGTGTCATATTATTGTGCATTCGTAATCAAGCGAATTTTCCGTAACTTTTCTTGTTTCCATAGCTGTATTGGAATTAGAAAAATATTTTTGAAAAAATGTTTTTCAATATATGTACGAGTATATTTCAAAATGAGAATTGTCGCAGATAAAATAACTTCATCATTCAGCATGTGGATTAATACAATGAATCAACTGATGACCAGAAGAGTCTATCAGATTGTTCGATCTGTATAGACAATTTTTCAATCTAAATATTGATTTAATTAAGCCATTTTCTAATTTTGCAGAAAATTTAGAGTATCGACTCGTCGAATTTTCGTGACAGGTTCCGAATCGGAGAAGAAGTACAGTAATAAAGTATTGATCAAGGAAAATGATCGTTTCGATGACATTTTGCAAGGAAATTTCAAGGACGAATTTAAAACGGTCACGCTCAAAGTGTTTATGGGGCTACGCTTCATTTTAGAATTTTGTCCATCCGTTCAATTTGTAATTGTTATCGACGATGATTCGGTGTTGATTCCGTGGAACTTCTTCCGTCTTCTGCTCATGAATAACATCCTAGGGACAAAGGGCGCTCGCCCATTATACGCAGGATTTTTCCAGTAATAACTCATTATCTTTATAATTAATGCAGCTGATTTGAGGACATACATGTAAGAGGGGGAAAGTGGGAATCCCCCTCGGACGTCCCAATCCCCAAAAGTCAGAAAATGTTTCACCCCCTCCGATTTCTGGAACAATTGAATTTTTAATCTGTTTTTAGAAGTTTTTTGCCATTTTTGGCCAAAAATTCGAAGTTTTTACACCCCTAAAAACAGCCGGGACCCGCTCCCTAAATTTTGAGCTGCTATATGTACGCTTGAGGAATTAAGCCAAAGATTTATCTAGGAAACCTTCAATCGTTCTTACTTATAATTCCTCATCTTCATTTATAGTGTGTTGCTGATAGCAAGAGCAGGTTTTTCACGCAAACCGAATAAAATCTAAAGGCCTCTCTAAAAATATTTTGTTATGAAATTGAGTAAGACTAATAAACACTGTTGCAAAAAAAGTAACGAATTTTGGAAAATATTTCTGATTTGCTCTAAATAGAACTCTGACACCATCCCTTGACAAGATCAAGAATAATATTGCGTCACTTTTTCCATGTCAAAGAGAAAGAAAAAGATTATTTTTTAAAAATATCACAACCAGAAAATCGCAAAAACTAAAATTGAGTCAAGCGAATAAACTGAGAAAGTTTCCAGATATTTATCATACTAGCAAAGAAAAATGCTCCGATGGAACAAAAAAGATGAATATACTTGGAATTGTGGATTATTAAGGATGTAAAAGGAGGGAACTAGGAAAAATCTACCTAAAGTCGCAAAATCTGCTAAAAATCAGACTTTCTCTAAGCAACGCAAAAAATCGATGTATATTCTGCGGCCTCTAAAAAAGTGTCTTTTCTAAATAATGTTCGAAGTTTCAGATAAGAGTGTACGAAATCTATCAAGATTACTTTTTTAAATTGCTGGCACCTGATTGATGGAAAACTAAGAGGTATTGTATTTAAAGTTGTTTTATTTTGTTATGAGCATTATAGCAAGCAAAGCAGGGGCCGATTGATTAGTGCACACAATCGTTTCGGGCATGCTAGTGTATCTACATTTAGTCTGTTTCAAGTCAACTTACGCGTTTCCTACTGTTTTAAACCAACCATGTCTCCAATTGTCTTCGATGTTTGCTATTTCATTCAATTAGCTTAGAAGACGGTTAGTTTACTCAATATCATTTCCCATAGCTACTGCATAGCTAACGTGCTGCTTTTTCAATCATTTTTTTGGTTAAATATTTATTTTAATCTGTTGGCCGCAGAATATACATCGATTTTTTGCGTTGCTTAAGGAAAGTCTGATTTTTAGCAGATTTTGCGACTTTAGGTAGATTTTTCCTAGTTCCCTCCTTTTACATCCTTAATAATCCACAATTCCAAGTATATTCATCTTTTTTGTTCCATCGGAGCATTTTTCTTTGCTAGTACCCCACTTTTAATTAGTTTGATTTGAGTACATCAGTCACACATACAGTAACATGCCATTATAATGACAGCAGTCCAAGAACACGGAAAACAATACTGTTCCTAACATCAGCATTATTCTTTTCAAACAAGACAACCTTACATTATTTTAACAGATAAATGTTTTTCAGCATTAACTTTACGCAAATATCAAGTGTAAGGAACATTAACGCTCAGATTTGGAAGTAAAATAAATTTGTAGTATAAACTACGTTTTAACAACAAATGATTAGTGCACACTTCACGCAACTACTAGGTGTAGAGAAAACTAATAGTCAGATTCTCAATTCGGATTTTACGTAGAACATTTTGAAAAAAATTAAGCTTTCGCAAGGCTCTAGAACAAGAGTTGAGTTAATATGCAGTGTAAACCTTACACAACCACAGAGTTTAAAGAAAATTTCAGTCGGATTCGTAATTCTAGTATTACGATCAACATTTATGAAAAAATTAAGTCTCCACAATGGCCCAAGGACAAATAAATATCAGATGTGTTAACGTAGACTCAAGCTACGTTCACTTCGCTTACTTAACCCGAATCTCAAGCTTATGCGCTCACACGGGGGTTCTCGCCCTTTTCAGGAGGTCGATCACCAGCCGGCGTTTCGGGGGTAAGCGGCCCGGCCTATTCAAGGTAGCCCGTCCCTCTACGCACGCACCTAGTGAAACTTACTTACTTAACCCCTTTGAGATTAAGTACCTAATTATAGTAAGTTCCCCGGAAACCTAATTGAGGGCTCAAAAAGATTATTATTTAACTTGTTTTGGACCGAATTACGGTGCTTGAAAATATTAAGGGTTCCTAAGTATAGTGTAGCACAAAGACAGAATTCAACAGCACGGAAATTCAACCGAGCCCAGCATCGTTAATTAAATAATTAATTTTTACAATGTTTTTTGGACAGAAAAATTATGAAGCAATTAAAAAGCGACAGCATGGAGGATACATGCTGCCGACCGTTGTGTTACGCTGATCGGGTAAAATCAAACAATGTAATTGAACAAGGGCACAAAGCCCTGCCAAAGGCATACAACCATACGTGGGCAGCAAGAAAATTCTGGGGGAGGGGGTGCAAGATTTTTTTGAAGGTCGAAAAATGGCCTTTAAAAATGGTGGTATGGCGATAAAAACACCATTTTTCGACGTTTCTCATCAAGCACTATCCATTGGCATCAAGAAATTGCGAAAAAAACGTAAAAAATTTTCAAAAATTGAATTCTGGGGGGTTATTTTGATTTCTGGGGGGATTATTTTGGCTTCTGGGGGGTGCATACGCCCCCAAACCCCCCCACGCCCAGGTGTGCATACAACAACTGATGCCAATTGGCATAAACACGAATGATTAAAAACAAAGCATACAGCGAACAGAAGCGTGCACACTACGCAGGAAAACTAACAGACGAGTTCTGCAGCCAAGCAGATAAAAAGGCACGTACGGAGTCTGCTTACGTACGGCGTCGAAAAGAAAAACAGATACGCTCAGCGCGGAAGCTGGCGGAGAGGTTCTAAGGCTCAAAAAGCTAATTGTAAAATGTAAAATCTTAAAGTGCCGTCGACGCGGAAAAAGAGGCGTAACAACACGAACCAAGAGATATGAAAAGGATCTATGAATACGACAATAGGCCTATGGGCAAAAGCTTACGGTAAAGGTATGTACAAAACGAGACAGGCACAAATATGAGACACACACATCTGATCTTTTAACATACGTAAGATATGATAACACACATACCAATTCGTACTGAAGTCGCATTAAGCCCGAGTGCCCATTTTCCTATCCCGGATTTTGATTGAAAATATGTGTGGGAAAGGAATGAAAAATATGATTATTTTCAGGGGAAGGTGGTCCCGGGCGACTCGCTTAAGCGTTGCGCTTAACGGTCGTGTACGTGCGTATGGAAATTTAGCACAAGAATGTACATCTGGGGCAATCAATCGGTTTTTTTTCATCTGTTTCAAAAAACTCAAACCGATTTTTTTTCCCAAAAAATTTTTCAGTTTAAAGTTTACAAACATAAGTTTGGCACATACAAACGTACTAAAACGTACTAATCAAAGGGCTACAAACTGACCCAAACCGAATTTATTTACACTCCACTTTCACTGTTCAGAAGTCGGGAGAAGTCGAATAGGATAAAAATGAAGTACTTTCTAAGGGGTGGCGAACAAAAATATGAAGTGAAGAAGTCGGAAGAGGACGAATAGGATAAAAATAAAGTACTTTTTAAGAGGTGGCGAACAAAAATATGGACAAACACGTATTTTTCACTGTCCACACATTGTAAACTTTAAAAATCTGAATCGAACGCCCCATTGAGTGTAAATGAATTCGGTTTGGGCCAGTTTGTAGCCCTTTGATTGTAGTACGTTTGTATGTGCCAAACTTATGTTCCGCAAAATATTTGATATGATTTACCAATTAAATACGAAAAAATCTGTTTTTTACGCCCATTTTACACCTCAGATTTCGAACTTTACACCCCCATAAACAACTCAATATTACGTTTTTTTGAACGCGGTTTTGCTTCGACGTGTAGCCCTTAAGAGTTACTTTATTTTTATGTATTTAAATTATCTTAAGTCATAACCGAAAAAGTTGGCAGAGAAATCTTGGACAAAATCTGTTTTTTTACTCATCCACTGAGTGTAAAGTTAAAACCCCTGGTGCTGTGTATTGACTGTAGAAAAGTTTGAAGGTCAGATTCGTTATTCTGACCTCACAGAGAACATTTTTAAAAAAATTCATCATCCGCGACGCTCTGGGCGGAAAAAATTTTTTTAGTGTAAAGTTTACACCTGCACTAATAACACAATATTGATTGTAAAGAAACAAAATAAATTTTGACGTGTAGCGCTTAAGACGAGGCAGATTTTAAAGGTAGTTACCACGTTCTTTCTACTAAGTGGAGAATATGACAGGAATAAATATTTTTTGTCTCAGACTCTTTACAATAAACCGCCTCTAAATTCGAAAATATTACTTTTTAAGAGAAACTAAAAAAAAGTTTCTTCTAGATTTTATAACCGTCTACCTTTTGAAACCAATTAGACTGCATAGAATGTAAAAGTGTTTTAGATATGCTCTTGCACATGAAAACAGTAAAAAACCGTCTAATTTACACTCCTGTGCAACAACCAATGAGTGTATAGAAATTTTAAGACCAGATTCGTAACCTACTAATTAGGGAAAACATTTTTAAAAAAATTCATCACCCACGACGCTATGGACGGAAAAATTTTTTTTCAGTGTAAAGTTTACACTTGCACTAATAACGCAATATTGATTGTAAAGAAACAAAATAAATTTTGACGTGTAGCGCCTAAGACGAGGCACATTTTAAAGGTATTTACCATGTTTTGTCTACCAAGTGGAGAATATGGCAGGAAAAAATTTTTTGTCCCAGGCTCTTTACAATAAACCGCCTCTAAATTCGAGAATATTACTTTTAAAAAAAAATTAAAAAAGTCTCCCTAGATTTTTTAACCGTCTACATTTTGAAACCAATCAGACTGCATAGAATGTAAAACTGAGTTAGATATGCTTGGCCACATGAAAACTGTAAAAAAACAGTCTAATTTACACTCCTGTGCAACAACCAATGAGTGTAAGAAATTTTAAGACCAGATTCGTAACCTACTAATTAGGGAAAACATTTTTAAAAAAAATTGGCCCTCCGCAAATTATTTGAACTTTTTGTGTAAACTTTACACACTCACGACGTGCTCGGTATTGAGTGTAAACAAGAAAAAAATAGGGGCACTAAGTTTTTCTATTATCTACCTTTTAAAAAAAACCGCACTTCTCAGATGTGTGTCGTTATAGCTGTGAGGGGGGACACAAATTTCGCACTCGCTGTGAAAAACATATAAGAAAAAAGGATGGCCAAGTATATTATAGGTAGCGCTATCGCGCTACCTATGAAAAGCCTCAAGAAAATTGAGGCACTTCAAAATTTCTTTGAAACAAATGCTTATGACGTATGAATTTCCTTGTAATTTATTCAGACACACAGCTAAACCCGAGCGTAATACTAAAAACCGATGGTACGTTCCCAAGGAGGATTTCAATTGCACCAGGTATGCTCCTTACGCATTTGGATCCTGTTTTCTATTATCCCGACAATCCGCTGGCATCTTCCTAGATTACGCCCAGAACTATCGACCATTTTTGTTCGAAGACGTTTTTATAGGCGGTATGGCTAGTGAGATTGACCATCCACTGACCAAGCTTCATAGGCATCGGTATATCGATTGCCAATACATTTACAAGTCTCATCGGGCAGGACCAGCTGAACATTTGGCCGTGTGCCATGGGGCCGATTCTATCGTTCGACATAACAGTTTGTGGATCGAGTTTTGCCACGCGGCAACGACGTTAAATGATACTTTTATCGATTCGGTGAAAGAGTGGTACTGCGGGGAATTCTTGTCAAAATATTGGTACAAATGAAAAACTGAAAGTCCGTTAAAATTAGAGGAAGTCCTACTAAGTAAAAAAACCATACACAAGGTGCAAAGACCGCACGGTCAGTATATGGGAAGATCTCATACATAGTCTGTATGGTTCACATAACTTCGAGCATAAAGCTTAAGAATCCATATCGTCAGTAAGCCGATTACAATAATTTTATGTGTAGGTATTACATTAAAGCTAAAATCGCAATCTGGTTCCTTCTGACGTTTTGGAGAATGATCTATACATCAGACTCATTTTTTGAAAATCGGATTTCGAACGCTAGTACCAACACACTGAGCCTTTGCCAATTGTTGAACTTTCGAATACTTTTTAATCATTTAATCATCTTACTGCAAAAAAGTCTCAGGAACTGTTTATGCTCGCCCGTGGCACGTGTATAGTTGGACGAACACGAATGATGAACTCTACAAAATTCGTCGATTGTTCCTTTTGAAAATATAATCGCCTCCGTTGGGGTAACTGATGTATGTACAGATATCTAAACGGACAGCATGCCACCCGTAGAGATACCTAGCACACGTACAGCTACCTAAACGAAGACGGACTATATGTACCTACGGGACTTAACTTAAGTACTGGCTACACTTAGCGCTGGTCAAGTTGCTACGGTGAATCGCCAGACTCAGCCACTCGACTCTCAATTCACTTACGGCCCAAAACTCCTCGGACCTAGATTCGTCCGTACCTAAGGAGATTTCGGCAACTAACGCCCTAAATACCAAACGCAGCAGTAATTCAGTAGCCCCGGAATTTTGCCCTAGGTCAGTTGACCTATTTTGAACCAAAATAATAATTATCGCGAGAAGCTTTGAAAACTTGTTTTCGCTACAAGAATACCTATGGCGAAAACAATTACTTTTCTGGTTCCAATAAGCACAATGAAAATTGAACACAACAACACAGAGCTCTCAACCGGGCAGCCATCTTACATAAAAATTATGTAATAATTTTTATGATTTAAACTCGAAAATTGGGTGAATGAATTTTCGATAAAGAGAATAATTAGAAAGGAAAGTCACCTGAATATCTAAGACGAATAATAATACATGGAACCGTCCACCGATTCAAAACTGCCTGCAGTATAGTATGGGGGAGTGCATATCCCTCAAACTTATGGGGGTGTATATCCCTCAAACCCCGCCCCCCACGTCCACTTGTGATGATAAGTAACGCTGTCAGACAAGCTCGAAACAAAACGTAGATCTTTTTACAATTTGAAAAATAACGCCCAATAAAGCATCAATCTTTGTCATCAGATTTTTCACGCATTAGAAATATTATGCATTATTCTGTTTCATATTCCTTAAAAAATTAGGTCGTGATTGAACAAACATTATGAACCAAAAGTCATCAAGACTCAGGCATCGATTCTTCCATCAATCAAACTAGCTGAACTGGAAAATGGCGCAAGCGGGAACGAACCTTTCACGTGTCAAGAATGTTTTGACAGGAACGTTTGATGCAATCGAATTGTCAAACTGTCCCTTGTCACTAGCGACAGATGACAAGTAAGCATGTACAGGGGAGGGGTCGTGTGCACACGTGGGTGTGGAGGGAGTTTGGAGGTATGCACCCCAAAAATTCGAATACCCCATCAGAAAGCAAAAATACCCCCCCCAGAATTCAATTTTTGTAAACTTTTCTGTTTTTTTCTCGCAATTTTTCGATGCCAATGGATAGTTCTCGATGAGAAACGTTGAAAAATGGTATTTTTTGCCATACCATCATTTTTAAGGCTATTTTTCGACCTTGTCAAAACCTTGCACCCCGTAGAATTTCGGTGCTGCCCACACACGATTGGGTTGGGGTCTAGCAACTCTAAAGAATAGTAAAATAGTAAATTTTCTGGGAAAAATGAGGCAACATGAAGGCTAAAAATCGATGAGAATAAAGTTTTTTATCGACCAGACATCGTAGATTAACCAAGGTCTGACGCTATTTAAGCATGTAAACCAGTTTTTGACATCACTTCGGCCCAATAACTTCAATATTTGACCCTTGAACCCGACCATGCTGTGTAATCACATGGAAAGCGCTTGGACGGGGGAAAGTGGGCCCTAGTACTAGTACATACATACCTACATACTTAACCTTTAGTCTGTGTTTCACATAACTTCGTGCATAAATTCTAAGAATTTTGAACTTTTCCACAAAATTTTCAGTTCTTTTTGGCTCAACCTGACTAATTGAGTTTGCATTTGGGGTTTCGATAGTTTGATTCTCTGCGATAAAAGGGAAAATTAAACAAATAAAGAAAAATGGACAGTCGACTTTTGAACTTTGATAAAATGGCGACACCAGAGACCATCTTTTGTACGAATAAAGAGCGAGTTCTCTGCTTTTTTACTAAATACATTATTTTCTGAAGTAAATTTATCTGACAAAACAGATTCTGAAGACCATACTCGCATACTCGCACATTCGTATCTTATATGTACGTGAAGTATGTAAGGAAAATGCTCACATAAAACAAAAAAGGATGAGTAAACCGGGAACAACGCATCATTACGGACATAAAAGGAGGGGACCAGGGAAAAGTCACCTATGCCCGTGAAAGCTGTACGAATTCGCTAAAAATTGAACCTATGCTAAAACACGCGGAAGATCGAAGTGAATTCTGTGGCCTGCAGAAAGGAAGCTGCGCCTTCTTCGTAAAAGTAAATGAAAGAATAGCTTATTCCTTTAGAAGAAACCATTTTAAATTTAAAAAAGGACATAATGTGCATTTTCACGCTAGCATGGCATGTATTGCTATTCGGCTGCAATAAATGTGATGTACTTGCCATAATTCAATCAAATATTAGTTATAGGAAAAAATGCTCCGATGGAACAAAAATGACGAATATACTCAGAATTACGAATCATTAGGGACATATAAGGAATTGAAGGAAGGGACTAGGGAAAAGTTACCTTTATATGTAAGCCTGTGAAAGTTCTATGAATCTACTTAAACTTAGACTTGCGATAAACACGCAACAAAATCAAAGCATATTTGTGCGGCCTGTAGAAGGGAGTTGCAACTCCGTCAAAAATGAATAACATTCCTAGACTTATTCCTAGAAAAGAGGTGATAACTAATCAAAAAACGACATAATGTGCATTGTTTGTTACGCTAGCACGGTATGCATTGCTATGAGGCAGCAATTAACGTTGCTTATTTGTAATCATTGACGATTACTACGTAAATGTTAGAGAAATTTGATTTTGATAAAAGACTAAATCGGTTATTAAAAGACATCAAAGCTTCCTCATAATTTGTTTTTTCTCTGAGCCAGTGAACAATGTTTTGTGAATGCGAGCTTTTTCCAGAGGGCGCAGAATATACTTAGATTTTTAGCGTTTTTAACGCAAGTCTAATTTTAAGTAAATTCTTGCAAGTTTCGCAGGCATGCATTAAGTTATTTTCCCTAGCCCCTTCCCTTTATGTCCTTAATAATGCGTATTTCAAAGTATATTATTCGTTATTACATTTGTTATTATATTTATTGTATTTGTTTTTATTATATTATATTATTACACTTATTCACATTCGTTATCCTGACGTTGCGGAGAACATTTTGAAGAAAATAATCTGCGACGCTCTGGAACTGAGGTTAATTTCCAGTATAAACTATACACCGTTGGTGGGTATAGAGAAAACTTAGTCAGATTCGTGATTCTGACTTTACATAGAACATTTTTAAAAAACTAAGCTTTTTGCAACGCTATGTACATAACTAAAGTTAATTTTCAGTGTAAAGTTTCCAAAACTACTGGATGTTAAGAAAGCATGCAGCCAGATTCGTAATCCTGACCTTACGGAAAATATTTTGAAAAAAATCAACGTCTTTGCTACGCCCTGGAAGTAAGATGTTGTAAACTTTACACCCCAAAAGTAACTGAATAGTGTAAAATTCACACAAGTGTGTAGAGAAAACTAGCAATCAGAGTCGAAATTCTAACGTTACATAGAACATTTTGAGAAAAAACAAAGGTCCGCAATGCTCTAGCACCAAATTTAATTTTCAGTGTCAACTTTACACAACTACTGGCTGTAAAAAATTTTATAGTCAGATTCGTCATCCCGACGTTACGGATAAGAAAAATTAAGACATTGCGCGCACTGACTGCTGAGCAAAAAATCAAGAGCGAGGAACAATGCGAATGTAAAACAGTCAGCAGCACACCTGGGCATGGGGGGTATGCAGCCCCCTCCCGGTAAACCAAAATACCCCCAGAATTCAATTTTTGAAATTTTTTTCATTTTTTTCGCAATTTTTTGATGCTAATGGATAGTGCTTGATGAGAAACGTCGAAAAATGGTGTTTTTTACGCCATGCCACCATTTTAAAGGCCATTTTTTGACCTTCGAAAAATCTTGCACCCCCAGAATTCTCTTGCTGCCCAAGTATGGTCAGCAGTCAATAATGTGTAAACGCGCGTACAATGTGAACTTAAGACGCAGTTTAAATTTACAGAATAGGCACTGGGAGTAAAATAATGTAATTAAACTATATACAACCACCAAGTGTTAAGATAAAGTAAAGAAAAAATAAAATAAATAAATAAAAAATATAGCACCTATCAGGAAAGTCCCAGTGTTGCTGTAGGGGGCATATGTTGGGGTACCCAAGTATATTATAGGTACGCACTAACGCGCTACCTATGATTACAAGAAAACTGGTTGTAGCATATGGAAATTCTTTAACCGAAAGCGCAGATAGTTTTTACCACTATCATATTTCTGCTGAGGGGAAAAGTTTTACATAATGACACGTGCGCTATTTCCCACTGAATGCTATCGCATAGACTTTATTTAGAAATTAAAACCGGTCACATATCCAAAAATGGAACAATAAATATAGGTACAAAAACAAAAACAAAGAGGCAATAACTCGTGTAAGCCACAACCGAAAGTCAGAACACGGAGTACATTTGACAGTCACTTAAACTTGTTTACACCCCATTAAAATTTCTAACAAATAAGTATTTTAACCCACTGATGGCCGTGCGGAAAAATGCGTAATTTGAAAAAATTGAATAACTCGGCGAATATTTGACGAAAGATAATAATCAATGACTTAAAAAGTAGATTATTGCTTATACTACAAGTGCTTAGTCTAAGCATACATACATAATTACTGTAGAAACTGTTTTTCGTGACTTTGAAAAGAGTGTTTTGTTAAAATTCTTTCTTTGTACTTTGTCCAGTGAAATAAGTTTTAAAGGCTGAGATAAGGGTATTGGACAAAACTATAGTATTCTACATTCATTTCTCTATATTTTGCACTAAAAATGTCTTAGATACATTGATTTCCGCTGAAGAAGAACAAATAATAAAAGCCAAATTTTGCGGAAATGTGCGCGCACGGAGACGCCCATACCCGGGCGTGGGGGGTTGGCATATGCACCCCCAGAAATCATAATACCCCCCAGAATTCGATTTCTGAAACTTTTTTGTTCTTTTTTTCACAATTTTTTGATGCCAATGGATAGCGCTGGATGAGAAACGTTGAAAAAACGGTGTTTTTTTGTGATACCACCATTTTTAAGGCCATTTTTCGACCTTTGAAAAATCATGCAACACCCATAATTTTGGTGCCGCCCACCTATAGAAACGCCGCGCGCACACTTTCTAGACATTTATTTTTTCTTTTTCATGATGCTTTGCCGGAATTCGAGCTTTCTATAACATTATATAGCTCAAAATATAGAAAAAAATTGTAGAATAACTCGGCATTAGTCAATTAACTTCATCTTGTTTCTAAAATTCTTTTCCTCTACAAAATGAAAATTTTTTTCAACAAAACTAATTTTCTTGGTTATTTCTGCGATGGCAATCTCAATACTGCAAGCCGTTTAGTGTATCTTAAAAACTCATTGAGCTACAAGGATTTTAAAGTGTCGGGTCCGATCCACGGCCACCCGAGGGTCAACAAATAGCGTACCCAATTACCCAATTTAAAAAATCGATAAAAACATCAAAAAACAATCATACCATCTCGGCATCGATAAATTTTTTTATAAAATCTAAAGCATTGAAGAATTTCGCTCCATAATACAGTGTACACGAGACAGATTTCAATGGCTGATAATTTCTTCGCGCCGTATTTTTGAAAAATTAGAGAATTTCTTAGGATTAATGAAGAAAAGCTAGCATTGTTTATCATTATAAGATTTAGGGCTTCAAAGTATTTTGATGCGGCTAATTAAATAATTTAGCAGGAGAGGGATGAGCACAACTGGGCGTGGGAGGGGGGGGGGTTTGGGAGGGTATGCAGTATGCACCCCCGAGAAACCAAAATACCCCCCAGAATTCCTTTTTTGAAATTTCTCGTTATTTCGCAATTTTATGATGCCAATGGATAGTGCTCGATGAGAAACGTTGAAAAATGATGTTTTTTCGCCGTCCACCATTTTTAAGGCCATTTTTCGACCTTCTCAAAATCTTGCAGCCCAACCCCAGAATTTTGGCGCCGCCCACCTATGGGGGCGAGATGGATAGAGCGTCAAAATTGTGTAAGTACTGTCGAGCAATTCAAACTCGAAATAGTACATATTCAGGCAAGTTCACTGCAGAGAAATGTAGTCACTGTTTCACTCCTTTTTGGCCACAGATTCTTGATTTTAACCCTTCCTTGCTACCCTGCTGACCGTGTGTATGTATGCGTTTAGGGATTAGTAAGACAACTTAACTAATATTTTACGCTTTATTATTTTTTATGAACTGAACCGGAAAAATGTGACCGGAATCGCTGAATATAAAAATTTTACAGTATGCGCAAAGATATTGAAGGAATATGTTTTTCTAAAATAGAAAATACATCTCGATATTAATAATATATTCAAAATTTTGAGAATGGGACGACGTGGGGGAAAAGCCTATCAAAAGTTGGTCAACAACATTCAAAAAAGCTCACGTTAATTTCTACTTCACAAAAGCTGGAAAGAGACTTGAAGTTTTAAACCTCTTTAAGTGCTGTGAATCTAAGATGTTCCAATTGTTAAATTCGCAACTGTTCAAATTTAAACTATATTGCTTTACACTTCGAATATGGAACGAAAAAAGCAAGACTCGCGATATGAATCGCAGAAAAAAGCAAATTTTATTGAATTCCACTGAATTGGTCAGGAGATAGCGGACATGCACGTTGGGAGGGGGGGGGGTTCGGAGCATGGGTGAGCAGCACCTAAATTCTGGGAGGGGGGTGCAAGATTTTTCAAAGGTCAAAAAATGGTCTTAAAACGGTGGTATGGCAAAAAACACCATTTTTCAATTTTTTTCATCGAGCACTATCCATTGGCATCGAAGGATTGCGAAAAAACAAAAAATGCCCTTCTGGAGGGGTGCATACCTCCACGCCCACGTGTAATTCGAAGGGTCAAGTCAACCCATAATGGAAAAACGGAAAATTTTCTCGGGAAAATGAACACAAAAAGCTAATAAAAATCGAAAATTTCTGTCAAAAGAACTGTAAAATAACGTAGTTTTTACGCTATTTTAGCCATGCTGCCAGTTTTTGAGGTCATTTTGGCCCAAAAAAACTCAGTAACTGACTCCTAGATCGGTCATGCTGTGCATCTATGTATAGTCAATATCAAACGTGTTCTAGGGGGCTTTGACCTCTTAGAATAGCTACTGACCCCGCAAAACGACCGTGAACCCCAGAATCGTCGATTTTTCGTAAAAATTGTAAAAAGTGTGCCTGTTTAAGCGTTTTTAGCTCCTTTTTGGCTCAAAAGTCTGCAATTTTCGACCCTTTACGCTATTTACACAGCTTTTGACAATATTTTGTTCAATTTACTCAATTTTTACAATTCTTCGGATTTTTTATTTTTGTATGTTCGACATAGAGTGTAGGAGCATTATCCGAAACGTAAAAAACAGTGTTGTTGACGAGTACATGCATACCCTCGTCTTTAGCTCAAAAAAGCACTCTTTATGTTTTTTGGGCCAGGCCCCATAGTCCCATGCTATTCATGTATGGTCAATAGCATACCTGGGCGTGAGGGGTTTGGGGGGTAAGCGACCCCCAGAAACTAAAATACCAACCCAGAATTCAATTTTTGATTTTTTTTGTTTTTTCGCAATTTTTTGATGCCAATGGATAGCGCTCGATGAGAAACGTTGAAAATGGTGTTTTCCACCATACCACCATTTTTAAGGCCATTTTTGACCTTTGAAAAAATCTTGCACCCTCAAAACTTTGGTGCCGCCCACCTATGGTCAATAGTCTCTCCAAGAGCAGCGTAACATATAAGGACGAATCGAATAAATTAAGCCTATGATAAATCCTCCCTATAAATGTGAATTTTTTTCAATTTGGCCGGCAATTCCGTGGCGGCTACTTGCAAAGGCCAACCACCGCCCAAAACGCCGGCTTGAATAGCAACTCCAGTCACGACGGCCAATTCGGGGTCGATGCCGTAGTTTGGCCTTTTATCAAAATATTCTTCGACTATGCTTCTTACTCTCGGTATCCTAGTTGATCCGCCGACCTAAGTAAAATTATTTAATAAATTATATAGAAATATTCAATTTGAATATAATTATGCGTACAGTACTTATACTAGAGCTGTGCCGGGGCCAGGCCCCGGCCGGCCGGGCGCCCGGGGCCAGGCTGGCCCCGGCACCGGGGCCGGGGCCAGTGTTATAATTGATTATAATGTAGAAAATTGATAATGTTTTGAGCAGATTTACCTTCAAGCTCGATTTCAAGCAACACCACACATCTTGCTAATTCAAATCTTTATTTTATTATGTCAGGTTGGTGCAAATTTCTAGTTAATAATCAAAATTGACATATTTTGAATTGCAATTCATATAGCCGAGCTTTCCAGCTTGCTTGGTAGCAGGGTAGCAGACAGCTACGTCTATCAGAACAAATAGAATAATAAGCCTAAAAAAGTGCGAAGTAAAGCTAATTGAAAAACGCGTCCAAGTCAGAGGAGTTAAATCCATACATGGGCCGCTCAAAAATTATAGGGTTCCAAAACTTTTCGAAGTCAAAAAGCGCCTGATAATATATGGTAGGGCGAAAAAACACCGTTTTCTTGCGTTTCTCAATGAGAGCTATCCATTAGCATCAAAAAATCGCAGAAACACAAAAAAATTCTGAAAATCAATTTCTGGGGCGTCTAGCGGATTTTTTTTTGGGGGAGAGTGTGAATTCTGGGGGTCTCTAGACCATAGGTGGGCAGCACCGAAATTTTGGGAGTGTGAAAAAATTTCTGGGGGTGGTGGTGAAAAACACCATTTTCCGACGTTTCTCGTCGAGCACTATCCCTTGGCATCAAAAAATCGCTAAAAAAGCAAAAAAATTTCAAAAATTGAATTATGGGGGGGTATTCCAACTTCTGGGGGGATGCATACCCCTAACCCCCCCACGCCCACGTCCCAAGCCTCCCAATGCCCATGTTCTGTTATATCTTGTAATCCCAACAAATATTAACGCTTGACGCGCATATCTACTAGCAAGAATATATATGTACATAGGTATAAGGGGTAGGGTAGGGTCGTACTATGAACACGGTAAAGCACGCTTTACTTGGCCCCGGCCAGCCCGGCCCCGGCCCCGGCAAAAAAGGCGGCCCCGGCACAGCTCTAACTTATACATATTTAAAGCATTTCTTAAAAATGCATTGACCACACCATATATACATGCACAGCATGGGAATTCTGGGGGGGCGGGGATTAAATTATAAAATATTTTTTGGGTCCAAATATGGTAGGTACGCGTCAAAAACATCGTTTTTCAGCGTTTCTGACAATGCCATATCTTTCTAGAGCATAAAAACATAAAAACTAAGTCGGAGCAAATTAAACAAATATAGTCAAAACATATGTAAAATGGCGCAGAGGGCCGAAAATTTGGTACTTTTGAGCAAATAGGTAGCTGAAAACGCTTAAAAAACACCTGTTCTACACATTTCTAAAAATTTTCGGAAAATTTTTAAAAAATCGCCAATTCTGGGGGGTGATAAAATCATTGCGGGGGTTGAAAATTTTCTGGGGCTGAAAAAAAACTCCCAAGATTATTTGGACTACACCATATTTTCTAAGTGTGTGTCAAATTCTGGGGGTCAGCAGCATACATGCACGTGGGGATGGAAAAATTTGGAGGTGTCGATCTTACAAAATGTTAAGAAGAAAATTTTAAGAAAATGAAGCAAAATTAAGGCCAAAATGGATGCAAATCAGAAATTTTCTGCAAACAGTTTAAAATTGACCAAAAAACGTATATCAAAGCAGCTTTAATGTTATTTTCACATTTATAACAGTTTTCGAGGTCACTTTAGTTCAGAAACGCTAGCTGGTCATACAAATAACCAGGGGCGGATTTAGGGGGGGCGGCCGCCCCCATCGGCCCAAAATAGTGCGCAAAATTAAGGATTTTTGAGCGATTTTTCGGGTTGAAGAAACGGCTATTTTTTCCGCCCAAGTCAGCGTTCCGCCCCCTAGAGGTACCGCCCCCTTAGGAAAATCCTACATCCGCCACTGTAAATAACGGCTCAAAATTTTGGGAAGAGGGTTGTGGGTCCCGGCTATTTTTAGGAGACGGGGCAGATGACCTCTAATTTTCGGCCAAAAAACCCTAAAAACGGCCAAAAGATGATTTTTTTCCAAAAATGAGGGGGGGTCAAAACTTGTCTGGCTCTGGGGGGACATCCGACTTTGGTTAAAAGGATCCCCCATCCCCCAGTGTCATGTATGTAGCTGACCCTAAAGACTGGCCCACACTAACTTCCCCAGACTGGCCCAACCTAACTTCCCCAGACCGGTCATGCTGTACATCTCTAAGTCTACAACCATGAGAACAAATTCCCCATAAACAAGTAGCGTTTACCCAATATTGGCTATTGGCCACTCGCTCTTTCCGTCATTAAAAATTGAGATTTTTACTTTGCTTTCCGTAGAATTTTGAACGTACTTTAAAACAAAAAATGATTAAGTATACAGAAAACCTTTAAAGATGCTCGTGGATGCTCACTATCAGAAATATCGCAAGATCGTTTGACCTTCAAAATGGCAATCTGAATTCTCGCACATTTTGCTTTCGTACGCTGAGTGCGTTCAAAGCCTTTTTCAATACCATAAAAAGAAATTGTTTGTTAATAATTAACTCAATTTTTTCAATTTTTTTCCGAATTTTTCATCTTTTTATAATCTACATATAATAAAATCAATTTTTTTCGAATTTTCCAATTTTTATATTTAATTTTTAGCCTAGTTACATAGTTACATAAACTTTGCCAATAGGCAACAAATATATTTTCACTAATTTTTCCTTTTTTTCTGAAAATTTTCATTGCGCGCCGAGCAAAAAAGCGTCAGAGATCATTTACACGGCCTGTGTTTAATTTGCACTGCGCAAAAAAGCTGTGCTTCCAAAGCCCTCTCGCACGCGCAAGAAGGGAACTAAGGAATCTAGCAGAAAAAAAATTAAAGACTAATCGAAATCAATTAAAAAACAAATTTAAAATTTGATGGTCGGGTGGCCCTTCAAATCGCCAGGCTATCGCTCCCCGAAATATTCCGAGCTATCACCAGACATGCACACACAGTATGAGAATTCTAAGGTAATAATGAAATTTCAAAGTGCCTCTTTGGGCTCAAAAATGGCAGATACGCGTTAAAAACATCGTTTTTCAGCGTTCCTCGCGAGGCACCATCTTTAGAGAGCATAAAAACATTGGAAAAAATTTTAAAAAAATTGAAGAAAATATTGTCAAAAAATGAGTATATGGCGCGAAGCGCCGAAAATTTGACACTATTGAGCGAAAAGATAGTTCAAAACGCTTAAAACAGCACCTTTTCTACGACCTTTTAGAAATCTTTAGAAAAATCGCGAATTCTATGTGGGCGGGGGGTGAAAAAATTTTTGGAGAAGGGTTGAAAACTTTCCTTGAGGGGGAGGGGGGTTAAAACCCCCGCGAACCCCCATATCATGTAGGGCCGTATAATGCTCCTCACTAGAACAATTTCGTCGACCCGTTCCTTCGCTAAATTAGCGTCGTCCAACGCCGCATTGATAGGATTAAGAATTTGTTTAAACAAATCTCCGTTTAAGTCTTCAAATTCTGTCCTAGTCAAGTTATAAACGAATCGATATGGAGATAATTTGGTCACCGGGTCAGTGAAAGAATGTAGAGTGACGTTGATTGTAGTCTCCGTTTTGGAGGTCAATTCGAGTTTAGCCCTTTCGACGGACGAACGTAGATTTTGCAAGTCTTCCTTGTCCGTTACTTTACACATCGAATCGATGCAACTAGACTCAATTGCTCGAATCACGCGTAATAAGAGCCTTAAGTTGAAATCTTGACCGCCCAAATGGTTGTTTCCTGTTAAATTTATTTATTTTATAGGTTCCTGACGTAGATGCACAAGGTCAGGGTCGGCAGCACATAGGGTGTGAGGGGTCTGGGGGGTCTGGCCCACGCCCGGGAGTGGCAGGGGGATCCCGAGACACCTAAATACCCCCAAAGAATCCAATTTTTGAATTTTTTTTCGCAATTTTTTGATGCCAATGGATAGTGCTCGGTGAGAAACGTTGAAAAATGGTGTTTTTTCGCCATACCAAAATTTTTGAGGCCATTTTTTGACCTTTGAAAAATCTTGCAGCCCCAGAATTTTTTGCTGCCCACGTATAGTCTGGACCGAAGAATCTGAATGACCCCTAAAAATCGATAGACACCAGAATTGAATATTTGGTGCTACTTTTGGCAATTTGGCCCCATCGGACCCCCACAACTTTGTTGCTGTCCGTGTATGGTCGGCAGGGCGGAGAGAATAAAATCTCAGAAATCCAAACCAGTGGAAAAGCAATAAAATTAAATTATTAAAAGTTTTAGTTATATAAACATAAATTCTCGTAATCGATAGGACATTATTATTAAAGAAGTTACCTACCTAGATTAAAGGTAAAAATGGATGCACGATCAGCAAGGACTAATTTTCTAAAATAATATTCTAAAACCTGGAATATAAATAAATAATAATCCTATCGTAGAATAATTTAATATATTTAAATGAATTTTATAAATGATAAAAATTAGAGAAGTTTAGTAAGCAGATTTTTTTGCTATTCAAACGACGAAGAAAAGGTTAAAACAGCGTATAAAACGCTTTTTAGGGTAATACCGCATTTTTAGTATATTTTCACTGCATAATATCGTTTTTAGCACTAAAAAATATTAACACTTATAAATTAGAAGAAAAATTTATATTTTTAAGACCATTTAGACACAATTTTGTACGCTTTTTGGAGTAAACAGGACATAAAGTATCATATCTGGCGCCGGAAAAAAATTTGAAAATATTACTATGTACTTTTGTCTTCAAAAAGTACGCCGAAAACGTTCCGTCAGCTCAAAATCTCTGGATAGTACCTGTCTGCCTGACCCTTCAGCTGGGGGTAATATACCCTGACAAGTCACTATCCCCCTAATGGATATATAGTTTATGTCCAGACATGCATAGCACGGGAATTTTGGGGAGTGAAAGCGAAAAATTCTTCTAAAGTGAATTTTTCGGTCTCAAAAACGGCGGATACGCGTCAAAAACGTAATTTTTCGGCGGTTATAAAGATGCTCTATCTTCCTAAAATGAAAAAACATAAAAAATTCGGAAAAATACAAAAAATTCGAATACATTGATCAAAATATAGTGAAAAAGAGAGTGTATATGGCGCGAAGCAGTGTTTTTTTGTACAAGGTCCGTTTGTACTAGAGGTGTGCCAGGCCCCGGCCCCGGCCCCGGCGCCGGGGCCCAGGCTGGCCCCGGCGCCGGGGCCTGTAAAAACGATGAAAAATTAATGAAAATCGAACAAAATTAATCTTTTTTGCCAAATTACGCAACATAATATTTATTTATTCGCAAAAATAAGCTAAATTTCGTTGAAATTTAGCTTAGGTTACTGTTGTGTTTCGCTTCAGGTAATCTAATAATCAAGATTTGAGTGAGCATTGAAACAATTCGATACATTCCTGAATAGCTTAGCTCAATCAAGAATTTTTATTGCGAAAATAAGCACGTTTGACCGATAATTCTTAGACAATAAAGTATAAAATGCAAGAGACTTTCACCAGTGTCTGTAAAATTGTTTTATAAATCGATGTATGTACTTATGTACCTTAAAAAAATGCTAGGGTACGGCAACTTATTTTATCATCCAGATAGAATTCGTTTGCTTTAATATATGCGATTTTTCACTAATTTCGGGCGCTGTGCGCCAAATAATAGAGCAAATGTCTTCACTTTTGTGTGGTTTTCAAATAATTTTTTAAATATAATTTCAATTTGATTATGCATGTTCCCTAATCTTGGTAAATGATTTTTCGTCGTACAAGCATTTTTCGCCCCTATGATTTTGTTCTTATTCTAGAGATAAGTTTTTCAAGCGTGTAGTTAATCTCTGGGTTACTTATTTCTCGTGCAATGTAATCGTTATCTTTTGTATTGTACTGTTTTGCTGGTCTATTTCTTTCATCGAATCAGCATAAATACTATAAAAAAGTCATATTCTGTTCAGCTTAGCTTATTGTTTTCTATGCCTAACAGCTATATTCACAATTTTTTATTAATTTTTTCTTTATTTCTCTTTTATCTGCTTATTTTTAAGTCTTTAATTCATTAAAGCAATATGTAATTGCTTACAATAGTAATACTAAGATGTTAGGTCAGTATAGAAATAATGTGGATGCTTGGTATAGCATAGTAAGTATAGGGTATATGTTTTGTACAGGCCCCGGCCAGGCCCGGCCCCGGCCCCGGCGCCGGGCCCAGGCCCGAGCCCCGGCCCCGGCAAAAAGAGCGGCCCCGGCACATCTCTAGTTTGTACATGTACAAACATGGTCCCCAAAAGTCTTTGTACATTTTGTGCACACAAAATTTTGGGTACCTACTAAAATATGGTACAGTAGCGATTTTAGCGTTGTAAAAACAGAGTTGTTCGACTTTTGGTAGTGTATTTTAGCTAATTTCTGGGTCTCTAAGGGCAAAAATCACTAAAAATCGTCGTAAAATTTGACATTTTTCCTTTTAAAATGCAATTTCTGCCATTATTTCGATATATATTACACACAATTACTCGAAATTTTTGCGAATTTTAGACTTTTTTGCAATTTTTGTCTTCCCAGAAATCTTTGTTCATGTACAAAGACGGTCCCGAAAAATCTTTGTACATCGGGAAGAATCTTTGCCGAATACAATAAGACACTGGCGCGAAGAGCCAAAAATTTGACACTTTTGAGCAAACAGATAGCTAAAACACTCAAAACTAAACCTTTTCTAAGAATTTTTTAGAAAATCGCGAATTCTGAGGAGGGTACAATAATTTGTGGAAGATGATGAAACCATTCTAATCCCCCAAGATCACGTAAGTTCCTGTCCATTACTGCACGATAAATCTAAAAACTAAAAGTAAATCAAAAATACGACAGAAACGAGACTTCAAAATGAACACAAACGAAAAATATTCGATATTAGTGAGAAGTACAACAGGTACTCGTATGTTAGGCAAGAAAAAATACCGGCCGGATGACTATGAGCAGTCCCGTTATGTATGACAAGAATTCCAAAGGAAAAATCTAAAATTCTCGAAATGCGTTTGAGAGACCGCCAAAACAGCTTTTAGCGCAGTTCTGAGCTAAAAAAAATTCAAAATTCATTGTTTGTGTGTAGGCTTCATTTCTTAAACAACTCAAATCGGAGTTAGACGTAGAGAACATGCCGTTATTCATTTTCTGTATTGCTTTTATTGCCAAAGAGCAAACTGCGAATACGGACAGAAGTTAGGAAATTGTTTATGGACTGGATGATGAGGAATCAGTCGCTTAAATAGTTTGGACGATCAATTTTTAGTTAACGAATATGAAACAGGAAGAAAAAAATTTTTCTTGCCCGAGAAACGCTCGAAAATCTTATTATTTTTGCCTACCATCTAATGGTTCTCGACACTGTCTTTTTTTGAACGAGACAAAGATTTTGAGGCTCGTACAAAGATTTTCGGAGCTATCTTTGTACAATGTACAAAGACTTTTTGGGGCAAAGTAATAGTAATTTTAACACTTTTTTTTTGAGTATTTTTTAGCAAAATTTCAAAAATTTCAGGTGCTTCGCGCCGAATATCATAATTACATTGTATTTAGCTCCAAGCGCTGGCAATAAACACTCCAAAATCCATCTTTAAGCATCTTTGTACAGATTTAAGCATCTTTTACATCTATTTCTACTGTTTTATAAAGATTTTATGCATAAAAAAAGAAGTATTAAACAACTTTGCACTGTTTTCTGCCGTTTGAAGATAAAATTGACTCTTTTATCTTTGCGTTGCATTAAATTCATAAGCAAATAGGTGTCTATTATGAGATTCACTCAGCACATTGCAATCGCTTTATTATTTATAATTGTGTAACACAAGTTTTTTTAACTTGCTGAGTCGAATTTTATGTGTACTTTCATCCTAAGACTCATGAAAATTTTGGCGTTTCGAGCCGAACTAATATAACCAGCCGAATTTAGGACTTAGTTACACCTTTTGCGAAGCGTGCGGGTCACGGTTAACAATCTAGTAGTATGTAAAAATGTGTACATTCAATAGCATATCTATACGTTATTTGTATGTACAAAAAAATTTTCGCTCGTACAAAGACTTTTCCGGAGATCTTTGTACATGTACAAAGACTCTTACAAAAAAAACAGTGGTTCTCGAGATATTTGAGCTCAAAATTTTCGGGCACCTCTTCCGGAACGAAACCTGGAATATGAGCTTATTCTGTACGAATAGGCTGAATAGCTCATCAATGTTTTTTTTGTATTCGGCAAGGATTTTTTCCGATGTACGAAGACTTTACGGGACCGTCTTTGTACATGTACAAAGATTTTCGGGAAGACAAAAACTGCGATAAAGGTTTAAAATTCGACAAAAGTTTCGGCGCTTCGCGCCCAAACGAGTAGTTGTGTGTTTTATATATCTTTATAATGTCAGAAATTGCATTTTGAAAGGAAAAAAGGCAAATTTTCGGCGCTTCGTGCCGTTTTGAGACGATTATTGGTGATTTTTGCCCTCAGAAACCCAGAAATTAGCTAAAATACACCACCAAGGTCGAACAACTCTGTTTTTGCCACACTAAAATCGCTACTGTACCATAGTATAGTACCCAAAAATTTGTGTGTACAAAATATACAAAGACTTTTAGGGACCATCTTTGTACACGAACGAGCGCACCTTGTACAAAAAAACACTATGCTCATACATATATGTATGCATTATGCAGATAAACTGCAAAAATGTACAATAAGTAATGCTATAGCGAGGGGTCAACCATTGAAAGCCGGTCGCAGTCAAAATTCGAATTGTTTGCTCACCTTCTCGGACTCCGGGAGAGAAGTTGTCTATTTGAAATTTATTTGAAATTTTTTCTTACCCTATTACATCGAAAACCGGATAGCCAATGATGTCCCTGAACTATGTATGCATGCGTGATCATTAAATACAGCAAGCATGTCGTATAAGCTTATATGTATGTATTGCAAAGCTAGTGTTACGGCGCATGAGCTTTCATGCCCAACCTCCACCGAAAGTCAGACGTCCCCCATCCCCCGAAAACCAAAAAATTTTTGACCCCTCGCTTTAAGAAAAATCGAATTTTTTTGGCTGTTATTAGGCGTTTTTTGGCCGTTTTTGACCAAAAATTGGAGGTCATTCAACCCCCCTAAAATAGCCGGGATTCCCTTCCAATTTTGAGCCATTACCATGTATGGGCCCACCCACATATAGGATATCTGAAAGAGAGTAATGAACATTACTTACATAGGTAATCTGGTTAATAAATTCGGGAAACTATTTGAGATTGCCAAGAACAAATCGCGATTTTAGCCGTTTTACGTCATGTTCTATCTCAGACAAGATTATTTAATCGAGCTTTCTTGGAAAAAATTATGTGAATCTATTTTTGGATATATGTATCGGTAAAAATTCATACATTTCGTGTCTGAGTCTGATTTATGCATAGTTTTAAGCGTTTATCAAGTGACGGTTAAAAATTGAAAATTAAATAAAATTAAAAATTTACTCATTAAAAATTAAAGTTATTCGATCGCATCATTCCTACAAATAAATACATATATATTTATACATGAACGTAGGCAGGAGGGGCGGCCGTCCCCCTTAGCCCAAAAATAATTTTGGAAAGGTGAGGAAATGCATGAAAATTAGCATCATTTTATCAAAAATTCTCAGAATTTTCGGCGCTTCGCGCCGTAGAATCATTCTTTTCGTTAATTCAGGCCCAAGCGCGGCCAAACATGTCATTTTTTATAGCTTATTAGGAGGAAATAAAATTTTTCCAGAAAGTTTGAATTTTATGAGCTTAACGGATAGAGCATGTTCGCACACGTCAGAAAATGCACTTTATTTGGCGCCCGGGCGAACATATCCCTAAATATAGGGTCACCAATTTTGGACCGCCCCCCCCCTTGGAAGAAACCTGCCTACGCCCCTGTATGTATAGATGACTCATTTTCAAGAGCCACACAATTATAGAAGAGACAACCAAGGCCTTTCATTCTTTGCCCTAAAAGCATCGAAAATAAAGTTTATTTGCGGCCGCACTAGAAGCAAACAAGGTTTTTCGAGTGAAACTATCCCATTTTCGGCATTATGTTACCGTTTTGAAAAAAATCTGACTTAATGAGTGAGAACATATCCAGCATATACGGGCAACAACCAGATTCTGAGGGTCTGGATAAGGCCAAATTGCAAAAAACCACCAAAAATACTATTGTGGGGTTTACCATACATAAGTAGGGTGGGGGGGGGGGTGGTTTTTTCCACCCAAAAGTTGATAGTCTCTCCCAATTATTAGCAAAAAATTTTCTTGTAGGCAACGTGTAGGTGTTTTTTTGCCATTTTTGGCAAAAATTGAAGTACGAATAGTCCTTTAAATGGTCAACTATCCCCATCCCTAAATGTCGAGCTGTAACATGTCTAATGTGAGGTCCATGCCCGGGCGTGGGGGAATTTGGGAGGTATGCACTCTCCCCCAGAAACCAGAATAACTTCATCCCCAGAATTCAATTTTTGAAATTTATGTTTTTTTCGCAATTTTTTGATGCCAATGGATAGTGCTCAATGACAAAAGTTGAAAAATGGTGTTTTTCGCCATACCACCATTTTTAAGGCCATTTTTTGACCTTCGAAACAATTTTGCTCCCCAAATTCTGGTGCCGCCCAGCTATGGTGAGGTCTACCGTAATATGCGGGGTTTTAGATTTCGGGGTCTCCCTCATATGTGGGCAGCAAGAAAATTCTGGGGGATGCAAGATTTTTCAAAGGTCAAAAAATGGCCACAAAAATGGTTATATGGCGAAAAAACACCATTTGCCAACGTTTCTCATCGAGCACTATCCATTGGCATCAAAAAATTGCGAAAAAAAATTTCGAAAATTGAATTCTGGGGGGTATTTTGATTTATGGGGGTATTTTGGTCTTTCGGGGGTGGGGGTGCACACCCCCACGCCCAGGTGTGGTGTCCCTCCCCACATCCATAAGTGATCCCACCCCCACCCAAGCCCTGCCTCAATATGCTAGAACGAAATACCCGCCATTAGAGCTGCACGCGGGTACCCGAACGGGTACCCGGGTAGAAAATAGTTTTACTACCCGGGTACCCGACGGGTACCCGGGTATACCCGGGTACCCGAATCCCCTGACATAAAATGGAAAATTAGCACTGCAGTTATGCAATATGTGCTAAGAATCGAATTACAAACCTAGAAACGTATTGCTTCTAAAGTGCGATTGAATCACAATGTAAATGTGATTTGATATAATCAACCGTATATTGTTAATTAAGCGAGTCTCTTAATATTTCCTATTGTCACAGTATATCGCACATACGCAAATTCCATTATTCAGGTCTTTAGGTAAATTATTTTATTTGTGCCGAATTCTTCTTATTCTCTATTGTAAACAAATTTAAACAAGAATTTATCTGCTAGCGACGCTTTTTTCTAATGCATTTACTTCTGTGACCATTATATAAATTTAGACTGCAACTTTTATTCACGTCGTGCGCGCAACTGTTTTAGTTAGACCTGATTCAAAGCCTATCGATGTTCCAAATGCAGTCAGCCATAGGCGTAGCCCCCCAAAATTTTTGAGAAATATTGTTGATTTTTTTGTTGGACTAATGTGTGTCCAGAAAATTGAGTTCAAAAAGACAAAAACGTCAAAATTTTCCGGCGCTTCGCGCCAAGTCATTATTATTTATTGCTATATAGATCCAATGAATTTAAAAGCTTGAATCAGCTAAAATAATCCAGCACTTCACATCACTTTAGTAATTTAATGCACTATTTGTTTGTTGAATGAAACTGCGCATGCTTGTTGAACTTAATAGTAAAAGTAAGAAAATGATTGCGTACCAGTTTGTCTATTCTCTGCTTTTTTTGTATTTTGTGTACCAGTTTGTCTATTCTTTGTTTCGTTTGTCTTTCTTTACAAAGACACATAATCCTATTTTAAATAAAAGGAATGGCCGAATTTTCTTATGTTTTTGCACATTTCTTGTTCTCTGAACTACTTTTGTTAATAAGAAGGTCATAAATGGGCCTGAAAACGGTAATAACAAAATTTTCATTGATACATCTACAAACTATTAAGGGTGGAAAAAATGTCTAAATTTCTTGGCACTTTGCGCCACTTATGAATTCCGAACTGTTTGTCAATAGAAAGGCCGTAAATTCTACATGAAACGTTTATGCCCTCGAACCAAAATTCTGACTACGCCTCTGCAGTTAGCTCCAGAAAGACTTGTTTTTGAATAAATTTTCATTTCTGATTGATTTCAAAATTGCTTTTCGTCAATGTGTTTTCCTGCTTCAAATGTTTTAATGACGCTATGACGATACAAAACCTGCTTCACAATTTTTTGCTTTGAATTATGAAAATGACTCAAATTTCATTAAATGCATACGAATTCTTCAGATTAAAGCCTTGATTCTATTTAATCTTGCATTAATTTTTCAGTAATTTTAGTGCTTAAATATCACTTTGTCCTATACCTCACTGTCAACCAGTGATCGTACAGGAGACCCTGACCCCGACCCCGGAAAACCCCGGCCTTAACCCCGACCCCCGACCGGGGGCAAGATTTTTCGAGTTGGGGTTGAATCTTTTTTCGGGGGTGAAATATAGCATTTTATTCTTTGGTACATAGTAGGATTGTATAAATACCAAATAAAGTCGGAACAAGGACGATTCATTCACGAGCATAATGAATATGTTAAACTCGACACTTGCGGTATTTCATAAAATGTACGCCTAGTCGCCATGTTTTTTAACACTTACATACATGTTCGCATATTTATCATCATAAAGTGCGTCAAAATTACTGACACACGGAATCATAGGCGTAGCAGGGGGGCAGTGGGGGCACATACCCCCCCCCGAAATTTTTCAGAAATTATGTTGACTTTTCTGGCGCAATGAGTCCAGAACATTGAGTTCAAAAAGGCACAAACGTCAAAATTTTCCGGCGCTTCACGCTTAGTCATTATTATTTATTGTTATACAGATCCGATGAGTTCAAAAGCTTGAATCTGTTAAAATAATCTAGCGATTCGCATCACTTTAATTATTTAATGCACTATTAGTTCATTGAATGAAGCTGTACATGCTTGTTGAACATAATAGTAAAAGTGCGAAAATGTTTGCGTACCAATTTTTATATTCTCTGCTTTGTTTATCTTTGTTTACAAGGACGCATAATTCTATTTTAAATAAAAAGAAAGGCGAAATTTTCTTGTGTTTCTGCGCATTTTCTGTTTTCTGAACTATTTATAATAAGAAGGCCACAAATGGGCCTGAAAACGGTAAGAACAAAATTATCATTGATACATCTTTCAATCACTTATTGGTTGCGACTTGCGACCCGTTTGCTGCTCTCACTTAGCAAAGGTCGAAAAACGCATTTCAGCTCAGAAGTTTTGTGCAGTGTAGTAGTTCATCAATTTTAAGTTTTTTTCGGGCTTAATCCAGGACCGAGATTTTGCCGATTTGCGAAAATTTTAACGTTACTAATAAATTAGAGTGCTTTTTTTACAAAATTTTCCGGGGTTCTGCCCGGACCCCGTTGGGGGCGCTTGAGCGCGCCACCCTAGACCCCCAGCCGTACAATCTCGTTTTACACGTGCAAAGAGATATTTAGGAGGACAGAAAAGGTAAAAGGATTAAGAATTTTTAAAAATTTCTGGCGCTTCGCGCCGCAATTAGTTTATCTTTTCTGTATGATTTAAGCAGCATAAATTGAGTTTAAAGAGTAAAAACGTCAAAATTTTCCTGCGTATAGCACCGCCGATGATTGTCTTTCTTTTTGTAAAGCTCCAGCATTGCGTTTAAAAGCCTGGATCAGTCAAAATATCTTCATACTAAGTTTACAATTCGTAGTTTTCCTGTTCTGCTCTGTCAGACTATTAGTATTCGGTATTCATATATCTATACAACATGTTAAGGGCGGTAAAAAATGACTGAATTTCTTGGTGCTCTGCGCCACTTATGATTTACGAACTGTTTGTCAATAAAAAAGCCGTAAATTCTACATGAAAACGGTAAAAATTTCGAAAATTTTTGGCGCTTCGCGCAGTTGGCTCCTCACAATCAGTGCGCCATAGAATACCGTTTAGAAAAAACTGGAAGAATGCGAAAAAGCGAGAGCGATTAGTGATTAAAATTGAAAGTGATGCTAAATTGCTAAAACCATGTTTGAACTTGGAATGAAAATAAAATCTTGAACTTAACCAGCTTTATTAGTATTCTCTATAAGCAAGTGAAGTATCGTTTTTATCCTTTTTAAATTGGTATGTAATCATGCAATGTTAATTGTTAATCTTCAACCCCGACCCCGACCGGGGGTGAAGATCTGACCCTGTACTATCACTGCTGTCAACCGTAAATAAACGATGTTCACTGCATTCTCTTTTATCTAAGGTCCTACCCGGGTATACCCGGGTACCCGGGTACCTGAATTACCCGGGTACCCGGGTAATGAAACAGCCGGGTACCCGGGTAGTAAAATTTGCAAAGTGTGCAGCTCTACCCGCCATAGCAACGGTCATAAACATTCCGCCTTGTATGTACAGCAATGAAACGTCTAAAGTCCCGCCGCCTAAATCGATTATCATAACGTATTCGACCCCCTCTTTTTTATGCAATCCGTAAGCCAACGCGGCGGCTGTTGGCTCGCTAATCACGCGTAAAATTTCCATACCGGCTGCTTTTGACGCATTAAGCAAAATATAAGCCACTGTAAAAAAACTTGTGTAAATTCTATTCTTAAAATCGCCAAATTGTTTTTGAAATCATTCGAAATCAAAACCATAAACAACAAAAAAAATTCAATCCAGTTTATTCAAACAAATAAAACAAACTTAACATTAAATAGCTGGAAGACGGACGAATGAATAGTATTTTGAAGGGGCCTCGTCCGTACATGATCTTGGGGTATGGATTTCATTCCCTCCAAAAAAATTCTAACCTTCCCCCAGAATTCGCGATTTTTCAAAAGTTTCCAGAAATTTCCAAAAATTCGTAAAAAAGTTACTTTTTTAAGCGTTTTTAGCTACATATCCATTTGCCCAAAAGTACCAAATTTTAGGCGCTTCGCGCCGTATACTCATGTTTTGACCATATTTTGTTCAATTTGTTCCGACTTTTTGATTTTTTTCGAAATTCTTTTATATTTTCACGCTCTAGAAAGATATCGTCAGAAACGCCGAAAAACGATGTTATTGACGCGTACCCACAATTTTCGGACCCAAAAATGCACTTTAATATTTCACCCCCCATCTACCCGGATTCTCATGCTGTGCATTTCTGGACTCGTTTCATACAGGCACGTACCTCTGGGGGAATGGTGGGGGAGGGGGTTCAGAAACGTTATTTTGTGCTATTTTTGGCCTTTTTTGGCTTAGTCCCCCCAAAACTTAGTGTTGGTCCCCCAAAATAGGGCGGCCAGCTACGTGCCTGGTCCCATACGCTCAAAGATTCAAAGTTAAGGTGTATCGACAGAAACTCAAATTAGCATAACATAATAAAATACAGTACCGGCAACAATTTTAAAATAGGTACTTATTCATCCACAGCGATCAGTAAAATCTTCTTATTTAATTTGTAACGGAATTGAGCAGAAGACACATAAAAGCACGAACAAATAACAAATAAAGTGAAATAATAATTAGCCAAATGAATATATCGATAAATGAATAAATTGTCAAATACATATGTATACAAATAAGCACTGTTTTTTTTTTGTACGAGCCTCTTTGTACATGTACAAAGATCCCCGGAAAAGTCTTTGTACGAGCGAAAATTTTTTGTACATATAACGTATAGATATGCAATTGAATGTACACATTTTTATATACTACTAGATTGTTATCCGTGACCCGCACGCTTCGCAAAAGGTGTAACTTTGTCCTAAATTCAGCTGGTTATATTAGTTGGGCCCGAAACGCCAAAATTTTCATGAGACTTAGGTTGAAATTACACATAAAATTCGACTCAGCAAGTTAAAATGATTTGTGTTACACAATTATAAATAATAAGCGGTTGCAATGTGCTGACTGAATCTCATAATAGACACCAATTTGCTTATGAATTTAATGCAACGCAAAGATAAAAGAGTCAATTTTATCTTCAAACGGCAGAAAACAGTGCAAAGTTGTTTGATAGTTCTTTTTTCTGCATAAAATCTTTATAAAACAGTGGAAATAGATGTAAAAGATGCTTCAATCTGTACAAAGATGCTTACAGATAGATTTTGGAGTGTTTAATGCCCGCGCCTGGAGCTAAATAGATTGTAATTATGATACTCGGCGCGAAGCGCCAAAAATTTTAGAAATTTTGCTAAAAAATACTCCAAAAAACGTTAAAATTACTATTACCTTGCCCCAAAAAGTCTTTGTACATTGTACAAAGATGGCTCCGAAAATCTTTGTACGAGCCTCAAAATCTTTGTCTCGTACAAAAAAAAAAAACAGTGCAAATAAGACAAATAAATAGGCAAAAAGATAAATAAATATGAAATAAATAAATGAATAATCAATCAGACAGTTGCATAGATGGGTGGCACCGAAATTCTGGGGGGTGCAAGATTTTTCAAAGGTAAAAAAATTACCTTAAAAATGGTGGTATGAGGAAAAACACAATTTTTCAACGTTTCTCACCGAGCACTATCCATTGGTATCAAAGAATTGCGAAAAAAAATTTCAAAAACTGAATTCTGGGGGTATTTTGATTTCTGAGGGGAAGGGATATTTGATTTTCTCGGGGGGGGAGGGGCATACCCCCAAACACAGGTGTGGACAGTTGATAATTGACTAAGAAGAATGAATTGATTCTAACTTTCTTCCTAACTAAAAATACTAACATGCTCATCTAAATTCTACAATTATCTTTTATAAAAATATAAAATCTCAAAAAATGTTTAAGGATAGAAAAACTAAGAATGGATTATTTCAGAAATTATGTACATTAATAGTCGTGTTCCGCTGTGAGTCGTCGAATTCTGCGGGAGCCGATATGACGGCTTGTTTAACCGCCGTTTTTGTCAAATTCAATTGATTTTGAGCCAAATTCTTCAAAAAAGTCAAAATGTGAGCCCCAATTTGTTCCGGGGCTATGGTTATGTTTGGCGAAATGTAAAAGTACGCGCGCGAATCAATCAAAATCATCTCAAATAATGCTACGTATATTTCAATGCGAAAAATATTCAATGAAAATTAGATGAAAGTGAATTTAATCGACGAAATTTATTTTCAAAATTGAATTGAAATCAAGAAAAGAAGTTCAGGCAAAAAGAGCCGAGCAACATAAATAATGCATGTACGCGGTAGATAAAACAAATAGTGAAGATGAGGAGTGTTAAGGGTGAGATGCACACGGTCAAAAGTTCTGGGAGGGGGCAAACCGAGTTTCCAGAGAGGGTAAACGATTAATTTTTACGGCTATTTACACATGGCGCTAAAATCATGAGTTTATATTTATTTTTCGAATATTTTTGTCGTTCCTTAGCCCACCCCCGTCAGAAACCCATAAAAAAGCTTTAATTCGTCGTATTTCAGTCTCCTTGAATATTTGTGATTAAGTCTGCATGAAAACAAATGATAGTAAGAATGATGGAATGACTTGAAATATCAAATATGCACTAAATCATGGACAAAAAGTCTGAGTGAATGAGTGAACAGAGCACTACTAGGAAAATACTTCAGATTATTACTGCTGGGCATCGTTTGGCGCTCTTTTATCAGGCACGTAGCTGGCCGTCACATTTTGGGTGGGACCAACACCAAATTGCGGGGGACTAAGCCCAAAAAGGCCAAAAATAGCGAAAAATACCGTTTAAAACGTCCTATTTTTCCGATCTTTCTCGAATTCGGGGGGCGAACCTGCACAGTCCCCCCAGAGCTACGTGCCTGTCTTTTATAATTCCAACAATAGATCTTAGTCCGCAAATAGCCTGAGAGGGTCTTAAGCCTTTCAAAAGTTGTGGTAGGAGGGGACTCCCCACACCCCCCAGTGTGCAAGTATGGCGAGAATAAAGGGTAACGAAGTTTTCTAGCTAATGGAGATTTAATCAGTATACATACTTGTATTTCCTCCAGCTTTCAGCAGTAATGGTACTTAAAAAGTAGGCTTCGTTTTGTTACAAGGGCACACAATTGTGTGTTTCGTATATGCATCTATATTGTAATCATCTTACAGTGGAAGGAGGGGTGAGACGAGGGCATTACCCCTCCGTGCGGAGGGGGCCAAAGATTTAAGTAGTGTATAGCAATTAAGGCCAATAACGATTAGAGGCGTTTTGTAAAAATCCCAGATTTGATTTCGCCCAACCCACGCTGACCATAAATTCTTGAGGCGCACGCAGGATTTTTCTAAGGGGGGGGGGCGTTCCAAAATTGGCGACCCTACATTTCGTGATATGTTCGCCGGAGTACCAAATAAAGTGCATTTTCTGACGTTTCCGAACATGCTCTATACGTTAAGCTCAAAAAATTCAAACTTCTAAAAAATATTTATTTTCTCTCAACAAGTTATGAAAAATGACGTTTTTTAACCGGGCTTGGCCTAAATTAACGAAAATAATGATTCTACGGCGAGAAGCACCGAAAATTTTAGATTTTTCGATAAAAAGATGCGAATTTTCATGCATTTTCTTACCTCCAAAATTATCTTGGGCTAAGGGGAGCGGCCGCTCCCCTGCGCATGCCCAAGATTTCAATTCTCCCTGCTCAACTTCACTTTGGGCATCTATGCCTGACCATGCGCACCTATGACCGCACCATTGTGGGTAATTTTTGTACATGATTGACCATTGAACGAATATATTGATATTGAAAGCAAAGTTTGGTAAGAAATTTAAGCTTTTGCTCGTTTTCAGCCTTAATTAACCTTATTTTCCGAAAAAGTCTGGTTTTCAATTGTAATCGATGTTTTATCCAACGTGCTAAAAAATAAACGGGCCGCCAATATTTACATATTAAAACAGAGCATAACATTTTAATTTCTGAGCTTCAATCCATATTTATGAATAGAATTTCTAAGCGAACTCAGATCTTAAGTCTTAGCTACAGGGGCGGATTTAAGGGGGTGAGGGCGGCCGCCCCCCTATTGGCAAAAAATATTTGGCGAGATAAAGAATGTATATGCAATTTGCAATGATTTTTGGCCGTCAGTGACCCCAATTTCTCCAATTTTTCCGGCGCTACGCGCCGGATGATACCTATTATTGACATTTATTTACTTTCATGGCGACCTGGAAGCACGTTTTTTTTGTATTCGGCAAAGATTTTTCCTGATGTACAAAGACTTTTAGGGACCATCTTTGTACATGTACAAACGGACCTTGTACAAAAAACACTGCCTGGAAGCCATTTTCTGTTCATTTAGGTTTCGAAACAATTTTAACAGCAGAAACAGTTATTTTTGCATAGTTTTCTTCTATTTTCAATTGAAAATTTCGATGTTTCGCATCAAATGCTATAAATGCAGAAAATCAAGCAGTAAATCATGCTTATCCGCCTTAATTTCACAAATTTTCCTGCGCTTCGCGCCAGATTTTTGTTAAAGTCAAAGAAATTTAATGATTTTTTCGCACAAAATTGTCTAAAACTTTAAATTTTTTATAAAAAATATTGCGTCAAAAGTGATTTCATGTAAAAGTATACAATGTAAAAAACCGAAAAACGCTATTTCGCGCGTTAAGGGCAAATTTTTGGACCTATTTGTGACTCTTTTTGGAAAAGGTGGGATACCTGCGCCCCCCTCAGGAAAATCCTAGATCCGCCACTGCTCAGCTACATAAGCGACGGTGAGATGAGGACTGCCCAACCCAAAGCCACTTGTTCTGTATCATAAGCCCATCCCTATAAAACTAAATAACGACCTCACAGCCGAAGTTCGTGCCGTTACATGAATGCTCTCAAACAATCACTTGTTTTCAAAATCTCCAATATTCCAGTACCATACGGCAGTAATGTTATGTTCATTTATCACAATCACTCAAAGAGAAATTTTACAACTTTCTATAAATCTATGAATAAATTTATAATTTATATCAAAGCCGTCGTATAAACTCGAACGGTAAATTTGTTCTGCTAGTTATTTTGCTGAAAGAAAAATTAAATTGACAACCTCAAAGGAATAGCGTGCAACTTCTTTCCGAAACTCTTCTTCAGTGAAATTTTTGCCTATAAAACGCTTCGCGTCGTAAAAAGTACGGGCCGGATTATGCTCCGACTGAGCAACGGCGTCATGACCAATTAAAATCGAACCATTCTCTCTGAAAACAAAATAATAAAATAAACTTATGAAATAATAATCTTTTATTAAAAAATATAGGTGTGCTTTAGAGCAAGGAGCAAAGCAGCACAAAAATTCATACATGCAGGACGTTTAAATTTCGACCGAATGATAAGAATATCAGACTTTCGATTTTTTAGGTAAGAATATCTCGACAAATTTAACATTGTACTAAAACTTTCGAATTGAGGCTCCGAAAACAAGCCTATTATACACACATTTTCATAGGGGGTGAGGGGGGTATTACCCCCACCTCAGGGTCCGAGACTTAAATCACTGTCAGACGATTTTGAGTTATCAAACATTTTCTGAAATGATTTTTGGGTACAAAAGCAGTAAAGATGTTAAAAATTTTTCGGCGCTTCGCGGCGATTAGTACATTTCTGTTTTGTTTACCCATAAAATACATAGAATGAAGTTAAAATGATCTGAAAAGTCAACATTTTCGATGAATTCTTATATTTTTTCACTTACAAGAGTGACGGAACTAGTCAGAATAGCACAGAAAGTAGTTAAAAATGCAGTTTTTGACATTAGAACATGCTATATAGGATGTTTTACATATGAATAACACATACCCAGGGTGGCCACCAGTTTGGTAAAAAAATCCCCTGACTTTCCCAGGTTTCCCATGTGTATTCCACAAGATTTCCAAGGTGTGTTAAAAATAAAATATTACAAACTTATGACAGAAAATACGTGCCTATTTTGGCAAAGCACTTCAAATAATACACGGATTAAGTTTTATATCATAAGCAAAATGCAAACGCAAGTATAAAACAAATTCAGCAAGATAAATTGGCATTATAAGTTCTTTTTTAATTCGCTTATTCGCATATCTATCGTATTTTGTTCCAATTTAGAATTTTCTTCCCAACTTCCGCTTTTTCTCTTTCAACAATTTCACTTCAGCCAACAACTCCTTTCGTTTTCTTTTCACTGCCTCCTCTTTTGCTGCTCTCAGTCGTCCTTCTTCTAGTGCTTCCTTGTACCTGGAATTAGATGAGCGCACAGATTTGAGCATTTCATTCGTAATGTTCAAGTTCAAAATGCCACCAGCTTCAGTTACAGAGTCGTAGACAATACGCTGACTAACCAAAGAGCGTTCCTGCAAATTCTCAACAAGCAAGTCTTCATTGATACTAAATCCGTTCTCAACGGCAGCATTTCCAAGCGACAAAATGAGCAACTGTTTGATAACGCCAAATAATTCCGAATACTTATTGTTGCTTCCAATCAACTTGAACCAAAATGAACCGAGTCGCTCAGTATTCTCGTTAAACTGAAGATTTCTACAAACATCCGAATTCAGCAGTAAATCGAACTGCTGTCGTGCTAGGTCAGCTTGAGTAGATTATTCGATTAAAAGCCTCATCGAAGCAAATAACGAAATCAGTACATGCTCGGATGATGCTTAACAAGGACTGCGAGAAAAATGGCGACAGACCAAAAGTAATCAAATAAGAAATCTTGGTTTTTCCAAGAGCAAATTTTTGCGCAATTTCACTGTCCGAGAACATCGAAACAAACAGTTCTTCTGATTTATTCACAGCTTCTGTATGAGAATCGGCTCATTATGCACTTAATAGCCCATAATATTTCAGCCGAGTCGTCGATTCATTGATAATAAATGGATAAGCGCGTGATGCTGGTCGTGCTGGAACCAGCGGTGGCGTAGAGGACTGTGACGTACTTGGTGCCGGTGATGGCTTTAGTGATCCCAATGTCGAGACGGATGGCTGATCCGAAGTTATGTCCACTAAAAGTGAATCAGTTTGAGAAAAATCAGGAAGATTTGATGTCTTGCGATTAGACGAAACAAAGCAGCGCAGATTGGTCATTTTTGAGAGCAGTTGCTTTTGCTTCAAATGTTTGGCATAACCAGAATGACTGATTACAGCCTGTCGGCCCATATTGCTTAAACTAAAGTTCCTTTTGCAAATGAGACAATAGGCGCTAGTAGAATCAGATGCAACAGGACGCAGTCATGTGGCCCAGTCATTATTCAAATTAGGATCAATCCAATCTAGCTGAAATTTCGTCTTCTTATTTGACATAATTGTATCTAAATTGAACAAAGAGTATTTTTTGGAACTATTCGGTTGCCTGCCATGTGTATTTTGCTCAGGAATTTCAGTTTTCCTAACTTTTTTAGTATCAGTGGGTTTAATGCATACATGCATATAGGGAGGGTGAGAGGGGGTATTACCCCCCGCTGAAGGGTCCAAAAGTTAGGTACTGTCGAGCAGTTTGAGCCAAAAATAGTGTATTTTCAAGCGATTTTGGCGCAAAAATAGCCAAAAACGCGATTTGATGTAGTAAAAATCCTCGATTTTACCCATCCCTGGCCAACCTGACCTTGTGCATCTATGGTTTAACGTCAAAAGCTGAAGTGGGTATTTGATAACTCTAACAAATGAGCGATGTTCGACGGCCAATGGGGGAGGGGGGCGGAGCCAACATAAATTCGTCTATATCTTGGGAAATTCGCCGGGATAGCTCGCAAAAACCGCATTTTCCGACGTTTCTCGACATGCTCTATCCATTAAGATCATAAAATTCAAACTTTTCAAAAAAATTTTTTTACTCGTTTGATTTTTTGGTTGCGCTTTACCCAAAATTATAGAAAATACTTCACATCTGGCGCGAAGCGCCGAAAATTTGAATATTTTACGTCAAAGACATGCAATTTTTCCATCTTTCTGTGCATTATCTTACCTTTCAAAATTTTATTTTCGGCCAAGGGGAGGGGCGCCCCTTCCCTAAATACGGCCCTGAATATAATATATTATAAAACAGTGATCCTTGCAGATGTCTGAGTTTAAGTGGCAACATTACTTTAAGGTTCATGCTTTGGGTGACGAACTTAAAATAAGTCTAAGCAGAGAGATGAAATATGCTTAAATATGCATTACAAGTACACATTTATGAACCTTTTTGAGAAGAAAATGAGTGAAGTGAGAAAAGCGAGTTGCACTCCAATGTTAAAGCTTATTTTATGTCTGGCCGCATTATAAATTTTCATGTAATCTGTCAATTACAGATTGTTAAATCGAGGTAAAAACTGTTGAAATGATGATTATAATGCTGATGACAAATCGCAGTGATGCCAGAAAAATTCACAAAAACCCGTTACTTCTCAGCAAAATATGTGATAGATGCAGTGGGCTATAACCGAATAATACCATATTTTCATTAAATAGATATGACAACTAAAATAATAAATCAGATTATGAACATATAAGCTTATGAACAAATGGTACTTATAGTATACAGAATAGTAACTGCTGTATCTCGACTAAGCGGAAGTGGTTCAAACCTAAACGGGAGTACTACCAGTCATATTAATAGTATAAGCCTAGGAAGTATCTAGAAGTTTGAAAAAATCAATAGCTGCGTGACTATACTTTCGCACAACAGCCATTACTATTCTGTATAAGTGCCGAACAAACTAACACATAACGCAAACATTTTATTTTACACAGATGAACAAGGTCACATCACAAGCAACTTCAATGAACAGAATGTTTCACTGAAACAAGGCGTAACGATATAACAACCACTGATAGCATAAACAAAAAATAAGACATGATGGGTTTAAATCGAGGGTTCATATTATCGGCATAATTCCAAGCTTACCTGCATGTTCAATATTTCGACTTTTGTGAAATATAAAGACTTTTTGCAAAAAAATCCCTTGACTTTCCCAGGTTTTCCAGGTAGGCAAAAAATTCCCTGACATTCCCAGGTTTAGGTGGCCACCCTAACATACGTCACTATACGCAAAAAAGGAAAGCAAAATCTAGGTAGCATCTTAAAATGTTGGTCTGTTCAAAAATAAAGCTGCGAAACATAGATTTTATATATTTAATGATGGGGCATACCTAAGTATCACATCCCGTGGCGTGTATGTCCCTTTGTTCGGTCGTCATTTTATCATGTATTCGCGTTTTACCTAATTTCGTGGATTACTTCTGGACAATAAATATTTTATTGTCTTTGTCTTGTCTTGTATAAACCTATACGTACTTTCAGGCCCATATTCAGAGGGGCGGGGGAGGTTCGCCCCCTTCCCCGAAATGAAAAAATATTCCTGTTTCTCACAAGGGTCCCCCAAAGGGAAAAGATGAAAAACATTAGCAAAGTGCATCTAAAAAACCACCAAAAAGTTTTTAGCGTACTTTTAAGCTAAAATTTTTCAACGCTTCGCGCCGGATTTATCGTTCAACTATGGTTTTTGTCTTCTAGCCCGCCCAAAACCGCTCAAATTTGAGTTAGACACGCGCTTCGCGCCGAATTATTGACTTTATTTTCTGTATAAATTGCTTTTCTTTGTAAAATACAGAGACAGTAACTGAAAAGTTATTCGTCGACTAAATGATGAGAAATCAATTGTGCAGATAGTCCAAACAATAAATTTGTTAAACAGTTCATCTTCACCATCGTATAGAGCTCGCCGAGATACACTTAAACATACATTTTTATTTTCGCCTTTTTTAAAGGTTCTCGATACATCTGACCTCAGAATTTTCGCGCTCCCCGCCCCGTCCAAAATAAAATCCTGGATACGGACTTGCTTACTTTGCAATCAATATATACTGTACGTAATTCACGCCTGTCCTTGTAATAACAATCAGCCAAACCATAAAGCCCGGTTCACACGAGTGCAATCATCTGCAAACCTGAAACCTGCAATTTGGTCGCAGACGTCTGGGTTTCAGTGAGTGATTGCAGCCTTTCACACGGCAAAAACTAAATCTTGCAACGAAATGCTGCAATCAGGTGCAGCTGCAACTTGAAATATGCTAACAACATGCAAAATGGATTCTTAGGCGCTAGCTATGTTTTAAACAGCATATTATTTTTGATGGCGAATTAAAATTAAAGCGCAAACGCATTTGGATAAAAAATTATATTCGAAGACATTGAATTTTTAAATTTTGTTTCTTGGATTTTGCCATTCGTTCAATCCGGCTTCTGAAACCACGAGCATGACTCTTCATTGCTCAAGCAAATTAACGTAGAATTATTTCAACGTTTTAAATTATATTACCAGAAAACTTTGTTAAATCAAGAGCACTTCCGAAATTTAGATTATTCTGTTGTAGCGTGCATATGGACACGTGTATAATATGCACTGCGACGTGCGCAAAAAAGCGAGCGTCGTCCTCATTGATACGCGTTCCCTGCGAGAAAAAACTATAAATTATTGAGAATTGCGCTTGGTTGCAGACATAAAAAATAAACTTGGTCCAATTCGTCCGCTGCAGATGCCTTGCAACCGAAACGGCTGGTTGCATGCAGTTGCAATGCCGTTCACACGGGTGCAATCCGTTGCAACCGCTGCGACTCAGACGGTCCAGTCTCGTTTTCAGGTTGCATGTTGCAGGTAATTGCACTCGTGTGCAGGCACGTATCTCTGTCAGGTAATGGGGGCTTGGTCACTCCCCAAAATTCAGAAAAATCGGGAAAATAGGGCTTTTTAAACGTTATTTTGTGCTATTTTTGGCCTTTTCGGGCTTAGTCCCTCCAAAATTGGTGTTGGTCCCCCCAAAATAGGACGGCCAGCTACGTGCCTGCTCGTGTGAACCGGGCTTAAGAGGATAAAATATTTCACTGTAAACAAACATAAGCACATAGGTACACTGAACAATCGATTGATAGATTGAAATTAGATAAATTAGAGAGCAAGCGACCGAGAATTAACCAACCAAGCAAGCACTGTTTTTTAGCGCAGCGCAAACAAAAGTGGCCTGGCCGCGCGCAAAGGAGAATTTTCGGACATTTGCGCAGTGCGCAAAGGAAAAATTCTGATCATCGAAAATAAGAAAAATGAATGAGAAAATGATTGAAGGAGTTGAATTGAAGTGAAACTTTCTTTTTCGAACAAATAAGTGTTGTTCCATAGTCATTTAACATTTTATTACTATCATCACAGCAAAGCACTGGCACATTCTTCACGAATGTTATAGCGGCCACGAGAAGCATTTTTTAAGCAAATATGATAAGCACTGGTATAGTCGTATGTCTGATAATCATCAACATTGACCTTCAAGCTAACTAATGAGTCCAGCGTTTCGACTTCGAGCCAACAATGTACAATGTTAAACCTCGTTCACTCGTGCTTGAAAGTTGTACGAAATGAAGCTCATTAAAAATTCATTCCGGAAATAGAATGCAGAAGGCGGATCATATAGGCGCATAAAAAATACGCGTAATAGTCAGTTTTGCATCGCCTGTATAGTGAACGCTACAGCATCTAACAAAAATGAGCAGATAAATACTTATAATATTCCGCTTAGGCCCGAATACCCGAAAGCGGAGTAAATTTACTCTGGAGTAAGGCTTACTCCGCAGTAGTTTTTCCAGAGTAAATCGCAAAGTAAGTTACTCCGAGATTCGGTATACCCGACAGTGGAGTAAAGATGGGGAGTAGTAACTCTAGAGTAATTCGTGTAGTATCGTATTTTTTCCAAAAAAATCATAGATTGAAGGCACATGTTAGGTTGACTGATAAAGTGATTGTTCAAGATCTCCTTCAGACGTAATTTTAATTATCTATCTGTGTTGTAATTGCCCGTAAAATATTTAGAATGCACAAGGGCAATCTAGGCACGTCGTGTTTAGAGGGGAAGCGGCCGCTCGCTTGGCTGTCGCAAAAATCATATAAAAGATAAGGCATACACATGAAAATACAGAAAAATTGTGTCTTTTGTCAAAAAGGTTTCCAAAAACTCTTCCAACCATTCTGCTTCACGGACGACCTAAAAAGGAATTTTTCATTATGTTGAGGTTAAAGCAGTTAAGCCTAAAATTTTATTTCCTAATCGCACATGGTTTGAATTCATCAATTGAGCAATCAAATTTCATGGGTCGTTGGAAAAGCACTCGTATGTTGAAAAATGTTGAAAAGCAGTTTTACACATTAGCAATAGTGCAATATAGCTTCCGAGGCAGAGAGCAAGGTATCTGGAGTCCGTCATCGAACAAATCCTGTATACAGACCCGTCCAAAAATAAGCTCTTCCATCGATTAGTTGGTCACTTAAGGAGAGAAGGGCATAACTTCGCACAGTATGGGAATTCTGGAGGCGGAGGTGAAATCATAAAGTGCCTTTTTTGAGTCCAAAAATGGTAGGTACGCGTCAAAAACATCGTTTTTCAGCGATTCTGGCGATGATCTATATTTCTTGAGCATGAAAACATAAAAAAATTTCAAAAAAATCAAAAAAAGTCGGAACAAATCGAACACAATATAGTCAAAACATGAGTATAATGGCGCAAAGCGCCGAAAATTTTGCCTTTTTGCGCAAATAGATAGACTAAAAACGCTTAAAAAAGCATCTTTTCTACAAATTTTTTAGAAAATGTTTAGGAAGGTTGAAAAAATCGCCAATTTTGGCGGGGGTAAAAAAGTTTTGCGGAGGTGTAAATTTTTCTTGGGGGGAAGGTGGGGTGAAAATCCCTAAACCCCTCCCCCAAGATCATGTATGTTTCCGACGTTTTTCATTTAGCTTTATCCACTGGTGTCAAAAAAGTGAGGAAAAGAATAAATATTGAGATTTTAATTCCGGAAGTCATCTGGATTCTGGGAGGGGGTCTTGAATTCTGGGGGAGGATTTAAATCCCTAGACATTTGCGCGCCCACGTGTGATTATGGACTGCACAAACCACGCATGTACCCTACACATCTTTACATTAAAATAGTCGTTACTCCGAGATCTGCTCCTGCACCTGGTCAGGAGTAGAATCGCAGAGTAGATCTACTTCGGGGAAACGCTACTCCACCTTCGAGTATACCAAAAAAGTTTACTCGGAGATTTGCTCCGCGATTTACTCCAGAGTTAGAGATACTACACCTTCGGGTATTCGGGCCTTAGTGTATTGATATTGCATTTTAGTTTCTAAGCATAAAATATTTTATTGCGCAAATACGAGCTTCTTTGCGCAAACGTCCGACGCTCTCCATTATCGGCTGCGCAAATGGTGGTGGCGCTAAAAAAGTCTGCAACCAAGTATCAGCCGTTTGAAAGCAGCGAACTAATTAAGAGCAAGCAAGCTGTTTACAGAGTACCAACAAAACTGGTTTAACTAACAGCTTGTCTTTAGCCGATATATCAATCAAAACTGCACTAGAAAAGAAATAGTTTTTGACTGTTCTGATTCTTATAAACCAGGAAGCTTTCATTTTTTTGACATAATTAACCAAATATTCAACACAAACGTGAACAATTTAGCGCCAGTATTGGCTTACAGGAAAGCAACGACGCTAGGGAAAGCTTTACGACCAAATTCGTCTTCGATAATTTCGACATCACCGCTTCCAGCATGATAAACTGCGGCGCTTGAAAAAGTCGTACCTAGGTCGAAGCCCACGATTTTGGGGACGGGCGGAGGCAAGTACTTTTGGACTACATAACTGACCAGAAGAACAGTTAGGATACCAAACCCTTAATTAGATAATAATACGAGACTAACTTCAATCAAATATACTTGATAACAAATATTGATAAGATTATATTATTTACGTCGAGATTTACATACTCGACTTCTGTCTTAATCCCGTTTTAGTCCAGATTTGATCAATAGATTAAGCAGGAGAGCGGAAAATGTTTATATTCGGATGTCTCGAGAAACAAGGAGGTAGGTAGTCAGAAACAAAGGCATTAAAAAAATGAGTACACTCAATTCGAGTTGTAAATTTTTCGATTTAATGTACTGCTTAAGTAGTACAAAAAAGCGTAAAAAATAAGAAAACGAAAATATCTATTGTTATATAATGGATAGCGAAAAACTTGCTTTCGTCTCAGATTAATTTTTCATAAAATGCAAACAACGGTAGACTAGTATGCACGACGCACTAAGAAAGCTCATTACCAACAACTGAGATTAGGCTAGAAAAAATTCAGTTAAATTTTGCGGCTACTCTGACTTATTTGATTATTTCCCATAATGCATATATGATTAAGTTAAATCAGAAAAGGATGAACAAGAAATAATCTTTCTGCTTACTTTTCTGCGCCTAAAATGATTTAACATTGAATAACTTCCAGAACATTCTTTCCACTAACCTTCAAATGTCAACTTCGTACCTTTAAACAATTACCTACCTTTTTTATATAATTTTTATACAATTTTTTTGCTGACTTTTTAACGTTTGCCTACTAAAACACTTTCGCTGTAAATCACATACATATATATTCATTACATAATTTAGACTGGAAGAGCACACCTGTTAACGAAATAGCCGCGGACATTGATTAAATAACTATACCAATTTGACTCCAATGCTTCAATCATTGGTTAGATAGGGGATAGCATTATTATTCAAGGATCAAACCATATAATTGAATAATTTGGTATATAAATAGTGCGCCAACGAGGCTACAAGCTAATGAACGATTGGCCTGATCAGCTTCGCGCAGCATGCGACGCAACCAATGCTATCAAATCAAACTGTAAACATTAAAAAGATCTAAAACTGGCAGTAATTATGCTAAAAATTTCAGCATTTGACAGTAAAGAAATGTTAAATTAAAGGAGCATCTGTTAATGCTTTATGACTGCGTATTTCTACCAGCTCAGGCTTATTGATAGGCACACAACTAAGCGTAAGCCTGAAAATCTTGTCGAAAAAATTTGATTTTTTTCAAAAAATTGAAAAAAAAATTTTACGTCACCTAAGTTCTTTCCCTATTGCACGTATTACCTTATTAACTATACCAATTAAATACCCTCGTGTTATTCTAAGTACAATTTAGTCAGCTTTACTATTCTATAGAAGCCTTATTTTAAATTTTAGGGTCTCCTAAAAAAGAATTGAAAATTCTCAAGTTTACGAAAAATACAGGAAAGACAGATTTTTAGCACTCTTGAGATAGTAAACCCAAAGTTATATTAATAAAATTTTTTGAGCTCAAAATATTTTTAAAAATTCAATCATATTTTTCGATTTTATTCGCTAGCCTAAAGACCCAAAATAAGTAAATATATCAAAATTTGGGCGGAATGCAAAATATCTGTAAAATGCGTCGATCTTATCAGCCACAAATCTACCTAAGCGGGAGCGGCGTCGGCCAAAGCAGCTTAAAACACCGTCTTTCTTAGAGATATATATATATATATATATATATATATATATATATATATATATATATATATATATATATATATATATATATATATATATATATATATATATATATATATATATATATATATATATATATATATATATATTAAGATCGTAAAAAGTCGAACTTTTCGTAAAAAAATTTTCCCACTCAAGAACGTCGTTTTTCAGTCGCGCTTGAGCAAAAATTATTGGAAATACTTCGTATCTGGCGCAAAGCGCCGAAAATTTGAAGATTTCACAACAAAGACGTAATTTTTCCAATTTTCCGCGCATTATCTCACCTTCCAAATTTTTTTTGGACAAGGAAGGGGGTGGCCAGCCCCCGACCCCTCAAACACGATCGTGGTTCAAGGTTATATTACGGATTTTAAACCCCATTTTCTGTTATTTGTGTTTTAAACCCCCCCCAAATTAAATGCAAAGCAGGACTTTCTTGCGCAAAGCCAGGCTCATATACAGGATTTTGTTTCGGGGGGGGCATACATGCACATAGGGGGTGAGGGGGTATTCATCCCCCCTGAAGGGTCAGCCGGACAGATACTGTGCAGCGATTTTGATCTGATGGAATGTTTTTTGCATCATTTTGTGGTCAAAAGCAGTAAAAACGTCAAAATGTTTCCGGCGCTTCGCACCAGATTAGTACTTTACTTTTAAGTATTTTTTATTCAAAAAGCGCCCAAAATTGATACATTCTCGCATTTTTTAGTGTTAAAAGTGATATAATGCAGTCAAAATAGACTACAAATGCTTTTAAAATGCAATATTATCACGAAAAAACGTTTTATAGGCTATTCTGACCATGTTGATCGTTAAAACAGCAAAAAAAATCGTGAGCGTTAAATTGACTTTTTTGGATTTTTGGAATTTCGCCCCCCTGCCAATTCTTACCTTGTGCACCTATGGGGGTGCACGATCAAAATTTTTTGAAAGCATAAGGAGGACAAAAGGATGGATTGAAAAAGACGTTTTACGACCATTGGAGCTGCACACTCTGTAAATTTTGCTACTCAGATGCCTTAAATACGGTGAGAATCCAATGGACAATCTCCTAAACAAATTTTATTTTCTGCATAAAACCTGTGCAAAACGGAAGAAATAGATGCAAACACTGTTTTTTTTGTACGAGACAAAGATTTTGAGGCTCGTACAAAGATTTTCGGAGCCATCTTTGTACAATGTACAAAGACTTTTTAGGGCAAAGTAATGATAATTTTAACGTTTTTTGGAGTATTTTTTAGCAAAATTTCTGAAAATTTTCGGCGCGGCGCGAAAGCATCATAATTACATTCTATTTAGCTCCAAGCGCGGGCATTTAACACTCCAAAATCTATCTGTAAGCATCTTTGTACAAATTGAAGCATCTTTTACATCTATTTCCACTGTTTTATAAAGATTTTGTGCAGAAAAAAGAACTATTAAACAACTTTGCACTGTTTTCTGCCGTTTGAAGATAAACTTGACTCTTTTATCTTCGCGTTGCATTAAATTCATAAGCTAATTGGTGTCTATTATGAGATTCAGTCAGCACATTGAAACCGCTTGTTATTTATAATTGTGTAACACAAGTTTTTCTAACTTACTGAGTCGAATTTTATGTGTAATCTCAACCTAAGACTCATGAAAATTTTGGTGTTTTGGGCCAAACTAATATAACCAGCTGAATTTAGGACAAAGTTACACCTTTTGCGAAGCATGCGGGTCACGGATAACAATCTAGTAGTATGTAAAAATGTGTACATTATATGTACAAAAAAATTTTCGCTCGTATAAAGACTTTTCCGGAGATCTTTGTGCATGTACAAAGAAGCTCGTACAAAAAAACAGTGGATGCAAAATAAGCTTTAGGTTGTATAAAGACTAAAAATAGTGTTAAAAGCGCGCGCTTCGGACTATACGATCTTTGGCAAAAAAACAAGGGGAGTTAAGGAAAAAATCATTCTCATATTTCATTTCAGGAGGGCACGTGCCCCCGATCCCCTGGCTACGGGCCTGCACGAACCCCATTTGCAGGTGTGGCAAGGAGCCACCAGATCATTTGCACGCTTTGTACTATGTCAGATTGTTAAATATAAGGATTATTTTGCTCCGAACTCGTAAATGTACAAAGTTTTCATCATTTTTGTAATTAGATACTCTGAGAAAAAACGCATACAAGAAAATTTCGTGGATTTTATAAAAAAAAGCTGGCGAGCTAAAATTATATTTTATCAACGAATTGTGACTGATTTCCCAGTTCCTTCCTAAAACTTTTGGTTTGCACACCGTGCAAATGAACACCAGAGTTCATTTGCATGGCAGGTCTTCCATTTGTTCTGAGCAAAAAAAGCTGTGATCCGAAGACAAGAATTTCGAAAGTTTGGAGTCTAGCTTGGACTGAATACTGAGAAAGAAGTCATGCAGGTAGGCAGGCCCGAATCCAGGGGGATAGGGGAGGCACGTGACCCCTCCCAAAATGAAACATGAGAATTATTTTCTTCCTTTACTCCCTTCCTTTGCTTTTTTAGCCAAAAATCGCAAAAAAATTTGCGCCAAATTTCACAATTATAATTATATTTTAATTAGTCCCGAGTGCGCGGTTGTAAGGAACATTTAAATCACTTAATTAAAAAAGCTGTTTCTCGTTGTTTTCTAATACACAAAGCTTTTTTCTCGTGATAAAGATATTTTAGTTAAGGCCTATACTACTTTTGTAAGACTCATGCTTGAGTTTTCTGTTTCTGTATGGAATCCATATTATGCAAATAATATTAATTGTCTTGAAGATGTTCAGCGTAAATTTACTAAACACCTTTTTGGTTTTCATAGCAATTTATCTTATCTTGAACGCCTAAAACTTCTTAACCTACTTTCTTTAGAACTTCGTCGTCTCCACATATGTCTATGTCTCATGTTTCAAATTATTAACGGTTCATCTTGTATTGATGCTAATGAATTTTTTATTTTGATCTACCGAATATTCAACTACTTACTCAGGATGCTTGAAAGAATCGAAAAAAGCTGATGATGTTTATTTGGCCTTGCTGATTCTGATGATGACCTTGTTACCCTAAAATCGCTCGTTGACAGCCATAACACCGATTCGCACCTGAAATCTGATGATATCGTACGCTGCTTTTGTGATGGACCATCTAACCCTAGCAAGCCTCGTTCTTTTGAAAGTTTGTGCGTCAAACAGTCAAACAAAGAGGTCTTTTATTGGGTTCGTGAACAGCTCGCTGAAAAATATAAATTCCTGTCCTTACCCTCACCTAAGAGGACGCCCAGACTATCCTACTCCAAACGTCAATGTCAATGTCAACGTCAATGTCAATGTCAACATCAACGTCAACGTCAACGTCAACGTCAACGTCAACGCCAACGTGAGTTGGTCGATGAGCCCTGTTAACGGATTTCTAATGGCGAGTCTGGCCTCTTAATCGATTTTCACGCATGTATCAAAGAGCATCAGAACACCGAGCAGTTTTCTTCACGTTGTAAACAGCCTGTCAATTCAAAAAAGCCTGGCGCTTCGCAAAAATATAAGTAATCACGCCTCTTCCTAATGTTTTGCGTTTAAAAGTTCTGTATTTCAATTCAGGAAGCTCGCTGAATAAGTCAGGTGATTTGAAACTTTTACTAAATAGCAAAGAATTTGAGATAATACTATTGTGAATCTTGGTTTTGTCCTGAAATTCCAGATAGCCTACTTTGCAGTTCAGATAGTTATCAAGTTTTTCGTTGTGAACGTCCTGGTAAACGTGGGGGTGGACTTATAGTTTTTGCCAATAACAGTTAAGTATAAAAATTATCAAAATTCCTGTCTTTGTTCCTGCCAGTGGAATTTTAATTTTCGATTTATGCAACAAATATATCAAAACTAGATTTATTTTAGCATATCGTCCTCCCAACTATGATACAACCTATGCCCAAAATCTTTGCAATTCAATTAAATGGGCTTCAAATGTTTCTTATCCTTTAATAATTGTTGGCGACTTTAATCTTCCTAAAAATGATTGGGTCTCCAGCACTTTTCCCCTGATCCTATTATTGCTTTATTTTATGATACGTTGTGTACAACTGGTTTGGATCAACAAATTCGTAGTCCAACTCACGATAATAATATTTTAGATTTACTCTTTTCGCTTAATCTAGCCACTAACGTGACCGTTTTAAGTCGTTTTTATGATAGTAAGAATAATTCTATTGCTTTTAAAATTCATGGGTCAAGAGAGGTGAATAACGTACCTTTTTGTCTTTATTTTCGAAAAGCAAATTACGAATTGATCTCTATTTGTTTAGCCGCTGTTTCTTGACCTGATTTATTTAACCAATGTACTTCGGCAGATGATATGCATAATATTTTTTTCTGTTCTGCAGATTATTATTTCTGATCTCATACCTAAAAAAGTACAGAAAAATTCTAAGAAAGCCCTTCCTAAAAATATTTGTAAGTTATATCCAAAAACTAAGATTATGGAAGGAATACAAAAAAATTAAAACTCAAGCTAATCGAATTATCTATTCTAGTTTCTGTAAATCTATAAAAATAGAAAGCGACAACTTTTTTGCGAATGAAGAACTAAATGTTTTAAAATCAGGCGACATCCGAAACTTTTACAATTTTGTTAATTCTTGCTTAAAAATCGGTAAAAACTTATTTCCTTTGACATTTCGTAACGCTGTTGAATTAGATAAAGATCGTGAAAAAGCCAATCATTCCAACTCGTATTTTGCCTCTGTTTTCACTCATTATGATAAAATTCTTCCTCTTTTTCAGGCTCGTACATTTTCATCCTTATCGACTATCCAGTTTGATGTAGATACCGTTTACAGAGCTATTTGCGAATCTAAACCAAGTACCGCATTAGGGCCTGACAGCCTCTGAGCTTATTTTATCAAAAAACTAGCTTATTTGCTCTCCTCTCCTCTTCCTTCTATTTTTGAAACATCTTTTCGATTAATTTTAGTCCCAAAATGGTGGCGTCACCAAAGAAAAATGCTCTGATGGAACAAAAAAGGGGAATATACTTGGGATTGCATGAATTATCGAGGATGTAAAAGGAGGGGACTAGGAAAAATCTCCCTATGTTGTATGCCAAAAATCGCAAAATACGTTAAAAATCAGACTTTCTCTGAACAATGCAAAAAATCGAAGTATATTCTGCGGTCTCTGAAAAAACGTATTATTTTAAAATAATTTTTCTCTGATTGACATAATATCTTAAAAGCATATTACGTAATGCAACTTTTTGCAGACTTCATTCAACTTTGAGTTGCTTAATAATGTGACTGAAAGTGAAATGCTGTTAACAAATCAATTAATTAAGAAATGAAACCTCTATAATGTTCTAAGACCAAATTAACATTAGGTGTTGATCACTTTACACTACTCTTCATGCGACCCTGGCAGACGTATCACATCTGTTTCCATATATATTCTACGACTTTACAGAAAAAATAAGTTACCGTGAGGCTCTAGAATGAAGCTTATTATATAGTGTAAACTTTACACTAGCAACGAGTGTAAAGAAGATTTTAGTCGGATTTGTAAATTCGATATTACTCGGATATTACGATCAACATTCATGAAAAAATTACGTCCCCATAACGGTTTAATGACAAATAGACACAGATGTAAACCACTTTACATCACTGTTGAGTGTAAACAAACGCGCCCAGCTGACGTCCCTTATTTGATTCCATGTAAATTTTCAGATTTCGGCAAAAAATTTAGGTTTTTGCAAAGCTCTAGAACGAAGATAAACCACTTTACATCACTGTTGAGTGTAAACCAACGCGCCCAGCTGACGTCCCTTATTTGATTCCATGTAAATTTTCAGATTTCGGCAAAAAATTTAGGTTTTCGCAAAGCTCTAGAACGAATATTAATTAGCAGTGTAAACTTTACACAACCGCCTAGTGTAAAGAGGATTTTATTCCGATTTGTAAATCTGATATTACTCGGATATTATTATAAACATTTATGAAAAAAATTGCATGTCTACAATGGTCTGAGGACAAATAAACAATGAGTGTAAACTACTTTACATCACTGTTGGATGTAAACAAACGCACCAACGTGACGTCTCACATTTGATTCTTTGTAAATTTCTAGACTCCAGGAAAAAATTAGGTTTCTGGAATGCTCAAAAACGAAGATAAATACATATGTAGTGTAAACTTCATGTAAGCACTTAGTGTAAAGAAGATTTTGGTCAGATTCGTAATTTTGATATTGTTCCGATATTACGATTATTATTTATAAAAAAATTTAGTCTCCATAATGTTCTATGGGCAAACTAACAATAGGTGTAAACCACTTTACAACACTGTAGAGTGTAAACATATGCGCCAGACTGGCATATCAAATTTGGTTCCTGGTCCATTTCTAGGCTTGATAATCGTGTCCCTGACTCATAATCGGAGAAGCAGGCAGAAAAAACAAGACAGAAACGCATTTTAAACACCAAATTTTTGACTTTACACTCGCTAAATATTAATGTATAGACAATTTGCTTTGACATGTACCCGATATAAAGCACTTTATTTTTATTCTATTGGACTTATTCCGACTTCTGGGCGGAGAAAGTGGCGAACAAAAAACGCAACAAAAACGTATTTTCCATCATTTAGAACACTGTAAACTTTAAAATTCCGTACCGAACTCCCCATTGAGTTTAAAGAAATTCGGTTTGGTACAATTTGTAGCTTTTAAATCGTAGTACATTCCTGTGTGCCAAAATTCTCTTGCAAAAATTATTTGGTATAATTTATTAATCAAAATTCGGAAAAAACGTGTTTTTTCGCCCATTTTTACCTCTGATTTCGAACTTTACACCCCCATAAATAACTCAATATTGCGTTTGTTTAAATGCGGTTTGCTGCGATGTGTAGCCCTGAAGGCACTTTATTACTGCTGTATTCAATTTACCCTGACTCGAAAGCGGAAAAATTTGGCAGAGAAATCTTAGTTAAAATCCGTTTTTTACACCATCGACTAGAGTGTAAACTTTAAACCCCAGGATCTAACTCACCATAGAGCGTAAAAGACTATGCAGAATGTAGCCCTTGATCCACTCTACATTTCTGTCAGAAAACATTTTAAAAAACTCATAACCGAAGTTAGTATCAGACATAAGCAGGTTGAAAACTCGACCAAAATGTGCTTTTTCACCCCCAGATTTTCGCACTCTTTACACTCCCATTCGAGAACTAATGCGAATTTCAACAAACAAAAAAAAATCAATTTGGAGCATCCCTTCCTCTACGAATCTGTGCCATTAATTTTTCTAAGGATTCAATACTGAGTTGTCCACATGCCGTCTAAAAAACCTCCCAAAATTCATCCTATGTTATAACGTTACACAAAAACTTTACACCTTCTTTACACAGCCAGTTTTGAGTTTCAAGAAAAACAAAAAACACGGGCAGCGAATTTCTTATTATCTATCTTTTAAAAAAAACCGCACTTTCTAGATGTGTCCTGTTATAGCTGTAGGGGTGCACAGGTGTTAGGGGTACCCATGTATATTATAGGTACGCGCTAACGCGCTACCTATGATAAATGCTCAGTTCTTTACATAGGTTATAAAAATCCTAAACATCAATATTTCATTGGAAATCAATCTGTGCCTTCTGATTCCGACTGTGTCCGTGACTTAGGTGTTCTAATGTCTCAAAATTTGGAATTTCAACAGCATTATCATGAAATAATTAAAAAAGCTTCTCAAAACTACAATCTGATTCTGGAGTTATTCTTTTCTCGTGAAAATGAAATTTTGTCTAGTGCATTTAAGATATATGTTCGTCCATTACTTGAATACTGCTCTCCCGTTTGGAGTCCTTATTGTATTCAAGATATTGATCGCATCGAAAGATTTTGGCGCATGATCATTCAATTAAACTATCTTCAGACTGCCTCAAATTACGCCACATTTGTTTTGCTTTGTGTTTGTATTTTCAAATTATTACTGGACAGTGTCATATTCTTTGTGACGATTTTTTCGCTTTCAATAACAATTGTACTCGCTCCGCTAATAATTTTAAGCTTATCATTCATGTGGCTCGTTCCGATATTCTAAAGTATGATTTTAGTCAAAGATATGTAAATCTGTGAAATTTGCTTCCAAATGATGTTGTAAATTCACCTAGCCTGGAAATTTTTAAACGCAAACTCAATACTTTCGATCTGTCTATTACTTTAAAGGGGCGTGCATAAGTTGTCACTTCAGTGACTGTGTGTCCCTATTGCTAATGTTATATTGTGCTGGCCTTTAAAAAAACCATTTTCATGTTTTTGGCTTATAACTTCATAACAAATAGCATTGAAGAAGTCAACAAACACCTATTTTTGACAGCTGCCCTAGGCCTATAACTTGCTGCATGGAAGAATTTTTAAGCGCCATATTTCATAGCAAGCTTGCATGAAATACGAAATTTTGAATAGAAACCACTTTTTCCTTAAAAAACCCATGGGAACTAAAAAAACCACCCTCAAGATGTCATGCAAAGTGCATGGTTGGCAGCGTAAAACAGTTAGTTGACCTTAAATGATCACAATTTTGAAACAAATTCATTTTTTTACGATATTTCCGTTCATTTTATCACATTTATATAAAAATCAATAATTTTTTCTGAATTTCATTACAAGTTCTATAAATTTCACAAATAAAGTCTTCAAGTGATTAAAACGACTCTAGGTAAGTCTCTTCTACATCCTCTGCAAGAAATCAGTGCAAAATTATGCAACTTGATGAAAAGTAATTTCGTTGCCATGGCAATGTATACTTAGCATTGGTCTTTTTTAGGTTACAGTGGTTTTTTTAGGTTACAATCGAACTTTTTTGGCAGTTTTTAGGGTGATTCTTATTTTTTGTGAAAAATAAATATCAGGCATCATGAAAGGTGCTACGAGGCACATTCCTGCTAAGTATTGTAAAAATTGGCGCTGGTTTTTTTAGGTTACAACTGGTTTTTTTTAGGTTTGGCTTTGAAGGTATACTGTAGCTATGTGGATGACATAGGAGAACTAAATTTTTTTCTGACTCTGACATTAGTCTGCAAGAGAGCCTAACGTGAAAACATAAAAGATTCCACCAAATATGAATACGGGTAGAAATACTGACCCTCAAAAATGCTTTGAAAAAATCATAAAAATGGCAATTTTTAGGAACTTTTCGACAAATTTATATCTCAAGTAACTGAATGATCCGGAAAGCGACCAGGGGTCAGTTGTAATCCTCACGGCATAGCTTGTTCGCCAGTATAATATCATCAGTCATCTCTTTTGCTTATGGAAAAAAGAGGTGGTTTTTTTAGGTTACAAATCGACTGGTTTTTTTAGAGGCCAGCACTATAGTCGTATACACACCTGGGCGTGGGGGTTTGGGGGGGTATGCACCCCCCAGAAACCAAAATACCCCCCCCCAGAAATCAAAATACCCCCCCCCCCAGAATTCAATTTTGAAATTTTTTTCGTTTTTTCCGCAATTTTTTGATGCCAATGGATAGTGCTTGATGAGAAACGTCGAAAAATGGTGGTTTTATCGCCATACCACCATTTTTAAGGCCATTTTTCGACCTTCAAAAAAATCTTGCACCCCCCAGACTTTTCTTGCTGCCCACGTATGGTCGTATATATGTTGTCATGTGTGTCATTCAAAAACTCGTCGTCTCTTTTTATCAAAAGTTGCATCCTTTTTTGTATTTGCTTTTTCCCGGTTGTTGCAATAAATGCTTTGATTTTCGAACATCACTTGAGCTGTCGATTGTCATAAACTCACGTTGCCAGTTTTCTGTTCCAAAGCTCACATCAACGACTTTTCCCAAAGATATTTAAAAATTTGGAACAAGTTACCTGTCATCGCTTCTCCAAATGTTAATTCGTTCATAAAAGAGCTGCTAAACATTGGTTTTACAATTTTATTACAATTTTATTGTCGGGGCATACCTAGTTGTATCACACTCTGTGATCTGTATGTCTTTTTGTTCAGTCGCTGTTTTATCATGTTTTTGTGTTCTACCAAATTTTGAGTATTTTTCTGGACAATCAATATTTTCTTGTCTTTTTCTTGTATACTGCTTAAATAGTGCAGCATGATGTGAAAAGCCCAAAAACACCTTACTTAACGGCTTCCGCCTGTTTTTATGGATTTGTTAGGCTTACAAATTGTTTCGATTCCCTCCTAGCAAAAATGGCTAACGTCTTTGCTATTGGCTATTTTGCAGTTAACCTTACCAAGATCAAGCAACAAAAAAGATGAAAGTTTGCGAGCTGAAAAACAACTATCATCAGACACCCATGAACTATGAAAATTTTGTATTATACTGAAGGAAATATAATCTGTGATGGGAACGAACTTTTTCCATATTCGGGGTGTTTTGTATGTAAACCAAAATTTCGAATTAAGAAAAAAATTAGGGCTTGGTTGACAGTATGGAAGATTTTTTATTTTTACAGTGAAAAAATTAAACGTGTGACATAGATTTAGAGATGAAAATAGACTTTGTTTCACTCGCAAATAAATCAAAGCGCCAAGAAAGAAACGCTGGATGGAAATTGCGAAAAGTGATTGAATCACCGTTGTTTTCAACTTTTTGATCTATTTGTCACCCAAAACTTTGGCAAATAGAAAAAAATTTTGGGCTTGGTTGCACGGTTTTTTTTGTATTCGGCAAAGATTTTTCTCGATGTACAAAGACTTTTCGGGACCGTCTTTGTACATGTACAAAGATTTTTGAGGAGACAAAAATTGAAAAAAGGTCTAAAATTCGAATAAATTTCGGCGCTTCGCGCCGAAATGAGTAATTGTGTGTTCTATATATCTTTATAATGCCAGAAATTGCATTTCAAAAATAAAAATGTCAAATTTTTCGGCGCTTCGCGCCATTTTAAGACGATTCTTAGTGATTTTTTGCCCTTAGAGACCCAGAAATTAGCTAAAACACACTACGAAAAGTCAAAGAACTCCGTTTTTACGACACTAAAATGGCTGCTGTACCATATTATAGTACCCAAAAATTTTGTGTGTACAAAATAAACAAAGATTTTTAGAAAGACAAAAACTGTAAAAAGGTGTAAAATTCCCAAAATTTTCGGCGCTTCGCGCCGAGCTGGTAAATTATTTGTCCTATATATCTTTAAAATGGCAGAATTTGCATTTAGAATGGAAAAATGTCAATATTTTTCGGCGCTTCGCGCCGTTTTCAGATAATTTTTAGTAATTTTTGGCGTCAGAAACCCAGAAATTAGCTAAAATACACTACCAAAGATCGAAAACCCTGTTTTACCATACTAAAATCGCTACTGTACTATATTATAGTACACAAAATTTTGCATGTACAAAATGTACAAAGACTTTTGGGGACCATCTTTGTACATGTACAAACGGACCTTGTACAAAAAAAAACTGCTTGGTTGGCATTTGTGGAAAATTTTTGTAATGTTAAAATGCGTTCTAGAGAGGTGAAACTTCAAAAAAATTTTCGGTGCTTCGTGCCGCATTGATTTAATTCTTACTTGTTATAAATCTTTAAGCCGCACCGTGCCAAGTGCAGCATTTTTATCGTCAATCTGATCTAGAACTTCATTACAATTGAAAATCCTTATCTTCTGCACGGGTTCGGTTAGTTTTTATAACGCAAAAATGCGTTTTAGAGAGCTAAAATTTCGAAATTTTTTGGCGCTTTGCGCCATTTTGATAAATTATAGTTTTTATTGTCAAAGCAACTTCAGAATTGGCTAAAATGCTTAACTGAAGAGAGGAAATTCAAGTTTCAAGAGAAATAACGTTTACTGATCGTGATATTTCTAGTCGAGCGCGAAATTTTTATTCAAAAAGTGCACTAAACACTGCTGTTACATATGTACATGGGATTTTCTACTCAAAAACACACTAATTTTCCAACAAAGGCGCTTTATTTTCAACGTTTTTAGACCTCCCAAAAAAAGTGAAAAGAGGGTGGAAAAGGTGGAAAAAAATTGTGGGTCTGGTCTAGTGATCAACCGGGACAAGTTTTTTGGCCGGGGCCGGGGCCGAGGCCGGGGGCTGGAGTCAGACAATGAAAATATTATTGTATGCCACATACTTAGGGTGGGCATAGGAAGAGAAATAATGAGCGACTGCTCCAAAAAGTAGTACATGGCAAGCACAAAGTTAGGTGCGCCTTTTCAAATCAAGTTTTATTACTTGCTGCTTACGCTGCATTCTACATGTTCTTCAGCCTAAGTGCTTGGGAGCTTCCACATATTGAATCCAATTGCCCGCAAATTATGCTTTAGAAATAAGAGCATCTGAAGATTTTCTGGCTTCAATCGAATTCTTAAACCATTAGCTAAATCACGAGCTGACTTGAATTCGCGTTTGCTGGACACAGATTAAATAGGCGGGCTGAGGTATTTTTTAGAGCTAACTTATAGAAGCGAGCATACATGATCATGGGGATCCCCAAAATTTTCACCTTTCGCAAAAGATTTTTCACCCCCCAGAATTCACACTTTTTTAGAAAAATCATAGGATGTGTCTAGATTTAAGCGTTTTTTGCGTTCAAATGGCTCAAACTTGTCAGATTCGTCATAAGATTGTCACTTTTTGGCTATATTTTGGTCAGTTTAATGCAATTTTTCGAAATTTTTCAGTGTTTTTATGTTGCAGAAAGAAAGAGCATCATCAGAAATGCTCAGAAATCGTGTTCTCAACGCATATCAACGGTTTTTACGGTGAAAAGGCACTTTAAATTTTTTTTTGATTCCACTCCCCCTGGAAGCAAGTAGAAATGATAGCACACAGTCAATACCCCAACAGAGCATAAATTTTCCAAACAACTCCGATGAAAAACGGAAGTAATAATCGTTGTTAACAAAATCAGAAACAGAAGTAGTGGAATCACAGAGATGTAGCGATTGGGCGAGATAGGTATTGGACGTAATATATGAGACAAATACAGTTCATCGGATCGAACGCAATTCTCATTCGCCTATAATTAACTTCCACGCGTTTTAAAGCAGGCGTTCCCTCAATTAAATGAAAGTATTTTTGTAAAAAAATTTTTTGAAAAAGTTACAATTTCCACCTAGAAATAGAACGCATTTGTCAACTTTAAATATTTTAGCGACTAGCTACGAATAAATGGGCATTGGTGTAGCTGGTTCACATATGTATTAAGATAGCCACGTTATAGGTACGTATACAGCAAGTAGTATCCGGTGAAAGCTGCCACCTAACTGGTTTGATTTGAGTCAAGTCGAAAACAAATAAGGCAGTCATCAGATTTTGCCCGTAGATTCATGTGACTGACCAAAATGTTGGTGCCAGCGTTTAAAATAAGCCTAAGTAATGGGATGCAACTCGCGTCGCTCGCTACGCTCGCTCCGCTCGTTGCATCCCATTACTTAGACTTATTATAAAACGCTGGCACCAACATTTTGGTCAGTCCATGATACTAAGCCTAAGCCTAATCAGCTGGTAAACCAGCAAAACATCACGAATACCTTGCAATCTTCATCGAAAGTAACCAGCGTTAGTCGGCTATGGTTCTGGACTTTAGAGCAAGGAGTCCACGTTTCGAATCCGACTGCCAGCAACTTTCCCTCGTTTCCTCAGATGCTATCGACCGCACACATACGCCATCATAATATGACTATGTTAATACATATGTGAACCAGCTACACGAATGCCAATAAATGAGATAAAACTAGCATTTAGTTTGATAAGTTAAGTGAAGGAATCGAAAACATGCAGATTGTCCTGAACATTTATTCAGTAAAAGCTCATTTAAACACAGTAGCAAATATATAACAAGGACTAAGTAAACATGTGGTCGAATCAGTGCAGTTCTCAAAATTAACACTTGCCCATTGATAAATAATCGGCAGTACCTATCACATCCTGTACAAAATACGAATTACACTAAATTTTTCAACGGCCCTGGCCATTTTTTGACCTTGCCGGGATGCCGAAAAATAGCCGGGGATAGCTGGGGCCCCGGTCCATCACTAGTCTGGTCTATAAAGTCAACCAAATCGCTAAAAAACGGCGGATTGAATCGTTTTCGTTTCTATATGCTGACCAGATACAGTAACTGATACGTCGCCCTATTTATTTTTCCTTAACTGCATACTTACTGATCAACGATTGTAACGGTTGCAGGAACACCGTTTCCCTAAGGCTGTAGATATCCACTTGAAGTAGTCATTTGACATAATACTTATGTAGGCTACTATAATTTGTTCCACATAACTTCGTGCATAAATTCTACGAATTTTTGTCGGCAGTAGGCCGAGGGTTACGATCACACATGGGCGTGGGGGGTTTTGGGGGTTGCACCCCCCAGAAGTTCGAAATACCCCCAGAAATCAAAATACCCCCCAGAAAAATGTTTTTTGCTTTTTTAGCAATTTTTTGATGCCATTAGGTAGTGCTCAATGAGAAACGTCGAAAAATGGTGTTTTTTCGCCATACGACCACTTTTTAAGACATTTTTTGACCTTTAAAAATTTTTTCACCCCCTCCAGAAATTTTTTCAACCCCCTACCCAGAATTTTGGTGCTGCCCACCTATGGTTACGATATTTATATATCAGATCAATGCTATAATCGCAATCTGTTTGCTTATTGCCGTAGATAATTTTAATATTTATGACCGAAAGTTGTGTGGAACAGACTATACATAGATCGCCTCTTATCTTCCTTTACATTCCTTATATTCCTTAATTAGTATTACCCAATAAATGCTACGGGCTCCTCGAGATTATGCCTGAAAGTCTGTATTTAATTTACCGTAGCTCGTCCTATTAATACAACATATATGTCTGTACGTATTCTTTGTAACAAGTTGTCCATTGACAGGTGTTCGTCATTACGGCACCTCGCTCATTAATCGTTAATCGTCACACTCGCCTTTTAGAGCAAATTTGTTTTATTTTGTAACAACGTGTCGAGTCCATAGGTGGGCACTGGGCAGCACCGAAATTCTGGGGAAGGGAATTTCTGGGGGGTGAAAAAAATTTTTAAAGGTCAAAAAATGGTCTTAAAAGTGGTCGTATGGAAAAAAACACCATTTTTCGACGTTTCTCATCAAGCTCTATCCAATGGCATCAAAAAATTGCTAAAAAAGCAACAAAAAAAATTTTTCTGGGAGGGTGTATTTTGATTTCTGGGGGGGGGGTATTTCAACTTCTGGGAGGTGTATACCCCAAACCCCCCCCCCCACGCCCATGTGTGGTCGAGTCTATGTACCGGTAATCACCGGTTTCGTGAAAGCGCCATTCATTTTAGTGCTTTTGTGCTCGAAAATATCACTATTGCGGAATTAATTCAGAAATCTCAAAATTCCTAAAACTAATGACTGAAACAGCTGGTTTGCACGGCACCACACGTTGGCGTGGGGAGATGGAGGGTTGAGGGTATGCACCCCCGCCAGAAAGTCAAATACCCACCTCTAGAAACCGAAATACCTCATTAGAATTTGATTTTTGAAACTTTTTGGTTTTTTTCCGCATTTTTCTATGCCAATGTGTAAATGTAGAGCAAAGATACATTTACTACGCTACTTAAGCCGAATCTTAAGCTTATGCGCTCACACGGGGGTTATCACCCTTTTTAGGGGGTCGATCACCAGCCGGCGAACTCTGGGGTAAATGGCCCGGCCTGTTCAGGGTAGCCCGGCCCTCTACGCTCGCACCTAGTGAAACTTACTTACTTAACCCCTTGAGATTAAGTACCTAAATAAAGTAAGTTCCCCGGAAACCTAATTGAGGGCTCAAAAAGATTATTTGTAACTTGTTTTGGACCAAATTCCGGTGCTTGAAAATATTTGAGGGTTCCTAAGTATAGTATAGCACAAGGACAGAATTCAACAGCACGGAAATTCGAACCGAGCCCAATCATCGTTCAATTAAATTAATTAATTTTTACAATAATTTCTGGACAGAAAAGTTATGAAGACAATAAAAAAGCGACAGCATGGAGAATACATGCTGTTGTCTGTCGTGTTACGCTAATATGTAAAATAAAACAATATATTTAACAGGGGCGCAAAGCCCAGCCAAAGGACATACAATTGGTTCGCCGATTGGCGTATGAAAACGAATGATAAAACAAAAATGTAGGGGCGAAAATACGCGAACCCACTACGTACAAGAAAATGATGCGACGTTTGCAGCCAAGCAAAAAGACGGCACTCGCGGAGACTCACTCAATGCGAGGCATAAAAGAAAAACGGCACAGCACAGATGGGCTGGCGAAAAAGCTGAGTCGAAAAAGACTTCTAAAATCGTAATAAGTGCCCTAAACTGCGCTCGCACGCAGTTTTAAATGAGACGCAAAAAGAGGCGTAGCACACGAAAAAAGAGAAATGAAATGGATCTATGAATATGACAATAGGCTTATGGGCAAAAGCTTACGGTAAAAGTATGTACAAACGAGACAGGCACAAATATGAGGCACACACATATGATCTTCAAGTACACGAAAGATATGATAACACACATACCAATCCGTACTCAAGTTGCATTAAGCCCGAGTGCCCATTTTTCTATTCCGGATTTTGATTGAAAATATGTGTGGGAAAGGAATGAAAATATGATAATTTTTAGGGGAAGGTGGTCTCGGGCGAGCCGCTTAAGCGTTACGCTTAACGAGTTGCATATGTGCGTATGGAAATTGAGCACAAAAATGTACATCTGGGGCAATCAGTCGTAGATGCGTAGGTACATTGTAATGCAAAACAAATGGATATTCGCGTTGATCCAACGCGACGCAACGGCGTGTAGAGGGATCTCTACACTACCCCGAGGTATTGAGAAAAATTTGCACGCAGTGCAAATTTTCACGCGCAACAAAGTTTGTGCGCAAACTTTTTGCACAAAACAGCCACTAGCGTGGAGTCGGGCGATTTGAACGAAATTGGCGTAACAATTATCGTGTCGGCAGATTGAAGCGGGATGCTGACACATTTTTATGCACAAGCGTATGCACAAAAATGAATAAGGTGACGTACTGTGACGTCAAACAATTGAGCTACGGGAGACAAAATACGATGCGTCGATGACGTGTTGGCAATGGAGTGTTGCACTATGTACGGAATGACTGATTGCCCGGGACCAGGAGAATTTTGCGATGAAAAATAATTTATGATAGAAGAGCAGGTCACTCGGCTTAATTAGTATTGAGTACAGAAAGGATCAAATTATGGACAAATTAAGCACATATATGGACAAGGACAATAAATGAATTCAAGACAGACAAATGCAATGAAATAACAAATATGTTTTAGGAGAAAGACGGAAAAATATACATGGTAATAAAAATATACATTGGAATAATATGAACAACGGAGAATAAGTAAAAAGAATCTTAGAAAATGTCTTATAAGGAAGAGAAAAAATTGTTGTTTGGCTGCAAAAAATAACTAGTAAGTACAAGAAAGAAAAATTTTATGCGAGAAAAATGATTAATACGATAAAATTAATGAACTGCTGGCGGTCGATGACGTCAATCCTGGCCTAGCAAAATCAAACAAATAGAATGGAGTTCAATTGTGACGATCCAATTGATCGCATGAAGCTGGTGGCTGCTGATTACGATGATCAGCAGTCGCATGTGGAATAAATCGATTTGTGCGCAACGTAGACATGGCGCGTCTGGCTCCTCGAGGCGGAATAGACAAAAAACGTGGTGTTGCGATATGCTGCTGAGCAGGGCAACGTTCCTGCGATTGTGTAAACGGGAAACGCAGCGCGGACGAAGCAGTCGGCGCAACAAAACGTGGCGCAACAATAATGCTGCGTCATTGAGAATCAAGACGCTGAAGTACGCGATGGACTAATGCGAGCGGTAATAGAGGGGCTAATAGTTTGTTGATTTGTCAATCGCCAAGCAGTGGCAGCGTGGCGATCTCTACGTTTATTTTTGATACAAATGTTATGACGGTGATGAGAATCATAGTGCACAGATGGGCACAATGGGTCGCGGCGCGGGCAAAGAAGCAGTTGATGTAATACTAGTTTGAACTTCCAACAATAAATTGACATTGAGGCGACACGATTTTGCGGCGGCTCGTTTGAGACCAGTTTTGGTGCTCTACAATATAGGAAGACATTGGTGGCTGGAGCTGTAGAGATAGACATGTTGCCAGCAGTTTGTTGGGCGCGAATTTGGGCCAAAATCTTAGGTAGTGAAACGTCAAGAAAACCTTGAATTTGTTGACGCGACGTGTAGCGAGGAAACTCAATTGGAAAAATGATAGGCGGATCGGTGCGCACACGAATTAATTGAATTTGCTGATGCGCTAAAAGTGGATCCGGCATATTTGCAACTATTTCTGGAAATTCGACAAAGACTGCTTGGAAACGGAGTGTAGATGCATTCCATGAACTTTTCATTATTATCATTATCATTCCATGATCATTATCATTATTCATTAATTCCATGATCATTCGTCGAAGTTGTTCTACCATGCACCAAGCAATTCTAGGTTCACGATACCAGACTAGGAATCAGTCGAACCTGTTATCAAGAAACTCTAGCAGCAATGGCCCAGACATGACACTAGATGCTTGGAATGATGGATTTGTAATGATTCTTAATTTTAAACTGCGTTAAAACTATAACCCAACTTTAACGTTTCTCTATGCTCCCAAACATAATACTTTTTCATGCTAAATCGAACAGATAAGAGGCGCCTATTTTCAGCCTCATTTCTAAGACGCTAGGCGCCGACAATCTTACTAAGCTAGCGATTTACGTGAAACTGTCCCACCTTTGACTTAGCTGCCCATGCCCAATTTCTGTAGCTCTCTAAAATTAGCGTGATTCAACTCTCCTGCCCTTTGATTCAGCCGCTCGTACTCAATTTTTTGTAGAACTACAAAAATGCACGTAAGAAACTTAGTCACCGTAAAAATAATGATAAATCATAAGCTGGTCGGAAAGTTAAAAGCTAGAAGCCGAGCGGAGAAAAGCTCTCGGTGCCCAACGGTCGGGACTCACTGATAACAAACTCTCATATCCCCATGTTATAGGAAAATGTATAAAAGCACCATGCTTAAAGATACTCGACTTATTCTCCGACTCAACTCGCCTACTTACGCTCTTGCCTACTGCCTCCAAATTATACCGTACTCGACATACTATTCATTCGCTCTTCGACTCTACGCTAGTGTTTTATTAGCTATTCGTAATGTACCGATTAAATTGGAGTATCTATTCTTTAAATCACTCAGAGTACATAGCAACAGCGGTGTCAGCTAATTAGTTTTAGTAAGCAAGATCGACTGATATCAACTCTCGCCTCTGCTGTAACGAACATCTTGACAGATTAAAATGGAATGTAGACTCATATTCAGCAATCAATTTGCTCTTAGCTCCAGAAATATTGACCATTTGACGAATCGTCAAAGCCAAGTGGGCGTTATGGTTGGGGGGTCGCTAGACAATGCGGAAAAAATTCTATTGGAATTTTATAGTTTGCACGATGCTCAATTTCTGGCGGTGATGTAGCATTGGATGATTTGCAACAAATTCTAGGCCTACTTCGTAGACCATGGGGCCAGTTGTGACATAAAATTGGGTGCAACAAAACATGGAGTTCTTGAAGAATAAATGATGATGATGAGTCATTTTGATGATTTTAGGCATCGTTGAAGCGATGCACATCTCCAACAATTCTTTGGACGTTGGTGGGGGTTTGGGAAAACATGACTGATGGCAACACTTGTTGCGTTTCTGCACAAACCGGATGTGCGACTTGTGCATCTGGGTTTACACGTAGCTGTTTTTTCTCTGTTTCTGAGAGCAATTCAATACACCATTGGCAAAAGCACAATCCTCAATGGTATTTACAAAAAGCATTGCTTGCTTGCAAAAATCGAAACCAAGAAGGATATCTTCTGGTAAATCATCAATAATAGAGATGATAGTCGGTGTAGTTTGCTTGGCGATTGTGATTCGCATTATGTACTTGAAACACACTGTGGCTTTCATGTTTCCAATTCCATTCACAACCTTTGCTACTTGCTTTGGTGGTAAGTTGAAACCTAAGCGCAGAAAAGCGCTCATGGTCATCATTGTAACTTGAGATCCTGTGTCAATTAAAGCAGACAGTTTCACACCATTAATTTGAGCTACAATGGAAGGCAAATTTGTAGATGCATGACTAACTGATGGGGTGTTGTGTTAGCTATATCAGTAGGTTTGACATGCCGATTCAACTTTTCAGAGACAGCTAGTCGATTCTGTAGTCGAAAATATTCATCAAGAAATGATTGGGATGCAAAAAGCTGTTCCGATTTATCTGCAGTCGAAACAGACGAAGCAACAAAATTGTCATTATTATGTGACGAAAGGGTCGGCTGAGGTTGGGGAAACGTGACAATGGGGGTGGAAGATACCAAGAAGGTGACTGCTGGAGCATTAGAATGCATAGGTGGCTGCGGAAATAGTTGATTTGAGTTGTTTGGCTCATGAAAGTTTGCAAAATGCTCTGCAAAACGATTGTTCGCATATGCATTTCTATCATTATCGTAATAACGTGTATTACTGTAGGTATTACAGTAGTGGTTTTGGCGGTTACCGTAATCTTGACAAAAATCATTATTGCTTTGGCGCCGAAAGTCTTGAAAGGCATCATAATTCTGAAATGTAGACGATGGCCTAGATGTGGCTACATTGATGAAATGCTTACTCACTGGAATGGTGAGCTTCGCTGTTATGGTAAATGTGGTCGTTGTTTTGCGGGCGCCGAAAAC